>JAFBJZ010000677.1:0-241028 GCA_016785225.1 Psettodes erumei
TTACAGACACATTCAACATATTGTATCTAAAAGGCAAGAGCTGATGTTTGCAATACTCTGCAGGGGAAACCCATCCACAGATGTAGCTTTGAGTCTATGTGGCATTGCAGCTGTGTAAGTTGAGGGGTGCACCAGTGCAAGGAGTATAAAAGGACAGCCAGGCAAGGTGATGGAGGATAAAGGAACTGAAAGCTTCAGATGGAAGACACTAAATAATTTCTTTTCAGAACTTCCTCCATGAGAAATTCAGCAAAAAGTAAAGAAAAATTGGAGACAGTGGACAACTGAATTCTGAATCTCACAAGCAGTTTTAAGTTTGTCTCAAGACTGAGGAGAACCTGATGAGCATTCATTTCATTTCAAAACTTCTAAATTTGCTAGTAGCTGTAATTCCTGAAGAACATATTATTTTTAAAGACCCTCAAACAGCATCTTATTATTGGTGACGAGGTCCTACATGAAAATACAATTTTCTGATAAACAAAGCAATAATCCTCCCAAAGGATTTCTGTACTAATGTATTTCTCTGTGCACTTTGTATGGATTTAAAGTGGTTGGGGCTCAGATGGAAAAAAATTCTGAGCACCAATCAGGAAAATTCCCTCTGGGTGCTCCTACAACATGTGTTTCTCATACACCGAGAATAGGACTTTTATTTGAGGGAAGAGAGAAGGTTTGCTAATCCTATTTCCTCCGGCAGGAGATCTCAGAGCTCTAAACTCCACAGTGACAGTGTGGGAGATGCACTGGCGGCACAGGAGCTCTCCAACTGGAGATCATCAGTCTGTCTGACCTGATGTGCAACCTTGTGAGGCTTTCTCTTGGCCAGCAGGAAGTTTACATCAGTCAGGGTTAAGCGAACCTTACCTGTCCTTTATCCTCAGGTGACAGCTTAACCTTCACCTGATTTCTTGTTGGCGTTGACTCACTTCACTCACTCAGTTCAGTTCTCCGTGTGACGATGCATGACACCAGCAGACTGTAATTCATCCTAAATTGCAGTAATAAAAGTTTTTGACTTAGAAACAACAATACATATTGTGGTTATTTACATGGATTCAAGTACAATTAAAAGGTGAGATTCCCCCCCAAATAATCTGCTTACATCATTCAGACATTAAAGGCAACAAAGCCAAACAATTTTGAGCATGAGAGAAGGGAAAAAAATAGAAACCTGTCTGTTCTGGTCCATGCTTCACTTCCAGGATAATTATCATTGGTTGGCTGAGTTTATCCTGGCCGCAGTCACTGCCAATCTCCTGTCATCCAGCCTAATCCTCTGTTGGCAGGCCAGGTGGTTCTCTGTGAGGGAGAAAAGAACAGTTGCTATGAAAGTCTTGACCCCTCGTGTCCTTTAGCAGCAACATTAAACTGCTGGTCCCAATGTGATGACCATAAAGCATTGTACAGCTGGCATATTTAATGACAGGGTAACGGGATCAAAATTTGTCACATTTTTTTGGATTACATTTAAAAGAAATTACAGATGACTGTAGCAAAAATGTAAAAGTTAGTGAATTCAAACAGCACATTCTCTGCCCTGTATCATTATCTTCACTGAATCATCAGAAAAGCCATAAACAGGTGAGCACTGACACAATATAAACAGTAATTTAGCAAAGAGACAACTGTCTACTCTCAATTGTAAACCAAACATGGATTTGCTTTGCCAAATTGTATAACCACAGAATTAGCAGGGGGAGGGGGGATATAAATGTTTGGATTTTTTTTTTTTAGCTCAGATGTCCTTAACTGTGAGTTCACCACATGGGCTAAGCACAGAACAAAGTAGCTACCGTTTGTGAGGTCTACATAGATTTTGGTGGTTTATGTTCAATGGACAAGTGTGGAATCATGTGCATGTTTTAAAATATTTACCCCCCAAAAAAAAAAAAGCACATTTGTATAGATGAAATTTAAATGCTTTGACTGCAGACCAGAAGGAGGCCACAACTGCCATTTCTTCAGCACAACAAAAAGCACTCTAAAAAAAAAAAAAAAAAAAAAACACACAACACAATTCCCACCCACACATGCAAAGTGAAGCAAATCATTTAGGCAAAATGTCTGTGGTAGAAATTTCAGCACACATCACAAAACAAAAATGACATTCTTTACAAACCACATTTATTCTTTTATCATACAAAGAGCTTACATGTAAAATTAAGCGATTCCATTTTAAAAACCATGAACGGTTTATCAAATAATGCCAAGTTTAAGATACAGGATCAGCTTTGACTTTGATCTCAAGCTACAATGCAGGCCGATAGTGTGCAAGATTGTCAACTGTTCCTGTCGCGCATCTACGAGAACTCCCTTTGAGACAGGACAGTGCGAAAGAGAGAGGTGCCTTTAGCTTGGAAGAAGGTCACAATCAACTTGTTCTTTGTGACTTCTGCATGAACAAAACCTCCAAGTGTTGAAGCTTGGCCGGTGAAGAACTTAAGTGAACCTTTGGGAACATGGTTCCAGTGACGGATGTCAGGATCCAGGAAGTTTCCAGCACCACTCACCACGTAGCCTATATCAGACTCCTCAATGTACTGCAGAGGAGAAACACATGACAGGGTTGAAGCCAATTCTGAAAATTCACACCAGAAAATTTACTAAACACATTTTGCATGAACCCACCTGCAGATTGTGGTCATGCCCACAGAGGTAGGCCGTGGCCTTATATTTAATGAGCAGAGGATGAAGCCTCTGCAGCAGACACTCTGTGGGCCCGTGCTCAGACACGGACCACACAGGGTAGTGGCCGGCCAACAACAGGAAGTCGGCCTTGGACCGAGCCAGTCTCTCCTGCAGCCAGACCAGCTGACGGTTGGCATCCACGGCACGCAGGGGGCCTCTGGGCTTCTCATCTGCATAGTCATCGGAGTTGCCACACAGCATTATGGTGTCGAGCATGATGATGGTCAGCGTCTTCCCAGTGTTGGGGATGCGGAAGTTCAGCTCGTAATAATAAGAAGGAAATTTCCTGAGAAGAAGAGTAAAAAGTTCAACTCAATGTTTCCCCATTAAGACTTATTCAAGATGTCTGTCTGGACTTAAGTCTACGTAGAAACAGTTTAAGTTACCATCGGTCAGATTTGTGGCTGTAGTCAATCTGGGCTTTGACGCTCCCTGCATGGTCGTGATTACCGGCAAGCACATACCAGGGGATGTTCAGAGACTTTGCAGTGTAAACAGACTCAAAAGTGTCCTGACAGAAAGAGTCAAGAAAGAAATGGAAAATACATTTAAATACAAAAAAACAACTCACATGCTGAGTTAGCCCCATGTTCCTCTCACTCTTTGCAGAACACAACAGATCTGTTCAACTGACCTGAAACCGAGGAGAATCCACACTGTCCACACCTTTGTAGTAGAAGTTATCGCCAAGGGCCAGAACAAAGTCAGCTCCCATCTGCTCTGCTACTTTGCTCATCTCTCGAGCCGTAGCCTTCTGCACAGCGGTGATGTACGGGGGATAAGGCACTCCTCCCCAGTCCCCTATGGCCAGGAACTTAATGGAAGTTCTGTTTTCTGTAAGGTAACAAGAACACAAAATCTTTAGGAGCTGAGAGCATGAGGATCACCCTGTAAAACAACAACAACAACAACAACAACAACAACACTTACTACTACTTTCTTCCAGGTCTTGGAAGGCTGTAGGGTAGCAATAGGCCACAGAGATGACAGCAATTAAGATGGGCACCAGTTTGAGCGGCATCTGTAGAGATGAGAAACAAATCAGACTTCACTCAGCAACAGAACAAAGACAGCACAACCAGAGGTGATTGAGAGTGAACTGAAAGAAAACTCATGCATGGGGACAGGAAAGAGGAACATGAAACAAGTGCAACAAAACACAGCTTACCACACAGGCCTATGCTTCCTCTTGCCTTCCCTCCGACCTCTCTAAACAACAACATGCTCTTTTGCTTTTTATGCCCTAAGGTGACCTGTGATTGGCTGCAGGCTGAGGCAGACATGTCTCAGCTGGAGCCAATGGAAGTTAATGGAAGCAGCCATGTCTGTGAGGCCGAGCGGGTCAGAAGTCACAGTTTCAAGTTTGTCAAAGCACGTCATTGTATCAGTGTTTCTTTTAGTTAAAAAAAAAGGTATTTCTGAAATCACAGATCAAATGACCTTCATCAGCCTCAGGAGAGACACCACAAAACGAAAGCAAAGCAGAATCTGAAGCCTCGCTTCCCTCCGACCAAAGAGAAAACAAGACAGGCTGAAGAGAAAGAACAACTTGAAAGTGCTAAGCGTAGGTGTCCTGTGTGCAGAGATAAGAAAGCAAAAGACAGAACACTCACAGCTGATAACTCGATGATGACCTGACGGGACACCCTCCGTCCTCGCAGCGCTCTTCCTGCCCTCCTTTTATCAGCGTTCCCGGAGGAGAGGCTGCAGGAGGACGAGCCCTGGGACACGCCGCAGGGGCATGATTATTGCTCACGCCCTGACTCAGTGGTGGGACGAGAGGGTCATCTGGACCACGTGTGAGACGCAAAGGCTATTATAGCTGGTGTCCAGACTCCACTTTTTCCACTTCAGTGTTAATCACTGCGTTCCTCCTTCATCTTTAAAAATCTTGCGTTTCCGTATTTCATGGGTCATACGGGGATCGGAAATATAACCTAGTGAGTTTATTTAAGTAGACTAATGGGTCATGGCATTGGTGAATGGTCTCACAGAAGGCCAAGGCCATTTCCACTGCCCCTTTTGTCACTGAAAACCAGACTCTGCACTCTTCTCACGTTTATGCAAATACATAGACAGTATTTGTCTGTTGAACAGCTGGGAAACCATTATCAGTACATGATAAGCTGTGACTCTTCTTTCTGCTGCTCTAAGTCACTTCAACTCACGCAACAGGAGACTTTTTCTTTCTTTTTTTTTTACATGCTATCCCTTATGGCCAGATAAAGAGAAAATGGCATGAGATGCAGATGATGACACCATTTAATGTGTGTTTACACTGCTCACAGGTTGGCCTGATTAAAGGAGCGCTTCGCAGTTGTTACACAGTGACCTAATTTCCCCACAGAGGTCGGCGAGGCTTCATCCCATCTCTACTGACAACAAAGCTGGACATATAGACCATGCATGCTACATGGCGATACTGCGAGCAGAATGGCGAAGCATCTGCATATAATTGTGGGTGTTGCAAAACGGCCCCAGTAACACAGACGTGAGGAATATCCCCGGCATCTTTAAAGGAAGCTTAAGTTGACTCCATAATAACTCAAATCCTACAGGGAGAGCTCATCCTGAACTAAACTGTCTTGTTGAGAGCTTCATTGACCAACACAACTGGAAAAGGAAGCATTAAGCTTTTCACACATGGACCAATTTGTCCTTGTTTGTGACTTAGCAAAGCGACGGTTAGACACCTTGCTCCTAAGTAAGAGTCGTTTATTTTACGAGATACGTTAGAGCATCTTATGTGACATGGATGAACAGATCCTCAGTTCAAAACTACAAGCAGCTTCAAATCAAAACCAAATACTGATACAGGACCCTAGTTTAAAAAAAAACAACAACCCAAGAAACAATGACAAATCAGTTTGGTTTTTTTTTACTCACGTTTACATGTGCGTGATTAGGGCTGTAGCAGTTAAAAGAAAACGAGTGCTTCAAAAACCAAGAAACTCGCATCAGTCACATAAAATCGTGTTCACCAGACAACTCAACAGTTACAAAACAAAAACAGCAAAATTCCAGTTTTGGGAGACAACACAAACACTTTTTTCTTTCCTTTTCAGGAGGAGTAGCCCTAGATGATCATCGAGGGTGAACAATCAGTCAAAAGTGGGCGTAGTGAGGTGAGAAAGGCTGTACATGACGCGGTGGTTAATAATTCATGTTGCTGTATCCAGAGTATGAGCCCTGGTTGTGTCCGCTGAAGCCCTGGTACATGCCGTACCCCTGCTGATTCCCCAAAGACGACTGGTTTCCCCAGCCTGTGGAATGAGATCAAATTTTCAAGTGTAAACAGATATCAAAAAATAGCATCGAAGACAGATTGGCACTTTTTATTTGATAAAAGTGATGAATTTTAACTTGCTACATCCTCACCATAATTATTATACCCTTGGCCACTCGTCACTGAGCTGGGGTAAGCTGTGCTGTACACTGAGGGGCCTCCTCCCTGGCCCTCATTCTGACCTTGCGTCAGCATCTTCTTCTTCTCGTCTCCATACCCGTAGCTGTAGGGGCTCTCCTGGTCGGCAGGAGGCGGCAGCGACTGGTAGCTTCCTCCCTTCGTGGTGCTGGAGTTGGCGCTGGGGACGGGTGGTGAAGAGTAGGTGGCGCTACTCTCAGGGTAAAAAGTGCCGTAGCCCACGTCGCTGCCCGATCCACTGGAATCTTTTGCTGTGGCGCTGCCTGCGTTATTACCATACAGGTTATCTAAAAAAAAAAAAACAAGACCAGAATATCACCGCTATGTAGAATCATTCATTTCAAACATTTACTAGTTTCCCTTCGATGATGAAAAAAAACATACCTGGTACTAGGGCTGCAATAATAACTATATTTATTATTAAATGGTCTCTAATGGCTGAATATTCCCAAATCTCAACTTGAATTGCTTCTTTTGTCTAAACAATAGCCAAAACCCCCAAGGATATGCAGCTTACTATGAAAGGCGACTAAAAAGACACCTACAAATATTCACATTTTGAAACCGGGCAATTTTTGTCACTCTTGCTTTTAAAAATGTCAGTCTATTAGCAGATCTGCCAACTATTTTGCTTTCCTGGCAATTGTCTCCGCAGAGCAGACAGATGAGGAGTGTATACTTACGATAGCCCGTGCCAGTGCTGCTCTCATAGCTGTAGTTGGCTTTGAAAAGAATGGGAAGATGTGACTATTGAGTTGATTTTCCTCATAGGTGCATGACGCATATTTAAAAGGATCCTATTTGGTTTGTGTACACGCAGCACGTGTAAAATTCCTTACTCTTGTTATAGCTGGGCCCCGCGGGGAACTGTCTGCCTCTGCCCCGGCCTCGACCTCTGTTGGGACCCCAGCCGCGGGACCCGGAGTCCGAAGGGATGCCGCGAATAGTGCCGAACCCTGGGATGTGCTGTTGGCCACGACGCAGCAGAAAATTTCATGTCAAGCGCCCCACAAGAACCAGGTCGGCGTGAGTTGCACATTCACTGGCCAGATGCATTACCATGTCGGTGTAGGTGACCTTCTTCTTGGCGGGGTTTCTGTTGGTGCTTGGCACGCCGCTGTCGTCTGGGAACAGCTTCTCCAGGGCAGCGAGGGCGGCGTAGGCCTTTGCCTCCTTCTTATTTGAGCCTCTCCCTTTGAACTTCTGCCCGTCGACCTCCACCTGAGAGACAGGAACTGGAGTTTTTTTAAAATAGTCCTGCCTAACTTTCTATCCCTGTTTTATTTTCCTGATTTGATTCTGGTACTAAGAATTGGCAAAGTCAGAAGCTTTAACGCTCAACACGCGCTCAGAGAGCAAAGGATGAAATTAACACACGAAAAACTTTGTTGACTGTCTCTGTAGCCTTGTTTTGTGGCTGTGATAGCGCTGACTCACCTCCATGACAAAGCACTTTTCGTGGGAGCCCCCCGTCTCTGCCGACAGCTCGTACTTCAGGCTGCGACGCTTCTCGTTCAGCTCCATCACTGGGTTCTTGCCGTTTTTAGTCAAGATGGGACCCTGACTGCTCTGTTCATAACAAGTGCACAGAAATGATTTTAAAACACGCGTGACTATGGGCACTTCACTCAAGAACATCTCACCTATCCCTTTTTTATTCTCTGTGCGATGCACATGCTGAGTGGCTTTATTGTGTGGAAGATTTTTCTAAAAGTGGCTTCTAAACACAGCACTCCAGAGGGAGGAGCGCATATACATACATCATCTGATGATGTCGAGGTCGCAGCAGCAGCATTTACTGACTCCTGTGTTCCTTCAGCGTCGACGCTGGAGTCTGATTTAGACTCTGAGCCCGTTGCGAGGCCGAGATCCAGCAGGACCTGCGAATGACAAAAGCTCGAAAATGAAAATGACGGGAACAACTCTTCATTCGCGTAAACGATGGTTAAGAAAAAAGCAAGTCAGTGACGTGTGGGAGCCAGTTAGTAAACTACAGCAGGTCAACAAAAAAGTTAAAAACGGGTTTGTGACTGAGCTAGGACAGAGCGATGAACGCACTCATGCGGACAGAAAGAAACTCTTGCCTTGTTAGCTACATTAAGCTTGGCGGCTCGTTTGGAGGACCCGGTGGCCTCGTAGGTCTTCCCATTCAAGTCCACGGCCATGGCGAAGACCGGCTCGTGGACGGGACCGGTCTGAGATGTGAGCCGGTACTCCAGGCCAGGTCTGTACTGGTTCAGACGCATCACGGCATTCATGCTAAGATCGTCGCTTACTGCGAGGGGAAGGAACAAGTGAAGAAAGGCAGGAAGAGAAATATGAGCGATCAGGTGCGTTTCCTCAGCTAGTGACTTGTTTTCCCCAAAACTGGTCGCTTTGAGTCATTTCATGTTTGTTTAGCACATTTACTGAAGAGAGTTTTTGTACTAATACGCAGTCAAAATATCCCTGAGTCAGCGTTTGCATTGCTGACACCAAGGCTGTGTGTGAGTGTTGTGATATGCTTGGACATAAGTCTGTCTTATAAACAACATTACACACATTCATTTGGGGAATATTTGACATCTGCCGGGTCATGAATCCACTGTGAAAAAGGCTCAGCCTACATGAAGGCCTCTGACAGCCATTGCTTACCCGATTTCCTCTGAAAGCGCTTCTGGAACTTGAGAAACTTCCTCTGCTTGCTGTTGAGAGGAGGCTCCTCATCTTCCTTCTCCACATCGTTGAACGGTCTCTTGGCCGTCAGGCCGAAGTGTCCTGCAGGAGCGATCTGGGCTGCATCAAGGAATAGCGACAAGCCTGAGAAGAGATCCTTCTCATAAAACACATTAAATCTTTCCTCGCGTGGAAAGGGGAAAGAGCGACGACCGTTACCTGTGCCGACTGACTTCTGTGGCTTTATAGGTTTGTAGTCCCTCCCCAAAACCTTGTGCATCTGTGCAAATGCACAGAGCCTCAAGGCAAACTATGAAAGGAGAGAAGAAGTTAGGTGCTTGTTGCAGGGTTCAGAAAGCTGAGTGCGCGTGTTTAAGCAGCCTCGTCCAACCTGAGCGCTCTGCGTGATGTCTTCACGCTCCTGCAGAGTTAGCTTTTCCGTGGCGTCGACGCTTTCCCTCTCGCATGGATCTTTAATTCCGGGGCCATCTTTGCGCAGACGCAGATGAATTAGTACAGGAATGTGAAAACCGGTCTGTGAGCATTCACGCTGGTTTAGCAACTTCACCTTCCAGGAGGATTCCGGAGGCAACGCACTCTAAAACCCTGCGGAAGGACTCCCCTGCTCCCATCGGTCTTTCAGCCGTCCCAATAGCCTTCTCCACCACCAGTTCAAGAGGCTGCGTGGAGCAAAGAGCAAATACACACAACTTATCAAGCTGCTGCTCCATTAGCAAACAGTCAGGGTTTTGATCACGGAACCAGAAGGGAGCCGGTTTACACACAACTACATTGTGGCTGCCGTTTCCTTCCTTACCCATCCCGCGAGCGGCGCCCAGGCAGGAACACGGTTACACAAGTCCCTCATGATCCGCATCACGACCACGGCAGAACTCAGGTGGCTGACTTTGGCCTGGAGACACAAACATGAGGCCAGTTCAGTTGGAGGAGCCGCCGCCTCCGATGCGACCTCACGCCTGCGCTTTCTGGGTCCTCACAAACGGAGCCCGAAAACAGGGCAAGCGCAGAGAGGTCAGAACAACTGAGCCAGCTCCACATGACCAAATGTTCAAACTAATATATATTAGATATATTAGACATTTAGGTCCACATGTCGTAGGAGTAGAGGAGTTGAAATTGAGAGCGCTCAGTCTAGCACACGTCATTTTAACAGATCAGATTATATGCTGGCGTCGATACCAATGATTTTTATCAGTTGTGTCATTGGTATGGATCGGCAGATCAGTCTCCAAGTCCTCTCCAACTCTTAAACTTCGACATTTTAGGATTACATCAACTACAACTTCGAGCACAGCCAAAAACTGTTACTGTCTCTAAATGGAGGTAAAATGAGAGACCACTCAAATGAAACAGTTCAACCTTATGTACAAATAAGGACGTGAATGCAAACCTGGAACCACTTGGCGTGGCGGAGAGACGCCAAGGCAGTAAGGCATTTCTGCCTGTCCAGAACGTCCGGCGGATCGCTGACTGTTCGCGTTTCTATTGACGAGGTGGGGTAAGAAGAAAAGGTACAGTTTGACCAAGGGGGTTGGCTCTGTCTTGCAGCTCAGGGAGTAGCAGCTTCCCACAAACCGGCAGCAGGAGGCAAAGGGGGGTGTCCCACGTAACTAATGTGGAAATCTCTGGTCACAACAAACCGGACAGTCGCCTGTCACAGATCCCAGCCAACTTTTCCACAGCGTGTGAAAGTGGGAGCAAAGACGCTGTCATAAAGACACAGCAGGTTGCTGATGTGTGCACTGGGTTAAAACTGGGAAAAATGCCTCCCCCCTTCCCTCAGCCCCTGGGCTTGGGTTTGCTGCTTTCTCCCCCTCCTGAGACAGTGTGTCCAGTTGGTCAAAGGTCCAGCGTTCCTAAAAAACTTCACAAACTAAAAGGTAATCAGTTGTCCATCACAAGCATTTAGAGAATCGACACGTCTGCCCCGCACTGCAGCAAAACTGATGGAGTCCCTGTGCCACAAGTTGCTTCAAACCGGCTTCAAGAAAGACCGGCAACACAAAGAGCCATACCAGCTTTGTGCGAGTTTTAGCTCATTTCCTACAACACAAACACAACTCAGCTAATCTGTCCCCAGCAGCTTCTCCGCTTCTGCAAGATCATTTTTATACTGTGCCACAAGGAACGGTGGAATGAGTGAAATTCAGAACGGACAGATTAAAAACTGAAAAACATGCATCCCTATTTAGAACTGTAGAGTTTCATATATATATATATATATAAGTAAAAAGTTAGCCTTGAAATGATATCAGTGTTTCGTTAACATACCCGTAAATGTAAGTAGTTGTAATAATACTAATTGATAAGAAGCATGTCACCAAGTAAAAGAGGACGCTGTTCCGAAACACTGGACAGCAGCAGCCATATATGAGAATCAAACGCACCTTCATCAGCCTGCTCACGACAAACTAGTCAAACTAGTCTAGAGCTAACCCGTGAATGAGGAGCGTCTGATCCGATGTACCTGAAGAGGCCCCCCGACCACACAAAGTGTCAGTGCTCCACCCGAACAACCGCGTGCCGAAGCTACAGCCAAGATCGCCACAGCCGCAGCGTGAAGCGTAGCAAATGTTCTAAAACTGCACTCAGACGGGTATGGTTCTGTACGCGGGGCTTCGGCAAACTGCCGCTGACTTTTAAGCGAACTGGCTGACACTTTCGACTCTCCTGGAAATACGGCTCACCCCGAAGCTTCGCAGACACTCCACTGACAGTCAAAGTCGTACCTTAGCTGTCGATCCCTTAGCTGTCCCTGCTGCTCATTCCTGTTCGGTTGTAATGAAAGCTTCACAACTAGAAACCAAAGGAAACTCCCCGCTGCCGATCAGTTTTGCTGCAGCTGGTGCCAAACGTACATGTTCAGCATCAAGTACATGCAATACGCGCTTAAACGTGTTATTCTTGAAAAAGCCTTCACTTGAAACATGAAAACAATTCCACAAGAATACACAAAGTTGTTTTTTTGGACTGAGGCAATGTTATTGACAACATGCGCATCGTGTATCAGCGGCTGCAGAGGAAGTGCAGTGCTGGCAAACGCCAGTCTGTCACACAACGACGACAGGACTCTCGAGCGAGTGAAGAGCCAACGTTCGTTAGTTGTTCACTGGCCTCGGCCTGAGACAGTCACTGTACGCGCTCCACTGAGGTTGGATGAGGTGATGCAGGTGGATAACGTGTGTGGGGTTTGAGCTGTCGGAGCAGAGTTGCAGATCAGTGGAGCAGTAGAGTGTCTGCACACTGGTAACACACGGGTCAGCCCTGTGGCAGCTGGTGTCTCGCTGGACGAAACACATTTACCTTCTTCTTCTTCTTCTTCTTCCTCCTCCTCGTCTTCTTCTCCTTCTCCTCCTTCTTCTTCTGTAGTTTGACTCTCTTGCTCTGCCCTGACAAGAGGCGATGTCAGGTGGATGATGAGAGTCAGGACGGACTCCTCTGTGGATGTCACGACAATGGCTGCATCCCCTGGACACTGGCTTACTGTGTACGTCCCCGCTGAAATAGCCTGTTTGAAAGAGGCGCAAGGAGTTAGGATCGCAAAGACCGACTCTCCATATCTCAAAAACAACCGAACTCCACATCTGTGAAATCCACTTTTCTGGAGTTTACGATGTAAAACAGCAGTAAGGAGCTCATCTCTACCTCTAACTGTGCAGTCAGCTTTTCAGCCACTTCTTTAAGCAGGCTGACCGTGGGCTTGTTGGAACAGAGCAGCACCAGCTCCAGGTCCTTGTCTCCCTTCAGCAAGAGTCCTTTGGCCACCAGGCCCACCCTCATGACCCCAGTCAGGACATGATCTTGTGAATCACTACTTGGATGGCACAAAGAAAAAAAAAGAAAAGATTTAATAATTTGTAATAAGGGAAAAAAAAGCATTTAAAAGACTCGCCAAACTTTAAAGCTCATGTGATGTACTTTGGAGTCACCGGGAAAGCTGCCACCTTGCTTACCTCTGGGTCTCAGCGTCTTCTGTGTTGTCTTTCGCAGCATCCATCTGGTCAGACACGGTCTTCAGGGCACACTCCACGTGGGAGACGATTTTCTGCACCGCCTCCAGCTCCTCTGGCGAGGGGTACACTTCAGCGTGTTTGGCCATCACATGGCGATCATAGGGCCCCTTGTGCACCTGGGGGGATGCCGCCTCCTTAATTGTAAGAAACAACATAATGAAGATGAGCAAAAATGTATGTACTTTGATCATGTTAAATTATTTTGCAACGTTTAGGAGCTTTCATATTCGTCAAAACCAGTTTTTACATTATTCTTTAACTGCTCTATTGCCAGTTTGTTATTTTGTACAGACATGTAACAAGCAAAGCGAATGTAGAATTTGCAAAGAAGAAAATTAGTGGTAATAGTTTGCTGGGCTCCAGCTAACAACCATTTGGGTCATACAGATGCAACCAAAAATCTGTCAAGTGTGACAAAACATTTAGATTAGCATCATTCAAAAATGAATTTAATTATTGATTTTTTTTTTGGCAAGAAAAATGCTGCGGTGGCTGGTACAGCAACATCGGTGGAGGTGAGATGCCTGGGCCTGACCCACCATCTTTGGCCCCATCCGACTCCAAACCAGAGCCACAGCCTAGAACACGCAAAACGGCAAAACCGCATGTCTTACGCGAAGAAAGCCAATGTCCAATTTCCGTGGTTCAATCGTGACAAAGCAGCCAAAAAAATTTAATGCCTAAAATGTATTCTTGCAGCGCCAGAAGTCGCAGTGAAAAATTCTGGGTGCACCTCAGTTATGTGCTGGTGCACCAGTGCAACCAATGTGAAAGCTTAGACTGGAGCCCTGGTTAGGAAGTGTGTGATTTAAAAAAAAAATGGAAAAAGAAACCTTTGCATGCACGGGATACCGCTAACGTGCAAGAGGAAGAAAACCTTTTTAAAGCATGAGGATGCTTTAAAAGTGAAATCAAACAGTGACGGAAAACAGTGACTGTTCAGCCTCAGCGTGAAAGAAGTGGTAGGTGAGAGGACTCTGATCTAAAAAGCCCATAGATGATCAAGTCTTGAATTAGCAGGTGAAAGAAGAACCTCAAAATGCCGTTGACCCTCCAGCTCCTCGAAGGCAGCGATGTAGTCGTGGTACTGTCTCAGCTCCTCCTCGTAGCACAGGCAGTCATACCAGTAACGCAGCTCCTCGTATCTGGAAGGACAGTCGCGAAATGAGGACGCCGCCGAAGGCAAGCGCAAGTGTTTTAGGACAAAAGCAGGTGTTACAAATGGGGTGTTTGGTAAATGCTAGGCAACATGACCTTGAACATGATCTTTGGCTTATGATTACTTTCTGTGCGTATCTGTGTGTGTCTGTGGGCTGTGTTTGAGGTGATTTCCCCCTTTTTCTTTTATTACTCATTTCTTTTCAATATTGTGCTCGTTTCATGTGCATCAAACACGCCGGTGTGGACCATGTTTGCATGACGCTGCACATCTGTGCCCCCAGGAATGATCACATCTGGTGTAGCACAGGACCTAGCGATCGTTATCAGAACATCCAAAACAACAACCTCGATTTGGCGTCTCATCCACTGTCAGGCTTTTCTAACGCACACAGAAAATGAACGGGCTGCTACAGTTCCTGCAGTTCAGTAGATGTCACTGTGTTTTCTTTCGCCAAAGCTTCGGGTCTTTAACTTCCACAGTCAGGATGAAGCTTCATCAGCCTTCTTCCATCTTCAGCCTTCATGAGGCTTCATCCTGAGGTTCTTGCGAGTGTGCTTGTGCACGATTATGTAAATGTGGCGTTAAATGCCACTGATTTCCCTTTATCTCAGCGTGATTGTGCGTGTTTGTGTAGTTTTATTTAATGCATCATGCATTCTGTGATTAGCTCAACACTGCATGCTTTGTGTGTGGGTACCTATCAAAATCATGTGGGAGGAGACGGTGGCCCTGCTGGATCAGACTGTCCCAGTACAGCAGCTCCTCGTACGCCTGGTGCTCATCCCACACTGGAGCTGCAGCGGCCGCCATGCTGTCACGCCTCTCGGGGCCGAGGCCACCTCCTGTACCGTCAGCAGAAACCTTCGTTAGCCGGTCAGTCCGCCGGGGTGCGACGGGCAGACGCCTGCCGGGTTGATTAAAACATCTGTCCAGCGGTCAGGTCGCCGACGCTCCCGTCCTGCGGCGCGCGCGAGGGCGGCTGCTGCGATGAAGGCTGACAGCTGCTTAGCTCACGCTCGCGGAGCTCAGCGGCCGCTCGGCGTCAGCTTAGCGCGCCGCCGCAGCCGCCGCCGCCTCCCGCTTCGCCGTGCAGAGGCGGTGGGCTCGCGCGACACCGCGAACAGCACCTTCGTTAGCGCAGCCGGGACTTACCTTTGTCGACGTACCAGTAAACAGGTGGAGAGCTCTCCGATTGACGTCGCCACCTTCTTCTTCGTCTTCTTCTTCTGCTTTGTTTTACTCGGGGTTGAGTTGCATCAGCGCCACCTATTGTGTTGGAGCTTTATCTATCTCCCATCGTCCCACGATGAAAATACAAACTACATTTCACCGAACACCAAAATCTTTTGTCAGACGAGTTTATTTCAGATAATGCAATAGACTCCCAGAACACGCTGTTGACGTTTAGACTCAGTTCTTCCCCTTCAAGCCTCCTGATTGCCCTCTTTAACGTTTCTCCTTTTCCAGAGTAGCAGTAAACAGTTACACGCGCCACTGATTCCTATATTTGACAGGACTCGCGCAATCTTCAGGGATGCTAGCTGATGTAGTGAAGTGTGTGTCCTGCCCTCAGCCCAGTAAAGATGTTCTCTTCTTTGTTGCTCCCTGTACCGGTCCACACTCAACCCAGTTCTCGCTGAACTGTACACAGCTGTCTAACCCTTACGTCATTCATTTTGCCACCTGAGTCGCCTGAAGATGACATCACCCACGAATCTTAAGTTTGAGGGAATTATTAAACCTATTTTATTAACTTTGACATTTTAAGAAATCAACAACAGGAAATGCACATTGAATAACTATTACTTGAATTCAATCCACCTTTGTCTTCCTTTCATAATGCTTGGATCTTCATTTACAGTACTTCACCTGGAAATGGATATGTATTTTTAATATTTAAGTCTTTCATGATTTTTTTTAAAATAAGAAATTTATAATTGATGTCAACATCAGCAAAGCATACAAGAAAATTTTGTGTTATGTATCTTGTCACTGGCACAGTGCTTGTTCACAAGCCATTTCTCATGGCTAAAAAGCACCAAAGTGGGTGATAGGTACAGCATTTCTAGTAGCTAGCAGAAAGGATTTATGGGCCGGTGTGTGGAAAGAGAAGGACAAATGGCTGCAGCTGCAGACCACATCAGTGTGGTTGGAACGAAATGATGCAGGGGAGGAAACAGATAAAACAGGAGCTTGGAAATAATAGTATTTCAGTGAGGCACAGCACCTCGTTTGAAGTTCCTCAGAGACAGACTGCTTGCCTATACACTAGCCCTCGTAAGGCAGCAGCTCATCTTCTCCATTTAATAAATTATTCTCTGCTTGTCCTTTGTGAATAATCTTTAATCATCATAGTCATCTGAAATGAAGTCTAGAATGACTCTGTTGGAAATCGTTGCTGCAGATCATGCTCAGAGTTAACAGCATACTCATGCACAGCCCAAAGTACAGATTCTCATCAATACCTGTTAAATCTGACTGAAAAAATAATACTGTAAGTGTTTATAGGAATACAATTCACACTAGAATCAATAACCAGTAATAGAATAATCATACATAATAATATATAAAATATACAACAGATTGATAATTAAACCACTGTATGCAGTGGAGTATATTTATTCAACAGACAAAATACATTATGCTCATTCTCAACACAGGCCTATTTGTTAGGAAAGTCATGGCAAAGACAATTAGTCAAAAATAAATCCAAACATTCAGAGTAAAGGTTATATGTACACGTCACATTGCATTGTTTTATGTACATTCAAAGTTCTTTACATTTCCTCAGTAAAGTGAGGGTACAGTTCAAGTATTAACTTATAAAATCTGACATTATTTCACATGAAGCACTGTATAAACACATGAAAAGCATATTTAGACTTATAATACATTAATGACCCCCCACATTATTTGAATATTAACATTCCATTCCATTATGAAATACATTCAACAGAATACCAACACTACATATACACTTTAATACTTCTGGGTTTACTCTGGAGCTCCCTCCGATGGTTACACAGATACAGCTCTATTCGTCCACATTTGTCTTATGTAAGAGTCTTTTTTTTTTTTTACTTTCAAAGCTGGTGAAAATAAAATCAAATAACACACATATCACTCCTGCAACCCTCTGCAGCGCGGTTAATACTGCATTCATGTCAGGCAGGCTACACCTTTGTTGTTTGCTGCTATGAGATTCCAAATGAGCATATAATAACAACAAGGAATGTTCACTTATTATAAGTAAACAGTATGTTGATGATGTTTTTGTGCAAAATCGCAGCATTAGCTAGCTTCCATTTGTAAGGTCAGACAATGAGATCACTGGTAAACTTTCAAAGAGTATGAAAGAGAAATTTTGATTGAATCCTTGAAACATTTCGCAAGTGGACCAGCCAAGAAATGTCAAACTTCATATCTAAACTGGTCTGCTCCCCTGTCACAACCATGTGGGCCTCTCCATCTAAATGTCTTTACATGCTGAGTTCTTCATATGTTCAATAACCTGGTGACAAAATACGTCAGCAGAGTATTAATGTCGGTCCTTCTCTCAGCTCATACTTGGCTCGCTTCCTTCTTCTCTGAGCTTTGAAAAGAGGTGGGCTCCCAGCGGTCTAATATGTTACCTCTCAGGCCCACCTGGCACTTAGCGATGAGGTAGATTTTGCGGAGAACGGTGCGGCGCAACAGTATGTAGACCCAGGGGTCAAGGATCTGGTTCCACGTGGCCAGCCTCACGCCCATCACCATCAGGGTTTTATAGTTGGACAGGTCGTCCCCGATGGATCCTGTGTAGGAGCGGATCACTGACATCAGGCCAAAGATCTGCAGGCATTAAAACATGTGCTTGCAATTATTACATGGCAAAAACACTGCTTTTTACAGCAAAACATAACTTACTCAATAATAACAAATTTGCAGTAATACACATACTAAAAAGAACTTTAAATTAAACACAAGAAATGAATGTACTGGATAAACACTCTCATTTTGATAAGTAGTCATAGTTGGACATGAACCTAGCTCAACCTGACAAAAAGACATGCACCTGAAGTGAAGGCCAAGCTCAGGTCAGGCTCAGATTTTCCTTTTATTTAAAATTACAGTGGCGGTTTCCAATGTGGCTTCCATATCAAGTAATAACACAGTATTGGTATCAATATGCTGAAGGAGCATGCAGCAGAATCTGCCATCATTGTTTGATAAATGCAACTTAGTAGTATCTGTTATCACTATTACCATTTCTATTGAATTGCCATCATTAGTAATATTTTTGTTGTTTCTATTGTTGTTTGTTTTTTAATTTGCTGACCATTTGAGTTCATTTCTGTGACAATTATTGTTTCTGGAATAAAGTTCCATAAAAGTAAAGAAATTCCAAATCCTTGAGAAGACAAATAAATAAAGGAGCAGAAAGTCTCTAGTCTTTACAAATGTGCCAGTGTAGAGGCTTTTTACATTTCTTTTACATTTTTACATAAAAAGACAACTATACTTTAAATCAAATCAAATTAAATCTTAAACGAACGAATAAATGATTATTACGAATTTCCACAGAGGAAGCAGCACTTCCAACCCTTTGCATCCATCACAGTGTTTTCAGGCCATTACCCCGGCTGATTATACCTTGGTCAGGTTGAATTTGAGTTGAGCTAAGATAGGAATCGTGTGCTGACAAAAAATTATATGCACCAGCAAGAAAGGTGTTAGTTATCTCGCTCTGACTGGTTAAACAAAACTGACACGGCAGTGAGGGAGCTGTCCTGAGAAGAGCAGTCCTTAGGAAACATAAGTGATGTGTCAGTGAACTACTGAATGACTTAGAGTAAAAATTATTTGGAGATGATACAGCTCCCTAAAGTTGGCACCAGCCTGTAACGTCAGCATTAGTAGTAGTAGTATGGCTGGCTCCTACTGACTGTATGCTGACCGTATGCACGCTTCATTGTACCTCCTGACACTCACCAGCAGAGGGCTCCAGCAGATACATGAGGTGACCATGATGCCCACCAGCTGCACCACCATCTCAATGTCGTGGGACTTGGCAGAGTGATGGGAGCCGGGCTTCCTCCTGAGCCGAGCGAGCACCAGCGTCAGCCCACTGATGGTGTTGCACACCAGCGCCACAGCTAGCGAGGTCAGACCGAGTCCAGAGAATAGTACCACAAATGCCACGTCCACCTCCTCAGTGTCACTGAGCACTTTGATGAAACACCAGGTCCCTGGGTCCTGGTAGGTGTAAGAGCCCAGCTGAAAGCAGGGCAGCATGGCCACACACAGAGCTGCCAGCCAGATGACAGACAGGCAGATCTTTGTGCGGGTTTTGGTCACCAGGGATGAGTGCAGCAGCGGCTTTGTGACGCCCAGGCAGCGCTCAGCAGCCATGGCACAGCCCATGAAGAGTGGGCAGAGGCCAAAGAACACCATGCTGCCCCCCAGGAACTGGCACATGCCATCAGAAGAATTGAAATCCTCTGGGCGCACACCTCCATGGAGGTAGAGCCGGAGAACCAGGGCACCAGGGATGACGTGGCCAATGAAGTCTGTGACTACAAGCGAAGTGGCAAACAGCAGGAAGGTGGCTTTGGAGCGCCGGCGCTGGAGGGAGTAGGCATTAGCCAGGATAAAGAGGGCAACAATGTTGGACATGATGCCCAGCGTCATGGACAATATGACGACAATCACTCCGCTGGTGGTGGGCTGCACCAAGGTGTAGTTTCCTGGCTGCGACAGCCCTTCAACAGCCACCCTGGCCTCCACCTTCCCTCCACTGTCGTTAAAAAAGCGAGGGAGGAGTGGGGAGGCTGAGGAGTTGTAGTGGCTCAAAGCTAACATCACTGAACTTTGAAGGTTGTGAGGTCCATAGTTAAAGGAGGCTGCAAGAGAAAGAAGAAGCAGGTCTGAGTTTTTAAGCTGCCCAATGAATTGGATCAAAGTAAAATTGAAAGACCAAGTAAAAACACTAAACGCTTCCACACAGAGCAGTGCTTACTGAATTGTTTGATGAGAGATCACGAGATTTCAACCCAACTGAACACCTATGAGAGATTTTGGACCGATGTGTTAGACAACGCTCCCCACCACCATCATTTAATCACCAAATGAGGGAATAGCTTCTGGAAGAATGGTGTTCCTCCCTCCAGTACACAATATATTCTCTGAGCATGTCGTAATTCGGGGAATATGTGACAAGGAGCAATGAAGCTGTTTTGCAAACTGGCCCATACTAAGACAATTTATGCTGTCTTAAATTGATCGCACTGGCCACGTCAAATTTGTAACCCCTGCAACTTTATTTGAGGCCCTTGAACAAGTAAAAGAGTTCACACATTAACACGTACAACCACAGAATCACAGGCCAAAGAAGACATGTCAATTAATACAGCAACTGTCATGATGCAGAGTGGTTTCTCATCACTCTGGTTTAGTTTGGCTGGAGGTCAGACACAGGTCATAGAGGACAATCCTCCCAGCAACACACTGACAGATAGCAGAATATTATAAACTAGAACAGAACAATATTGAATATTGTCGATAGCATCTTTCATCAAAGTCATATAGAGTATTTTTCTGATATAGAAAATCCGTATATGTATTTTTGTTGTCCAGACTGACCTTACAAGTCAGTTACTCTTTCTCCCAGAATGAGACGTGGTTCTTTTAAAAGTATCACCTGCTGACAGTGATCCACATCCCTATGCAACTTCTCATTGAACAGTTCGTCCATCGTGGAAGAACAGATTTGCAACCGTTTGCAGGATATTTTGCAGTTCTGCAGTGTGTAAGAGACTATGAACAGAAAATTCTCTAATAAGAAAAGTATTAATCCAATTATCATCTTTTTAACGAAGATGCAAACATGTTCTTAAAGATAGGTTCTGTCTTAGGCTCCTTTTTTTCGAAGGAAAAAAGTCCTAAAACTTTATTCGTTGCTGTTACTGTTAGAAATTAAATGGCTCACCACTACATAGTTCTGATGTCCTCTCAATCCAGCCGAACACCCAAAAGATAATTTTCCTTGTGAGACAGCTATCCAGAAGATACTTTCAGCAGTCCAGAAACAGTTGAACAAATAAAATCTTTGCCTTGGAATCAGAAATCATGCTCCCCTTTGATAAAGTGCGGGGGATCGATGTCGTTTGCTGAACACTTCCCATGGCTGAATCCGTGTGGCCGCTGCATGGTGGTTTGCAGGTTGTAAAGGATCCCCACTGACGCTACAATACCGAGTCACGTTTTTATAGCGCGTCTGTCCGCCTTCAGTGCGCGTGGGCGTCTCCGCTGCTGTGCGGCCCCTGAGTCAAGTTCACGTCTCGTCCCACGGGTGCTGCTGCTGCCGCCGCTGCTGCACCTCGCGTCCCCGTTTGTCCCCGTTAACACGAAGCGTGCGGCCAGTAAGCGCACCTCAGTGTCGTTAGTCGCGTTATGGGTGTCAGCTACCTTTCTGAGAAATGATCTCAAATTGGCCTGTTTGTGTCTGTGGGCGCTGGGGACACCAGAGCCGCTTAGATTCAACTGGTCGCAACTGATGCTGCAGCCGGAACTGTGTCTTCTCAGCACTGTCACCACCGCTCAGATTTATGCACTTGGTCATGAAACTGTTTGTACGATTGGAGTGTGACTTTCACTTGCCGTAAACCAAACGTATTCTGTTCACAGCCTACATTGTTTTTCTTTTTTTTTAAGTGCTCAAAATAACCTTGGAGGTGTCAGTTGTCCAGAAAGATTGAGCAGTGGTCGCCTGTTTATTAGACTGCTCTAAGAGGGAGTTTCTATTTAAGTTCTCTGAATAAATTATCTGAATGCATGGAGGATCAATCAGGCGCTATAGGGAAAAAATTAATTAGGTAAAATTATCTAAAAAGTGATTTGTTTTGCAGTTGTATTTTTGAAATAAAAAAAAAATTAACCAGAAGTCGTGGAAACTCATACGAATGATATGGAAAACTCATATTCGCCCTCATGAAAGATCCAGATGTTGCTCAAGGACTCTGATGTTGGTCCTGGGGGTTTTTGGAGCTGCATTATGGAAAACATGTCAATTTTTCTTCTTGCTGATTGACAGTCTGAGAGGGAAAACCACAAGGAGGCATAATGTATCTCTGATTTTGGCTCTTTTGCTGCATACTGGGGACAGGTGTTCATGTTGTTTTTAATTTTACAAAGATCTGGCAGCCCAGCTGGACGCATACTTGCACAAGTTGTGGTTTTGGAAACAGGGAAAAAGCAACATCTCAAATAGACTGCTGGTTCACAGTTGATAGAGTGGAGGTAGGCACTGACATACATTGGTTTGCAAAGGTCAGAGAGGAAAGTCTCTCCTGGCTGTAGAATGTCACTACCTGTTAAACTTTCAAGCTATCATAAATGTCTATTGGGGAAACATTCATTTGTAAAGGTGCAAGTGCATATGTTGTTGGTTTAAGGAGTGATGTATGCAAAAACATTTGGTGGCAGCAGACGGGGAGCAGGGAGCCGGCTCGCGCTGAATAAAAACACGCTTAGTTTGGACATATAACCACCTTCAGGATCTTTACTCTAACTGTTGAGTCTGCATCCATGCTAGTGGCTGGATGCTCAGCTAATGTCAGCACACTGACATGCTCACAGTTACAATTCAAACACGCAGATACACGTGTAAAATCATTATAATATAAGCTAAACTAACAAACTAATTAGTTCTTAAAACAGCTGGCACAAATGGGGGTGTCATATGTTTTGCATGTATTTAGAAACAATTCAAATATAAAAGAAATTGTTGCCCTGTTGGTGGCACCAGAGGAAGTCAGAGAATCAATAAAGTCATGAGGTTTCACCCTCTGAATATCTGTACAGCCTATCCATTTTGCAGTTGACTAAATATTTTATTCCAAAATCTTGGAGCACCTTGGTTGCTTGAGGATTTAAGATTCTGACCTAAATGTATGTTTGTCAAAGCAGGATTCATCCTCTGGGGATAATGAATGTCTACACTACATTTCTGTGGCACTGTGGCTGAAAAAAACATGAAAGGAAGGTTTTCCCAAAGTCATGGAGCTTGTACTTTTTTATGTAGGCTTAACACAGAAACAATCAGACACAAAAACATTTGAATGTGAATTTATGCACATTCATTTCTGACCAGACAATTGTTGAGCTCCACAGAAGGAATTCAGCATTCCAAATTAGTTTCCTTTTTATTTCATTAGCCTCGTGCATCTTATTAGCACATCAGTTTAGGCAATCTTTAAGTGTATGTTGCTCTTGGACCAGACGGTCAATACTTCATGTCTGATTGTCTTCCTTTCCTGGTGCCCATTTAAAGTCTTCTGTGCAACAATCAAACGTCTGGCCACCATGTGCGTTGTTCCTCGGACTCTGAAAGGAGACCCTGTTGCCCCCATTTTCCTCATCTATTGCTCTAACAAATGGTGCCATTTGGCCTCTGCAGACCACTGGCCCTTCCAATATCAAGTCTGGGGTTTATGGGTTTGAGGTTCCTTCTACACCCTTCCCCCTTTCGCTGACCACAAAGTGAAACAAACCCACTGACTGCATACCTGATGATCTTACAAGCACTTTGAGATAGAGGAGCCCTTCAGCCTGCATAAGTAAGATCTATCTATTTCTTGAAGTTTGAAATGTAATTTTGACGAAAAAGCTTCAAAGGTTTTCTTGTTGCATGTGCACACAACTATTCCATCTTGGCTTGGAGACTCCAAACTCCCCCACCACAACTGTTCAACGGTTCCTCTCATTGGCCATTTTGCCAAGCCTTTCTGCAGAGCACATGCCTGTATGTCAGAGAGATTGAGTATTTCTTACTATTCGAGTAGCTTTGAAGCTGACAGGAGTTGGGTTTGCCAGTAACTGTGCTCTCTAATATCTGGAATATGATTTTTTTTTATTACTACAAGGAAAGTCAGGCCTGGGACAGTAGTTTTCACAAGTGCTAGTTTCAAACAATGTGACATCATGTAAATGCATTTAGTGTGGCAAAGGTAACCACGGGGTCATGGGCTTGTGCATTCCTCGCTAACATTTATAGGGGATGCTGGCTATTATGAGTGGAAAGCCACACGCTATCAGTCTGGGCGCCTCGGAAACTACTGGCCAAAAATGAAACAGTGGAATGTTTGCATGAGAATATTCAGCAGGGAGAAGAGGAGACAAACAAGCTGTCAAAAACAGAAACAAGTTCAGCTACTTTTCTCTGATGAAACACACACTCTTTTTAGTGTCTGCCTGGCTGAAAACCACAGGTCATTTCTAATATCCAATTACCATTTTGCATGCCGTATGTCTGTAACCCTGTAATGATGGGAGGAAGCGCTCACTGTGCCAAGAGGAATAGCTAAATCACAGTATGGTGAAATCCACAAACACTCACAGTTTTCATTCATCCTGGGTGATGCAAAACTAGAGGTTAATCACAACTGATCTTCCTCCAGCAGGGTTATCATTAAAAAGTACTCAGTTTAGATGATGTACATCCACTGATGCAGCACAGATTTCAGTTTAAAGGTTAAGGTCAGCGTTCTGGTGACAACAAGCACAACTGTGCTGTTTTAGTGTTGAGTCAGAATTACTCAGAAGAGGAGCAGCAAATGCTTCCATAGAAACAGTTAATGTTGTACAGCAGCTATAACAATATTTCTGGAAATACAGGACATGACAAATACTTGTCAATCAAAGCAAACAAGGCTGTGGACAAGATTGGCAGATGCACAGAGTAACAGCGAAAGTACCTGCACTTTAGTTTTGGAGACACACACACAAATCAGAAGCAAAGGAGCAGAAAGATTTCCTTTTTCTTAACTCTCTATCCTGTATTGACACATGCGGGCGAATATGTAACAAAGAGAGCTAAAATGTTTGGACAGAAGAGCTTTCGTGGACTCATCTCTGCAGCTTCCCTTTCCACAGCAAAGCAGAGTAAGAAAGCATGGCAATGGGAAGTTAAAATGGATGTATTAGGCCCAAGGTCCCGGTATAACTTGCATTTATCCTGAGGCTGTGTTTTATTCAGACCTTGCAGAACCTTATCCAGACCAAATATTTTCACTTGCGGTGTTAAAACAGCTGTCGTTGTCCACCTTTGGCTTTCATTTGTTGGGCTTTTTCCAGGCTACTACATTTAGCAGCATACATTATTCAGAGAAATAGTTATTAGATAAGCTGCAACTTTTTTTCTTTTATCCATCCTCATCAGAGGGTCAGAATTACATTTATCCAGTGAAATATCTCACAGAGTTTTGTAAAGGCATCAGAAGAACCTGTCAGATGGTTGACAGATGGTTGTCCTACAATTTCTGTCAACTGTCTGAAAACCAACAAGCTGACTTTCAAACCCACTTCATGCTGTTATTGGCCAGCTGTGCGGAGGTGAGAAAGTAAGCAGGATTTGAACTTCTCTCCCACTTTTTTTTTAATAATGTCTTCCAGGAGAGACTGTGTGAGAAAATGTGTGCATCAGACAAGCCATAGTCCAGCCCTAACACTGGTGAACCCCCTGACTTTAGCACCATAAGGCTGATATTTTCGGTTTTGTGTGGAATGTCTTGCCCATTGCCATGGAATCTGGTTGAGATATTCATATTCCCTTCGCTGCGTCAGACATGTAAACATGGCATAGATGCTACTTTGGCTGCCAGAAGTGATCACTTCCTGCAACATTATAGCACAAAATAGAAATTATAGTGCATAATTCTGGTGATCTCTCTGTTTAAATAGCTGTGCTTAGATATTGTTACAGTCATAATATGTAACTGGAGAATGGTTATTGACCTCAAATGGCTCAGTAATCCCAAATGTGGGCCAAAGTCGAGTCACAACAAATCAATGTAAATGAAGTTTCTTACCAAAGAAATCTGTTCTGGAGAACAATGTTTTCCCTTTATTATAGATCTATCACCATGTTGGGTCTACTGCAGGTCTTTGAAGGCTTTCCACCAGACAGTGACTGGTCAAGAAGCTGACCCTATTGTGTATGTTCATGTGGGTGGTACTGTTTGTCTATCTGCATCTTTCTCAGGCCATAATACCAGATTATTATGAATTTCCCCACATTTCAATGCCTTAACCCACTCAGCAAAGTAAAACAGGACAGTAAAGACAATGACTGCCAGTAGCTACTATCTAGCATCTATCTCCATAGGCCTGATAACTTGATGATGTCTGTCTGTCTTTGAAAAGAAAAAAAGCTGATTGAGCAAAATGTCACAGCAGCTGGATACCGGCAAGGCCACCATGATAAGCCTGTAAAATTTATGATCTGTGTCAGGATTTAATTGTTGAGGTTAGAGGGAGTTGGAGGGAGAGGAGGAGACAGAAGACGGCAAAGAGCACTCCAGTTGTGACAGTGAAACAATTAAGTGTCAAGAAATGTAGAAAAGTAAAAAGAAAGATGTGCGTGTGTCTGTGTGTGTGTGTTGGGGGGAGCGGTCGCACACACACACACACACACACACACACACACACACACTTTCCTATTATTGCTGTCCAAGCACACATGCTGTTTTAGTAGTCCTTACCTAGGATTTGCCAAGGACAGGAACTGTCTTTACTGCTTTCCCATGCAATTTTTTCCCCATTCACTTTCCCTGTCACAAACTATCTTCTAAAATGTCCACAAATACACTCCATTTGTAATAAATTAGACAAAAGCTTTTTGTGCAACTGCTTTTTCTTCAACATTCTCCTCAAAATGTTGGCAGTAAATCACATTTGGGTGCGAAAACTAAAACTAAAATCAAATAACAGTCTTTTGAAATTCATGTTTAATGGTATTTTGCATGAGCCTGAGCTCTCTGAATTTTAATTTTGCTCATACAATATATTCTCCAAGACGGCAGGAAGAACACACTGACCCTTTCCTAAAAGACAGACAATAAGGTAATGTATTTCCCTTTACAGTTAACTTGTGAGCCAATGTCACGATGTGATTCAGCAGCTTTAAAAAATTGTCGATGCCAAGAAATACACCCAACACAGGATCACCTTTTTCAATCAAATGTAAATGCCAAAACCTCTTTCCTGTTTTCTTTGCAAATAGTAAAACTGTAACATTTCTGTGGCTCTTTTTTGTCATAACTCTTATTTCATAGTGAAAACCGACGACTGGTTTCCATATCAGTGTTCAACGGGCTGAATCAGATCAAATTCTCCCTGCGCTGCCTTGGCCAAACCAAACCAACATTCAGCCAGTATCTGAACAAATCTATAAGGAGAATGGCTGTATCCAGCTGCGTTGGCTGATGTGTTTTGCTTATCCTGGACAAAGACAGAGAAGGTCAATGCGAGAATTGAAATGACAAACATATGCAAATCCTGAGCTAAAGAAGGTGCTACCTTATAACACCAAGCTTAACCAAAGATTGAACATACCTGGGCAAAATGAAAAGCCGGATCCATGACAACAGTGCCCACCACCAAACCGCATGGGTCGTGTGCTCAGTTGCTTTGCTGATGTCTGCGGTAATAAAAATGAAGGGCTCGCCGCTGTGCAGTGATTAATGATAAGTCCTGTCAGTGTGAAGAAAAGAGGGGACGCGGTAATTAAAGTGGGTCTGCAGCAGAGCAAGATTTAAGGACCACAGCCTGCTAATCAAGTCAGCAGAGAATTTATTAATAGGAGATGGTGACACAAGCACCCAACAACCCGTCCCACCCGACCCACGCACAACTACTCCATCACAGCCACACACATGAACCTTTTACCTGGAACCACCAGTGAGCACTAAAAATCTTTCAATCCAGAAACAGTGTGCTTGTTATTTCTGTGCAAATTTCACATTTTGAGTCCAACTAATATTATTTGCAATATCATTGTGTACATCGTACCATTATATGGTATTTGTAAATGCTATAAGTTTAACTAGATTTGAATTACGCTGAACCCCCCTTAGAGCTCACAGAAAGAGGGATGTGCAGTAATTCAACACAGCAAAGCAGTAGTTTGACATTCTGGTAATTACACTGGTAAAATTTAGATGAGAAGATTGATACCACTATAGTGGTTGTCAAGTAAATACTGTATAAAGCTAAAGCCAGTTAGTTTAGCGCAAAGACTGAAAACAGGGGAAACAGCTAACCTGGATCTGTAAGGCAGCAAAATCTGCTGACTAGCACCTCCACAGCACACTAAATAACATGTATGTATGTACAAAAACTGAAACATAAGAACAACAGTTTGCTGTTTTACAGCTATACTAGTGGTTCCCTGTTCTAGGGAAACTGTTCCTGTTCTATTCTTAAGCTCCCTTCATACTGGACAAAAAAAGCACCAACATAGGGTTTTTGTCTACAGTTGGAAAGGGTACAATCAGCATTCATTCCCGGTTCAAAAAGCCCTGCAGTAGTCAGAGGTATTTATCAGCTCCACCTGTGATTGGCAGTGATGGAAATGTTACACCCGACTGGACACACTAATTTTCCCTTTTCTGGCACAGTGCTATGATGCGTGTCATGGAGGCAGCGAAGGCTCGACGGCTCTGTTGCTAACTTCTGCAAGTCTCTTCCACCTCAGCCACAAATTCCATCAGCTTGAACAGAACTCGAAACATCACTCAGTCGACATTTAGTTTGAATAGACTGAGGTAAGGGATATAAAAAAGTAACAGCTGTAACATAGTCACTGGCCTCCATGCTGCTTTCTCCTGTTCTTGAACCCTCAGTCATGGCATGCTCGTGAGGTGCCACCAAAAATGGAAAATGAACACACAACAAAAAGCACCCCGTAATGACAAAAGAGTCCATTACCTTTTTTAGCATGTTTCCCTGTGTTTCAAAAACATACATGTCGACACATGAAAGTGATGGAGATCTTCTTTATCTAACTCTTTTCCAAAATGACACACTATTCCATTAAATGCCAAATTGTTTCTCAGAAGCATTTGCCCAGTGAAATTAATTGTTGATCACAGACAAGCTCTAAAGCGTTGAGTCACCTGACAGCCAGCAAGAGATGCTCAGAGGCCATAAAGCACCAGTTAATGAAGACAAACTGAGTCGAGTCTGAAACACTGAAACCATTAGCTGATCCACCAAACTGGAAGGTTGAGCCATGCCAGGAAATGAAACAAGGACCACCCGTCTCTTTTTTCTATTTTCTTTCCTGTGTTTCTGACTTGTGCCACCCAAGAACCTGCAAAAATGTTTTTCTGATTTTCAGCTAAAAGGCAGTTCATGTTCTCACACATCATAACTTTCATTTGTCAGATCCAAACTGTGGAAAGTAAGCGACCTGGCCAACAAAGAAATTATTTTCAGCTGATTTTATTTTATTTTCTGCTTGTTTCTGTATATATAAATTCATCTCATTCAAACAAACCATGACCATTTAAACAAACCTTTAAGGCAAGATAAAAAAAAGGCTAGGTAGAGATTAAGGCCAGATAAAAGTCAAGAGTTTGGAGACAGACAGGTGGTTATTGAACAGGAATTATCTTCAGAAACTGAGGCACTAGAAACCTCATTACACAGTATGTCAAATTTGAAGCTTTGCACAGAGATTTACAGTATCAACAATAATAGGAGCAGTTATTGCTGTGGGCTGGTTGGGATATCGAAGCCATCCATCTCTTCACTCTCTCTCCCTCGAGTCATTTCATTTCCATTTCATCATCAGTCTCACAATCATGATGAAATGTCAGTGGCACAAAGCTGAGGCCTGGGACTTGAAATCAGTGGGATTCATTTGGACTCAAGTGTTATGGTAGTAACACTCATCATAGATATAAAATATGCTTTTTCACATAAATAGCTCATACTCAAACAGCAAAAAATACAAAATAAAAAAGTTCCTCATATTCAATAATAAATGGTCCAGAGCAGCGAGGCCGACTGGGAAAAGGTTTGTGTAAGAAACTGGACTCTTGCTCCCCCCCCCTTCCATTTGTCTTTAGCCTGAACAGTTATGCAGGCATGACTGCTCTTTGCCGTATGACAGATTTAGTGCAGGACGCACACAGCTGTGACGCTGTGTGAGACAGCGAGGGCAGACGGACAGATAACTCAGACTCTCCCGCCCTTGAAACTCCTGCTGCTTTCACGACTCTGAACTTGCTCAGCAGAGTTCTCCCCAAGGTACAAACTGTACTGTGGTGACACAGCGCATGCAATGTGCCAGCTCACTGATTTTAGTAATGCCGCTGATAGTAATCATGCTGTGTTTACCTCCAGTCTGACCTTCTCTACTCACGGTTGGAAATTTGTTCAAGGCAATTTGCCAGAGAGGCTCAAAACTCTAGTATTTCTAGTAAATGTCATTATTATTAGTATGGTGTCATGTCATTGTTATTTAAAATATCCCCCTACATTTATAATCTCTATATATTCACTAATAATTTTCTTATAACACACTTTAATTTAGCTGTAAGTACGTATAGGATAACATAGTATAACATAGCTGTATTTGTTTACACACATGTACAAAAGAGTTGTGTGTGCACAAAAGTCATTAAAAATGTTATGCTTTAAAAAAATCTTTCTTGACTTTGGGAAATGGCAAATAGAAATCTCTGACTCGGAGCCCATTTACTTGATTTCATGCAGAGCTTTCAGCTGCATCTTGTGGCCAGCACATGGAGTTTGCTTATTTGTCACGTGGAGCAAAGAAGCATCTGTAAATGAATACAAAGCCCATTTGTATATGTAATAGATTGACTTCATATTCATAAGGGATATGTCTTACAACTGTGGAATTTGAAAGATTAGATCTCTAAGCAGAATCTGGAGCTCTTGGAAGTTGACACCTGCTGACCAGTGGCACCAAAAGCCTCAACAAGGAGGAAACAAGTGTTTAGATGGCGCAGTTACCTGTGGAAAATACAGTACACCGCCGTGAGAACATGGTCAGTCAAACATACTGAGTACAGCAGCTCACCTATGCTACAGGCTTATTGGAAGTTCTTTGTATTCTTACACTCTTCACTGAATTTTCCCAGTAAAATGTCCTTGTGAATGTTGAACTTTCCAGAAGGAAAACATTTTCTTAGGGAGTAAATGGAGCTGAGTGGTTTGACATGCGTACCCAGAATTTACCCAAAAGTCACGGCAAATTAGTCCCTACACAAGATCGAGAACTGGGCATTGTACAGCGCCTGATTTTACACTTCTTCCGACTAAGAGCTTGAAATAGGCCACAGTCAAAGTCTATCTTTGTGAAAACATCTTCCTGTGTTCCAGGACTCTGGGACAGGTGCCCACTCTGCCCAGTCAGTAATCCAGCCGGAGGAAAACCACAAATACAGACATATCTACCATGAATCATAAGCAGAGCTCAGCTACACTTGCAAATATGAAGATTCATTCATGCAAAGCCTCTTATCTATTCTGGATAAATTAATTCTATCTCATAATATATTAATTATACAGTGGCTAAATCCATTTGATAGCCTGGATATACTCTATATAAGAAAACTACGCTCATATTGGCATGGCTTAAAAGCCATGCTGCTGGAAGTACAGTTAATCTAAATCATCTGCAGTGTGAAGGCAGTACATTACATCATGCGCAAAGTGAATTTGACGCCAAACTCTCCGACTGAGACTTTGTACTTTAAAGTAATGTGAAATTACTCCTCCTCTAACGATAGAGGTTTGATTTAAAGACTTCTCGGGTCTCTGTTTTCTCTTTCTGAGTTTCACAAACAGCCTGGATAGGATACAGAAGTGGTCGGCCAATGGGTTTGGCCTTCCACGAACCTGTCGAGGCTTAGTGCAGGATCACAGGCTCATCACTGTGCCTTGTCCCAGCAGCAAACCGATGTGATGGCATCTGGTCTTTGCTATAAAGTCGGTGGATCAGAGATGAACATGGTCTGAAGAGAGATTTGAGGAACACAAATCTCCACAGACATTTGATTTTCCAGACTCTTGTCTTGCCTTAGATCATGTTTGCAGCAAAAGACACTGCACACTGTGTCATGCTCACTCACAAGACTAGTTAGACGATAAACGACGTGGTTGGATGTTTCTGTAACGGGATCTATAGCAGGAACATTATGTCATGCAAGGAATTACCAGTTATGAGACACAACCCTGATATTTAACCTGTGTTTAGACTAGCCTTCATTAAAGCTGTTGACTCTAAATGCCAATATACATCTCATTGTTTTCACACGATCCTGTTTTATAGTCCTTTGTTCTTTATGAAACACTGTAAGGCCAAATAACAGGTAGGACCTCATTAATTTTTAAGACCGAAATATGTTTTATTTAATATCTTTTTGGCAAACTCCATCACACAAACACATACACACATGAACAAACACACAAACACACACTCCAACATATTCATTTGCATCCACACACTCTTTTACTGATCTTTGCTGTGGCTCAGAGATCAGTCGTTCCGTGCCTTTGTCCAATGGAGAAAATGATGTCAAATGTTGATGTGTAATGTTCGATTTGATAAACTGCAGCCAGTTCTGTGGAGGTGGCTTAAAGCAGCTCCAACCAAACTACTGCAATACCTGGGTGGAGAGACAGGAGACTTTGAACGTGTGCATGTGTGTGATGTATGTGATAGAGAAAGTGAAAGACGCCCTTATGATTCTGCAAACTAGCAACTTTTATGTAGTTGCACATTTTAAAAGCTATTGGACATTTTAGAAAATGCACTTACCCACGTTCCTTCTGGGATTAGACGGGAAAATTGATGCCCGTCTCACATATGTCCGTTCAATATGAAGCTATAGCCTTGAGCTAGATAACCTGTACATAATGTGACATGCTGGAGTGAACTCTTAAGATGCTTTTAGACGACAGAGATCATATAAATAAAAAAACTTGAGTGGATTTATGGTTATGGATGAATCCTGTTTGTCTTTGAATGAAGTCTTTATGGTAAACTAAGCTAATTGCCTGCTGTTGGCACAACAGGTTCTTCATTACCAAACATGGTCTCTATCATCTCATCTAAATTTCAACAAGAAAACAAATGTATTTTTTTTAAATGTATAAACTGCATTTTTGAAGTCAGCTCTTGTACTTTTAGTATAAGAAGTACATTTTTTGACTTTACTTTTATTTTATCACATTTAAAATCACATCCATTGCTCATCCTTGTGCAACAAAAACTTCACAGCTGTGATCTGGTCAGATGTGGAGCCACTGGCAATGAAAGTTCAGTCCCCAGAGAATAGAAGAATGATTTTACTTTATGCACTTTATTTTATGATGTCAATTTAATCCAACCGAAGGATGCAAGCATGAGTTCTGCCCTTTTGTCTTTCTCACACTGGAAACTCAAAACATGTGGCTCAGGAAAATATCAGTGAAGATGTACATCAGTAGGGCACTGTAGTACTGTGTACTCTACAACTACTGATGATATATACTATAGCGTGTGTTACCACTACGCTGCAGGATGTCCTGGTGCCCTGGCATGCTCACACACTAAACCGAAACCACATGTTTGGCACATGATTCCGCTTACCACAACCAGAGTCTGAGCCAATCACTGCTGTGTCCATGTAAGGGTAGTACAACTCACTTTTTATGTGTTCAAGAAGTTGCTTCAGCTGACCTAAGTTCCTTGTTGCATGTTACTCAAAATTAAATTAGCAGCCAAATACCCTTCCCTACAGAAATACAGTATTTGAGTGGATGATTGGTATTTTTTTCTTTAATACAAATGAAGGCCCAGCAGTTGTTAAAAAAAAAAAAAAAAAACATTGGTGATCCAGACTTCAAAGCATCTGGAAGAAACACCCCCTACATGTTCCTACAAGATCTGGGAAAGAGATGGGATTTTTCACATTTCACACACCGCAGGTATCGGTGGTGAATACATACTGTGCTGTAATGGATAATGGTTCAAGCAGAGTTAGAAAGGTCTTACATTTTAAAAGTCAAAACATGGCACTTTGACATTTCTTGATTCATAGATGCTGATGAAGATAAAGGACGTGTCAGATAAGGGTCACATCTCTGCAGCCATGTCTGCTTTCATTGTTTAAGTGATGTTATGGCCCTTATCAAGTACTCTGTGTGATGTGTATCATTTGGCAGCATTTTAAAGGAAAACACTGTCGTGTATTTTAACTCAGTCAGAGATGACTTTTCCTCCCTCAAGCCGTTTTTAACAGGGATGGGGTTTTTTTGCATGATCTGTTAAGATATCTTTGCACCACATCGTTATACATTACCTTCTCCCACTCATATAAATATAAAAAGGAAATATATAAATCTGGTTTTCTGTGACAAAAAAAAAACACTCACTGAGAAGAAAGGAAGAGAACTGCAGAGTCAGATGTTGCCGTCCATACCAGAAATGACAAGTGGCTCCACAAACGGCAATTTTCTGCCAGAATATGACACTAAATAGCCCTGTTGTCATCACTTATTTAACACTTGTAATTAAGCCAGCCATGATGCAGTGTGTTCATGCTGAAGGCCAAATCAGTTTAGGATGGAAAATGTTCACAACAACATGTACGTGTGTCGTGAAATAAGAAAAGTTGACTAAACAAACTAACTTGTGTGTATTGTTGAACTGTTACAGGTCATGTGGGAGATCTTTTTGAAAAAATGTGATGAGATATAATGGTGATTTCATTTCATTAGCATTCATCAAAATTAATTATCACACAAGAAGTCAAGATAATTATTGCTTGGGCTTTATTTAGAGCTCTCTTGAAATAAAGCCCTGATGGTGGCAGGCATACCGGACTGCCGATGTCATGGTTACAGTAATTAACACATGAAGCGTACCAGTAATGGTGTGCCAGGCCTGTTGCCATGATAATTGCTATGATCACAGAAGAATAAAATGTAACTACGGGTTGTCAGATGACCTACAGTATGGGTAAGATTTTCTCATCATACGAGATTATGTATGTAACATTATTACAGTAAGCACATTGTGGAAGCTTGGAAGTAAATGTTGGTGGTGTGCTTCAAAGTGCTTGTCAGATTGCCATACTGTGTCTGAAAGCACCTCCCCTTACATCTTTCTGGTCACAACTCAGGGAACTCAGACCTTTTGTGTGTGTGAGTGTGTGTGCAAAGGTGGGAAGGTAGGGGAAGTTGAACTTCTCTCTCCAGCTCTCTCCGCCTATTTGCTCCACCTTGGAGTGTGACTGTTCAGGAAAGCTATAAACACCTTTGCCTTCAGACATAGTTGGACGACAGGTCATACGAACTACTTCATTTCAAGCGTATCCCGGGCTTAATAGTTCCTCTGTGCCAGATGTTAGTCTGCAGCTCTGTGTGATGTTGATGCCAGTCCGAAGTAGCTTAAGCACTGACTCAATGCTCCTTTTGACACAGGTTTACCAAGCCTGCCCGAGTTCCCTGTTAAATGAACAATGTGTTGGCGTGAACACTCATGATAAACTGAAGCTGGATGTGGATGAAGGCAGCCATGACTGAAGGCCAGTGCAGTAGAGGAGGTTAACATGGAACAGAGTGATAGAAGATTTGATCCAAACTGCACTCAACTTAACCCTGCACTTTTTTTTTTTTTTAACATTTTTTTCAGATCAAAGTTGACAACCGATATCTTAATATGTTAATGGTTGCTGTCAGAGCCGGGTTCAAATTAATACCAAGCAACCTGAAAATATAGTTCACAAAAGTGGAGCCGAAGAACCCGGTGAACAGAATCTAATTTTCCCTTGAACTCAGATCTGTTGTGCTGCTCTGGCATTCTCTTTTCAGTTTTTTTGTTGTAAATTCCTTTTAATTTGAAATGTACAATGTGGAAAAATATTAATGATACATAAAACACAGATTGAAGGGTGAACTGATCACCCTCCTTGTGATCAGCTACCGAGGACAGGAAATGGTTTGTACAGCTAGTCTACTTTTTTATGTTCCTGTGCCCGGCTCATTTTATTAAAAATCTGGAATCTAAATGAAGCTATTATTGAGAAATGAATGAACCAACTGTTGGACTTTGCAGTTACAACCAATGAGGAAATTGAGCTAGTTTCCGGCCCCCACTTACTGGACATCCATACTATTTCAACTGCCCTTGAAAAACCATTAGACTATTTTATATGATGAGTCTATCAGATGCAAAATCCCTACTGATATAAAGTAATTGTCACTTATTTCCCAACTCTTGTGACTGTTTTGACAACCTTAGAGGTTGAACTATAAGTTGAAGATCCGAACAGATGTGTCCTTCTCTATTTAAGCCATCTTCATATGCAATTGACTGTTCACCAAGCCATTCATCTTAACAGTGATTATCTGATCCTAATTTAGAAACTGTACTGAGGCCTGTCAAGCTTTGAATTTCTTTATATGCTGAAGTGGTGGAGATGAGTTTTGGAGGGTGCATTTATCTGCTCTTATCCGAGCTGCAGTCTTTAATATGTCTGACTCTGGCTTACCATTTGAAGTGGCAACCACTTGAGAGCAGCTCAACAAAGGAAGGGCTCCAAATGTGGAGGATTTCAACTTAATGCAAATTAATTAATGCATTTTAACATTTTGATGTTAAAATGTGACACCATTTTCACTGTAAACTATATATATGCCATGCAAGAATGGGAATATAAATGTTAATAGGTGGTGTAGCAACAGTAACAGTGGGAGGCAGGATCTTACAGAGTGGTCAAATTTAGATTTCTAAATCCTTCTGACAACATCTCAACCCCAGTCAAGTCAACGTGAATGTGCTCAGCAGGTGCAACATGCATGTCATGTATTTTCCCTCTTTGTTCTTTCTTACTCAGAATTTTCAGTCCTTCATAAGCTCAGCAATCACAGCGCAGTGATTTCTTAACTGTGCAACGTATGCCTCTACTCCGAACCTCAGGGCTTCTGAAATGCTTGAACCCATGAATCACAGATCCCAGCGGAGATGAGGAGAGGCAAAAGGAAGGAGAAAGGTGCAAGTGGTGATGAAAAGCAGGAAACTACATGGAAGGTCAATCCAGTGGGTGTGAAGCTGAAAATAAAGAAGTTTCATGGATGTTCGCAGAGTACACTGATTTTGCCATTTTGGCCGATATATTGGCTGCACTCTCTCTGTTTCCAAACTATCCGCATGAGATCTGCAATATCGCAACTTCAGATCATGTTTTCTCTCTTTTTCTGTGGGTTCCTGCAGGAACTGGTGTGGGTGGGTCAGTTTTTATAAATCATTACCATATTTTTAGTTTTTGCAGTTTGGAAGGTGCGGTATGTCCTGAAGTGGTCATTCTGTTAATTTATGGGTAATTTCACAGGCAAGTTTAGGATACGCCAAAAACATCTTTATGCGGTTAAACCTTCCATCTCAAGGAAATGATAGAAAAACACATCTGTGCTGATACGTTGACTGACCTCCGTGTACTGTGGGTAGAGTGGACACTGGCTTTTTGGACTGGTATCATCCAGTCATGAAGGGAGCGGGTGGAGTCTTCTGGCTGACAGCTTCCTTGACAGTCCAGCTCATGAGATATTTGAAGGGTAGCAGCTAAAGATGCATCACACAGAGATACAGGCAGAGTGTGTGTGTGTGTGTGTGTGTGTATGTGTGTGTGCGTGCACGCGTGTGTTCATGTGTCGGTGTTGACACTGACTGATTGGTCAACTACTTTGTGAGTACAGTCAGGTTTCTTCCTCCTTTTACAGAATTAAAACAAACTCCTACCTTGAATTCGATAACATTGAAGGTTTCTTTCCAGTCTCCACTGAAGGACGTCGTCAATTATGCCCCACCAACAGGTCTGACGATATAACTCTGACACTGGGAAGTAAACAAGATTCATCATGAAAAGGTCATTAGTGTCTGTCTGTGACCTCAGGGGGGCTTCAAAAACTATTCATCTTGTAGTTGGTGGCAATTAATTATCTGTGGTATGGATTAGGGTTTGTTGGTTTCTACTTTTGTGGTTTTATCGATGGTGCACAACTGGTTTCTTTAAACATGTTGTGGTAGGTCTGAGAATGTTGGCTTCCCCTGGAAAGAATCTACAAATTTATTCTCACTCCGGAGAAAATGATTTTTGAGTGTTTAAATTTATTTTTCCACTTGAACATGTTTTGATTTTTGAAGGAACTCCTCCTGAGGTAACTCCTGCTCCGCAGAGAGCAGTGGAGGAACACGGTGAGTCAAATGGAAGCGTGAGTGAACAGTCCATTGTGAAACAACATGAGTCAACCACTATTCAGAAGCCAAACTCCCGTTCCTTCCCGCGCTGGGATCAAGACGAGGCAGGCAGCCTCGCTCGCGAGGCCGCGCTCGCTGCTGCTGAATAAGACACCAGTGTAAACACCGCAGATATAAAATCATGCAGCCAGCTTTTAGAAGATTTTGGTCGCTCCCCAATATTTCTGGTTCCATATTTGGAGCTGGCGCAGCCCTGCTGAGCATCACTGCGCCTTGGAGGAGTCATGTGTTTATGTGACACAATGAAGAGTCACTGATAGTTACATCCAAATGTATACTTTTACTTCTCCGCTCAGTAAATGATACAAATCCCCAGACATACAGAAATGTCACACAGGGTTTTTATTGTACAGGAAAGCACAGTTAAAGCTCCGTTCTGCATGATGATTGATATAGATACATGAACAGTGCTGCATACCTTTTGGGAGCACAAGGCCTCTGTATAGTATACATGTGTTACAGAACAGATTGCAGATGCTTATATTTTTTTTATGTTGGCTATATTTGACCTGTAAGTGAATTAGGTGTGGCATTCTGGGAATTTAAGGAAATAGAAAGGTGTGCATTTACCAAGTTAAAAATCAAGGAGCCAGTTAAATTTCACCCACAATGCATAAATAAATCAAAATACTGTACACTCACAACCCTGACTTCTGCGCTGTGCTGCATGACTTTCCTGGAATTTACTTGCATGGCTTGGTTGAGTCAGTGTGTCGAGCTCACTGGTGTCAAAGAAACTCAGTTTGCATCAGTTACAGGCAGAGACTACACAGTCAGTAACGCAGCCCTGTTGATTTTAATCTGCAAAGTATAAATAGCAGGTCATCCCACTGTATGTCTGGGTGTCACACTGTCATTTGTCCACAGGGACACGTAATGTTAATTATATTTCTTAACACTTGAGCTTTTCCTGCTATGGCGATCAGGTCAAAGTGTCTGCTGTGGAAAAGGTCATGGATCCTCAAAAGCGCTGTCGGCCTTTCTATCTCTCGTATCCCACATAACATCTCAAAGCATTTCACTTCTGTTCCTCATGCACACAGTGATGAAGTGCATGTGTCCACAGCAGCTCATGTATTCCATAAGGAGGGTTTTCTGGGGAACTAGCCTTCAAACTAACTGTTGTGTTTGGAGACCCAAGGGCTTCTCTAACAGCTCAAAGAACATTATGTGACACTGTTTTATTTCCTTGAAAAAACTATTTTTTCATCCATGGCTATTTAATATATGAAACATTGAATATTTATTCAGTGTATGAACAATGCTAATAATTTCTTTACTTTGTCACTTTCAACAAACGTGTAACCCCAGTAAGGGGTAAAGGGAAGGGACACCACTTTAGTGCTTTTCTCTATACTGGGTTTTTAAGGATCTGATCCACTGTATGTGTATTATTTTTACAAATACAACAGAGGTACCTGAGGAAGGAAGGCCAGGGTCAAAAAAACACAACAACCTTCCCACAGTGATTTTGAAACTCTTGCTTAACAGACCCACTTACTTCCAGTTTTGGGGACTGGAAATGAAATATCCATTTTTCACGGCCTACACCTAATAGCACACTGCTTCCACATTACAGGAGCCACACTGGTCTGGAGCAGAGCAAATTTGGCCCAGGAGCTCGTCAGTAATGAGCAGAGCTGCAGCGTCTGCCTGGGTCCTGTCACATTATCCTACCAAGTTAAAAATGGTTCATGTAAGGTTATACAGTGTTGGGAGGGGAGGAACAGCTTTTCATTGAACTGTTGGTAGTTGGTGGAAATTTTGGGACTTTGATGATTTGCTTTGAATTTCAAAGGTCTCTCAGCTCATTCATCTGAAATGAAGTACTCGCGCTGGGCCCATTCACACAATGTGGTTAAGGTGCAAGGGGGTTCTGTTAGGGGAGGAGAACCGTGAATAAATCAGGAGTCTATGATTCAGAGCTAGACTGGGGGCCTGGAAAATGCCAGGGATTACGCAGTGTCAAAGCTGCTGGGATGTGTTGTCTGGGGGGCCCAAAATTTCAACACATATGTTTACATAGTGAGGTTCACACTCACAACAGTTAGTAACAAGAGTGACAGCTAAGGCTGCATGCGTCAGATATGGATTGGAGTCTCTGTTTTCCCTTAAATACAGAAAAAATGTACATGGGGGAAATCAGCATCTCCACAGAATATTTAAGTGTTTTTTCTCAAATACCTGTTTCCTGAAAGAAGTAATTTGATGCTCTTTCATTTTTCTGTGTTCCCCAGGAGTCAAAATATGAATGTGAATCATATTGCATCTGTCCATTTGGATTAGCACTGTGATGGGCTGGCAACCAGGCCTGGCTCTGTCCCAGGCCTCCAGTTTAATGCCACAGAATGTTTTCTTGTCCTTTGCACAGTAAAAATGTCAACATTAGCGCTGTCCAGATGGACAGGAAATATTGCGCAGGCCAAATCATATCACTGGCACCTTTATATGCTGGTATGAAGTTGATGTTTTAAACTCAGTACAGAAAAGCAACCATAGGCTATCCGGAGAGGGCAGCTAAATTAAGAAATTCTGTTTTGGTACCGTGTAGCTCCAGCGAGTGAAATAAGGCGACCAAAGCCTGAACAGTGCATACATGCTCCTGAGAAATACTCTACAACAACTGCCTTTCTTCTGAAACGAAAACTGGCAGTGTGTTTGATTTAATTTTTTTCCTTTTTTTTTTTTTTTTTTACCAATTACTTTCACCTCAACAATTATCAAACTACAGGAAATACCAGTAAAATGCAGTTGTACCATAAGCAACAGCCTGAGCTGCATTTCTGAGCTGATTTGTCTGTGGAAACATGCAGTGATTAAAATGACCCAATGCTGAATATGGCCTACTATGGTAATGCCACATAGTTTTATAAATTGCATGTGCAGTATAGTCTGATTGGGTAATAATCACAGAGAAAATTCCTGAAAGATTATAGTTACTATTCTCCTATTTTTTGAAAAAAAAAATTGTGATTTTCTGTCCTTATTTAGTCACATTTATGACTGTGTGGTGAGTTACTTGGATCTTTAGTGATCTTTAGTGATTGAATGCTCAATGGTTTGATGTTTTTGAGTGGTTAAAAGTTCTGATCGTACACTGATTGTACACTTACAAAATTTATTTATCAAACATTTGGAAATGATGTACAAATTCCGAACCTTTCACTCTAAACTTGAAAAAGAACAAGATTTCAAAAAGGCAATAGGAATCTAAATCAGATTTACTGATACCTGGACTGGAAAAATTAACATGGTTGATTTCAGTGTGTACAAAGAATAATCCCCAAATGACTCATACATCACAAGTGACATATTTAATTCAGTATTTTGTTTTGTATTAAACTCTGCTGCAGAAGACAGGTCTCTCATCAGATGAAAGCTATTAGGAAAAACACTTCAGGAAAAACACAGTTTATCCTCAGCTTGATTTGTTCTCATTTGGCAGTCATGCATGTGACTCATTCTTTACAGGAAATAAAGGGGGCATAACACTTACTTCCCTGCAGAGTTTTGTTATGATTTTTAACACCGCTGCTTTTGAGGACACTAAGTAGTTTGGATTTAGGCTGATCCCTGAGGTCCACCGTTAAATGATGTTAAAGGATTTCCTCAAGTGTTGCGTGATGGATTTTCATTAAAAATGTGAGGGGAAACACTTGGGTCCACATCAACCTGTTTCCTTTGTCTTCTTTCATTCTTAAAACAGGGATAATCAACATTTTCATAACAGTGGTTTAGAGTCTGTAACATGAAACTGATCACTGACAAAATCACAAAGAATTATTTCCTGAATCAACAGCTCTACAGTTTCAGTAAGCGCTGAAAAACTCAACATACTGAAACAAGCTGGCAGCAAAGTGTTGTGTGAGCAGGTGTATATATACACTGGGTGACTGATTGGTGATTTGGTGCATGTGTGATGAGTGCGGTGGAGGGAAACTGAACAATGGGAGGAAGTGAAGCTCCAGTCTTTGAACAGTGAGCAAAATACAAAATAAAACAGGAAGTGAGCGTATTCTGTCCTGACGGGGCAGCACTGTCTTCACAATGGTACTACCTAAGATACCTAAGGTACTACCTAAGAGACTGATATGTAAAATCAGTGGATTTGCCCTTTAAGTGGCCTAAAAAAATCTGCTACCTCAAGTTTAATGGTCAGGGGCTTATTAAAGCTCTGTTACTAGTCATTACTGGGAAAAAAGGGGTTAAAAAGTGTGTAATTAATAACTGTCTAATTCAATCTGGATTACACCAGGCCATCTGCACTTCCTGGAGAAGTGCATGTGATTGCTGCATCTGCTGAAATATTGAGCAAACGATTCCACAGTGTTATTTGATAGAACTCTGGAGTATAACTAAAGACATTATGTTTTTGTCTGGTTTCTGCTCTCCGGGGTCCCATACAACTATTTCCTCAATGTCTTATTCTTGAGTTATGGGAACATATTTTTTATGTGTGTTTCTTGAAGAAAAAAAAAAAGGTAGAGAGGCTCCGGATGATAGCTGCAAACAGACGTTTGTGCATGCGGGACTCGTATAGCAGCGCAGAGCGCTGCATCGTTGCATAGTGCTCCTCTCACTGCAACTGACTGTGATTTATGTGGACATGCTCCTTCCACCCCTCCATCATGACGTGTTTGCTTAGCTTGTTGACTTGTTGAGGTCCTGCAAACCTTCATCCACACCCACATGCTATTGTCATGTGACAGGAGAGATCACATCGGGGTTGCACATACACAAGCAGGCACATAGGCAGCCACAGCAATAATACTGCTGGGCATAAAGACACCTGTCCGTGCGCAGAGGAAATGAGCTTCACTTTGTATCCACCATGACGAACACAAGGTTCAAATATTTTGCTTGCGACTATAAAGCAGTGTGACAGAAGTCTGTTCTGAATCTTGACATAGTTTGATGGTCAGGTCTGTTTGGGGTGAACTGATTATCTAAAATACTGAAAGAATCATTATCACACATTAATCTGAAGAAAATGAATAGCTGGGCTGCAAGCAGTCTTAAATGGACATAATTTATTGACAAAAGGTCGTCACTGAGAATGAAAATATTATTTACTTTCCTAAATTAAATTCAAAAGATTAGGTTATTTATTTTGTGAGGTAAGAAAATAGTAACGCTCAACATCTCTGTCATGCTTGCAGATGTAGTTTTGTAATTTGTACTTTATATTTATGTTGTCCTGCTCTGTGCTGTGGGTAAGAGGTATTGTTGCGTCCTGTCTGTCACACATCTGTTGCTGCTGCATCTGTTTAGTTAGCTGGAGAGCTGGTGTTGGTTTGTTCTCCAGCCTTGCACAGCTTTTGCTTGTTAATTTCTTATAAAGCTGAGCTGTACTACACACACACGAGTCTGGGCTGGATTTCCAAAAAGCATCTTGGCAGCGCGTCATGTATTTATTCCTCTGTAAATCACTGGAGTGATATGTTGCTTCTGGCGGATAGGTTTCAGATTCTGTTTGACTGATCCAGGTGACCTCAGCCCAGGAGTTACGCGAGGTCTTCTGACCAGCCCCAGGAACATTGCCGTGATGACACCAGCATCAGCAGCAACAGCAGCGTGGCCCCTTGGGGCTCTGTGCTCGTCTCTGGTGTCCAGTATCAGCTGCGTTTCCTGCAAAACGACACACAGCAAAACACGTTGAGCAGCCAAGTGCACTCTGGTGACCTTTACATAACCTGACCGCCCGAGAATGACAGCGCAGTAAAATGATGAAGGGCCGTGTGATCCGAGAGTCTCATAGCACCGCTCCTGCAACCAAGAAACCAAATTCACAAATGTGAAAACTTGCCTGTTTCGTTAATAAAGCAAAGACACTGCTATAACTGTATCCACCGATATGTGCATATGTCTGTGCTGAAATCAGTTCCCTGTGTTTGTGAACGCCTCTCGCTGAGACACAGTCAGATACTAGAAACAAGGAGAAAACAGAAACGGAAAAGTACAAATGAAACAATGCCAGAGTTGCACAGGCTTGGGAAATCTGTCCTCTCTGAGGGATGATTGCGAAGCCACAAGTTATGTGATAAAACTCCATCTTCTGCCAAGCCCCCAAAACATACTATAAATCATATTGGAGATACTGGAAGAGTTTACTTCCAGACACATGCGTCATAGACAAAGTGGAGGAAGGAGAGAAAGCCTGATTCCCGTTTGATCCCCCTCCTTTGCTACCTCCCAAATAACAAAGCAATGGTCTTAAACTTCTACCTTAACCTCCATTTAAAGGAAAGAACTACAGCTAACTTCGAGAAAAACTCCACCAGTACATTGTTGTTAGGAGGACTGCATTCGTAGCTAAGGTTTTTTCCAGATATTGCTGTCAGTATCAGTGGATCACCAGATGGTGTGAGGCGTACAAACCATCTGGTACAAACACAACACAGCCATCTTTAATTTAAGTAGGTACATTTTGATCAAAGCAACACCAGCAACTCTGCGGTCAGAGTGCAGGATTACACGTGTTTTAGAAAGTAGTGTGATGGATTAGAAAGCCGTGTGCTGTTAATCAGAAGTGGTCACCAGTTAAAGGTAGTTCCTGTCGATGGCAGATATTGAATCTCGTAACTGTGAGTGTTTTGCATTGTTTTCTGCATCAGAGGATGCTTAAAATAATCAATTTAAGTATCAGTTTTATTTAAAAAGCAGAATTGATTGACTTTTTGGTCTTGTAGGGCAGAACTTCGAGAACATCAGAAAACCTCAACATTTTATATGACCTTACAAATTTCTGATGACTAATATGTTCCTATTAGAGAGCCACAATGGCATTCGATTGGAGTCATATTTTTGTCAACCATTCACTCCCCCTGAGGACAAGAGAGGGCTAAAAGAGTGAATTCTGAATATTTTCGTTTTATGGTTCATTTTGAAACTGACAAACAATTTCCAGTCATCAGAACTCTCTAGTTTTACTGCAGAAGTTTTGATTTTTGCAATGCCGTGCAGTAGTTATAGCTACACCTGTGTTAGACAAATCAAAGTGACTGCTAAAGCTGTGTAGAGTTGCATTGAGTTTAAAAAAAAAAATTCTTAATTGTGGAATACTAAATACTGATTCCACTGTGAGACCCATTTGAAAAAACCCATTAAAACACTTCAGGAATTCAAATTCTATTCATTTATCCTTCGTCACCTTAATTACAATATCGCTATTGGTAAATTATTTTGTTTTTTTTAAGGCACTGACAGTAAGAGAGCTTTATTCTGGTGTATCGTTTCTAGTTGCAGCCATGCCTGCAGTCTTGTTAAGAGATAGCCTAATAGGGATTGTACTTGACTGCAAGAATTTAATGATTGTACTCCACTGTCCAGCTTCTTTGCGAAATGGAGCCATAATGCAGCCGCAATGGTTTTAAAAACCCATGAACCACAGTTAGAAACCCAAAATTTATTGTGCCAGATCCTCCAAATCCCACAGCCCTGGAAGACAGATGTGCTCCTAATTTGGGCTCTCACTTCAATGAGCGCTTTGAAATCCCCCCCGTGTCTGTGCTTGAAACACCAGGCGTTGATAGCTGTGAGCAACAGCCTGGTCAGATTTTGTCAGGTGGGATAATTCGCTCACTCCGTTAAGTGCCTTGGCATACCAGCAGAGGAGCAGATACCATATTTATCCATCTGTGGCTGTAGGCAGGCTGCCTCTGGCAGTACATCACACAGCGCCAGAGTCCAGGGACCATCACTGTGACGGAAGTATCTAACAGAGGCAGCGACACGGGGTCAAAGGAGAGTCGGATCCATGTACTGTCTAGACAGGGCAGAAAACAGAAAGTGTGTTATGCTGCGTGGAAACCTGCTGGGGATCGTCCTCTCTGGTGAACTGAGGAGAAAAAGATCGTTTCAAACTGTTCAACATACGAGTGCAGAGACTTACCTCTTTCAGTACTAAACAAAAGGGTTTTTTAAAATCCTCAACAAGGATAAGTGCAAGAGACACTTCAATATCCTTAATTCTTCACTCTGACCCCACTTTATACTGTATGTGGTATTTGTGGGCATTGTGTGTTTTGTCATTTATTTCCCAGGGTGAGGATGTAAAAAGTAATGGGCAAATCCGAGCAAACAGGAGGCTGATTATTCTTTATGGGTGTGTGCAGAGTCTACCCCTTCAAATTTCTCCACTCTCTTCGAGCTGAGCAGCTCACAGTCCATCTAAGATCCTGCAAAGATGGAAGACATAAGTGCAGAAGCCATATTGGTAGTAAGATCAATGACCCCCAAATCAACACATTGATGACTACTGCCCCGGGAAGTGGAAGAAATCAAACCAGAAGCCACATTCCGAATATTATGGACACAGGGAATGGCAGTTGTTTTGCAGAAAACGGAAAAAAACCTGACAGACTTTTAAAGTCTCTGCTGGCATCAAGACACATGTTTACCAAAACCTTTCCAGGGCCGAGGAGAGCAGAAACACATACTTGTGTTGGTGAGGTTCTGGTTTAGATAAAAAACATGACTCACAACGCAGATGCTGAATGAGCAGCTTTTCTGTCCACGATTTCCACATTTTTAAGACAAAAATGCCCCGTGGATCTGAAATGTTATCTACGTCTCTGCGATTAGATTGTTGTTTACACAACGGAGAGATACTGTAATTACAATATGGCAGAGGAGGAACATGCAGACTTGATTTTTCGAGGAATGTGTAAACAACGGAGCTTTTTTTTTTTAAGACTACAGGCGCCATCAGAAAAGTCGCAAACTGCTGGGAAGACTGTGGAAAAGTACATCCACGGGATCTGCAGGGATTCAACACATTTACTATTCACACATTCCTCCAAATGAAGGGATGACACCCAGGTTTCAGATGACAAAGAAGGTGAAAATGGAATTAGAGGAAGTGTTTTCTCATAAATAGTCCACAGTCTGACACAGCTACAGTCACATTCATGTGGGATCATGGTTAAATCCCATTCCCCATCTCTTTACTCGGCACTCACTCATCAAAGCATGACTGCTGCAAAACTAATTATTGAAAAAAAAAAACCAACCCCATTACATCTCTAAACAAAGATGTAATCCATGTGTAGTTGAAAAGGGAAAAAAAACAGGAATGGAGAACTGGAGCTTTGTTACAGTGAGATCCCCAAATCTGATTTAAAAATTCAAAATAAAAGATATAAACAAAAACAGATAAGAAAAAACATTATGTAAATGACTGTATACAAAAATACTTGGGTGAATGGAGACATGAGAGGAATTAATGGAAAACTGCTCCATGTTTTTGTACAGTTTACTGCTAAGATAAGTATATATTGCCAGTGCATGTGCAACTGTACTGCACAGTGAGAACTGTGACAGCTGCTTTGACATTATTAACTACTAAAGGCCGATGATTTTCATGTCCATGGCATTTGTAAATAAAACACATTTCACACAATATGTGTTTACACAAAGGACTTAGTTTAATTGACATAACAAGCATTAAAAAAGAAATGTAAAGAGGCCAGAAAAACAGTTTGTGATAACCAGTTATATCTGAAGATGATTGCAAGAACAGAAACAGTGAATCAAGATGGTTAAGGCTCTGATTTTTAGGACATTACATAAACTTTTCTTTTTTTTTTTTTTTGTTAACCAACTTGAACCAGATGGATTCAAATTCTGTGTTGTGTTAATCTAAAATGTTCTCCATTTGACGGAAAATATTAAGTCGCTCAGGATTTAAAGGGAAACACTTAAAAAAAAGAAGGTACGTTTATAAAACTCAGTTCGAAAGGCATATAAAGAGGAAGAGAGAAAAGATATCACAGTGAAACGGCGACCACACCGGCCTGCTCAGTAGGACAAAAACCGACAGAGAAATTCACTTTAGCTGGGATCATTCTCTCGGTGGGGAACGTGTTACGTGTTAAGAACAGTCGAACGCGAATAACGTTTGTACAAGGAATGTGCGAGCAGGAGGAGGAACGCACCGAACGCACAAATGAGGGATTAACCATTTCAGACATCCAGTTAACCAGTGATCACTGTGATCTATTGTATCAAGTGCATTTTACCTGAGCGACTTACATTCTGTTGCTTTCCTAATATGGCTCATGTGTGCTCTTTCTGGGTCCAGAGACGGACATCTAATTTGCTCTTTTCTGACAATGTGGCATCTCCTAGACTCCTGACCCTGACGCAGCGATGAGAAAAAAAAATAAAATTAAGACCTGACTTAGAGCGACTTAAGTAAAGAGTTTGTGGTCTACACGGCTACCGGGTGTATGAGTGCTGGAGCTGCCACCGGAGCAGCAGCAGCAGCAGGCGGGGACGCTTTGCCTTTGTAGCCCAGCGACAGGATGTGTTTCTGTAAGTGCGCGATCCACTGCTCCTGCACAGACAGCGGCCCGTGAAACACCTCGTCACAGAACCTGAGCAGCGAGACAAAGACAAAGCATCTATCGACAATGTCATTGAAACAACAGGATGCATCTCGCGTAGGTCTGGGGGAACAAAATCTGATGAAAATCTGAACGTGGAAAAACAAAATGTGATGATGTTTTTTCTCTTTTTGTTTCTACTTAAGAAGCTTTAAGGATGTTAAAATCATTTTAATCCACACAGTGTGACTTTCTTGTTCCAGCTTGTCACGAAGCTGTTTTCTCTGTTACTTGAGTCAAACCGGTGACTCCATGTTTTCCGCTGGAAACACTGTTCATGTTTATACATATTTCCACCCCAGTTGAGCCGGACAGATCTGCTGCGGGATCTTCACCTCATGCATTAAATCAAACTGCTGAAAATGAGCCTGTGTGTCCAGACTGACTCGGCAGGATCATCCTGTCCGTCAGGAAGGAAACACCGTTTGATTTGGTTTTTTTTTTTAGACTGACCTGCACTTGAGGGAGTAGACTTTACCCACCAGCTTGACCAGCGGTGTCAGCGGGGGCTTTGGCAGTAGAGCGGGGATGCTGCCGGATCGTGGTGGCTGCTGGGAGCTGGCGTCCTGATTTTCCGCCACTGTAGGCGCTGAGTGCTTTGGTGGATGGACTGCTGCAATATCACAGAGAGGTATTAAGAGCAACGTGCAGGAATCGTTTTCATGAGTTACGGCGGATCTGTTTCCAGCCATCTTCCACGGCCTTTCTCACCCCTTGGCGAGCGCACACCGGGGTCGCTGTGGGCTGCAGCGCTTCGTGCGTGGCCCTGCGATTGTCTGGATGAGCCCGCAGCGACGCACGAGTCCTCTCTGCCCGCCTTGAAGCTGCCGCCGTGCACCGAGTCCGAGTCCGTGGACGGGGAGGGCGAAGCAGCACTTCTCTGGGACGAAGAGAAATAAAATGTACAGTAACTTAGGATGCATTTAACACATACTTTGGATTCATCTCCATCTGATAGGAAACTAGAAAGCACTCAGAGCGCAGGCCTCAGTATCTGGATCTGGATCAGTTTGTGATATATTGTTGAAAGCACTGAGATGGTGTCCCCCAGAACCTGATGTGTTATGCGCCCTAGCCATACGACGATTGGGTCCGACCCCCAAAATGTTCTGGTTTCTAAGTTAGATCAACAACCACTCTGGTAATCATGGAAATCCCTCCGTAGCTTAACAGACACACAAACAGACCAAACATAAAAAGCACATAACCTCCTCGGCCGAAGTAATTACTTCAAGCACCTTTTCGAGCACAGCCCACCTTCTTGATATAAAGATCTCCCATGCGGTAGCGTCGGGTTATTGCGGCCACTTTGACCGGGTCCCTGCGGATCAACTCGCTGAGGAGCTCGATCGGCGAACTCGCGCCGTCTGCCTTCCACTCGATGATTCCCAGCTGTCGCAGGTGGGCCCGCGCGTGACTGGCCAGGGCTTTGCGGTTTTCAAAAGTAAACCCGCAAAGCTCACAGGATGTGTCTGACACAAAGAAGATGGGACGTGCATTTGCATTAGACACGTGTTGCTCATGTATTGCTGAGTTAGCGAGTTGCTCAAGGCATTGTGCTATGTTATTGTTGGATAAAAACTGACATTATTCAGGGTATATTCCCATATGCTGAACCTGCTTAATCCAATCCACCTTTTACTGATTTCATCTCATTGCGATATTGTTCAAAACCTGCCAAATGTGTATTTACATTTTAATAAAAGACTTTGAAAGAGCAATAGAGAGGTAAAGAGACTTTACTTGTCTAATAACGCCAAGAGTCAGTTTTTCTGTTGAGGAAAAAGTCAAATGCTTGCCATATGCTTGCCTTGCAGCACTGCATTCTGGGGTGTGTCTCATGAAGACTATATGGAAAAAGTAAACCTTTGGCGTAATGTCTGGGTCATTTAAGGAGATGGATGGTGTTATTCTATATTTTTCTTATTTTCCAGCTGCATTTTCCTCTGTTCCACTCCCATTTTTTCCTACTTAAGATGAGCATCTTTAAGAAATAGGTCACACTTATAGGTTTTTTTTTTTATATACACAGCTCAGTAATTTCCTAAAACCCACTGGGCAGACCTTGACAAACATAACTCAAACAAGAGTAACTAGCTGCATTTGCTGGGGACTATTTTCATCTGTGGATTAAAACACAATTGGTGTTGTAGCGTGTATTTATAGCATCAGGACAGCGCGTGTGCGACTGACTCGGCGCCCGTGTACATCTTAGTTGGGAAACACTTCACTGAATGTGCTGTGGCTCATTGTCATGGACTATTCCTTTAATGCAGTGCCATTAATGTGGGAAAACATTTGGTTAAGTGGAATCTGACAAAAATAGCTTCCCTGTTGCTTTATAGATGTGTTAAAGTCTTACCGGTGTGCGATGCCCCACTTTTGCCGGAGGAGGATTTCTCTTTGATGGAGTAATCGAGAGGCGAGGCGAGGCTGTTGGAGGCGCTTTCCCTCGACTGGGGGCCGTCCGGGGACTTTTTGGAGCCCTGAGGGGTCCACGTGGCTTTGCCCGATGCTGAAGAGCCTTTCGAGCCGTCTTCTCCGTGCAACATGACCTCCCTGAGGAGGTCGATCGGCGACGTTTTGATCGACCAGGTGAGGCCGAGCTGGCGCAGGTGGGCACGCACGTGGCATGACAGGGCTTTGCGGGTGTCAAACCACTGGCCACAGAAGTCACAAAGGACTGTTGGGGGGGACTGTGTGTCTTTGGGGGACACTGGAAGGATACATCCGGGAACATATACAAACAGATGAATGAATTAATCAAAGTGATGGACAACTGATTTGGATCATGTATTATTAAAGCAGTAAACAACTAGCTAGCCACTGTTATGGAGGTACCTCGGCTCGCTTTACCTGCACTGAGAGTCTTCGAAGCAACGACAGCAGGGGGCGACTTCGGCGTGGGAGAGTTACAGTTAGTGCCGGATGCTTTGGGTGGATCGGACACCTCAATCTCCACAGGCTCGGGCTTGGGCTTCCTGTGCAGGGGGTCCACAGCTAGTCGAAAGCCTTTCTTAGCCTTTGGGGCCCTGTTAACTGGGGTTCGAGGAGACATGCTCTTTGCAGGGCTCGGGAGGCGGGACGTGGATGGAAACGGGCTCTGGGCTCGGCCCAGAACTGGAGACAGGTCCGGGGATACAGGGCAGGTTGGGGCCGTAGACGGCGCGGCAGATGAGCTGGATGAAGCGCTTGTTTTTGGTTGGTGCAGGGCTTCGAACACGCCACTGTTGACCAGCTCCTGAACGGTGTCGATCGCAGAGCTTTTCCCCATCAAGTCATTCACCCCGATCTGACGCAGGTGAGAGCGGCGTGGCTGGCAAGGCCTTTACGGTTCTCAAACTCCTCCCCGCAAAGAATACAAGTGCACTCCTCTGAGGTTTTAGGCCGTTTGCTGGGGGGAGATGCAGCTGGAGGGGACAGATCAGAGGGACGTTTGGAGGAGGACCTGGGAGGACTGGTTGAGGCGAGCGGTTCCTGCTGCTCGCTGCTGATGGGCTTGAGGTCCTCCTCCTCCATAATCTTGTAAAGAAAATCAATGGGGCTTCCTTTGATCTCACTGTCAGGGATTCCGATCTGACGAAGATGGGCCCGAGCATGACTGGACAGGCCCTTGCGTGTCTCGTACCAGCAGCCACAGAGCTGGCAAACGTGGACCTCATCACTGGTGTCTGAAGGTGCAAGAGAAGAAAATGATGGGAGAAAGATACCAAGTCAGCAGGAGACTATGGACAGGTACATTGGTAAAATAGAAATATTATATCTACAGCCATATCATTACATAAGTTACGTTAAATTCTTCCACATACCAGTAATCCCCCAACCACTTTAAACATTTCTTTAACACAGTTATTGAGAGTACGGCCATACCTAAGGTGAGCGGAGCATCAGTCTCCAGCGGCGCCCACAGTGGCTTGGATGCGTTTTGGTGGTCTGAAGAGGATGAGGTGCTGCCTTCAGAGAGCCTAAGAGAAGAAGGAGATGACGGGAGAGTGGCCGCCGACTCTTTTAATCTAACTGGAGATCCCTGATGGTCCATCTTTTGCGGGGTTGTCATGACTCTAACCCCTGCCTTATAAGGGGAACTCCTGTCCCCCGGTGCTGAGGGAACCCTGGACTCCTGCTCGGTTGCTTTTTTGAGTGGGGGCGACTCAGGTGTGGAGGAGTCTGCTTTGAAATCGGGGATGGAGCCTTTTCTCTCCTGGACAAGCTGGTAGAGGAGCTCTATGGGAGCGCCGCTGCTTTCTGACAGTGTCACACCGAGCTGCCGCAGATGGAGGCGGGCATGGCTCGAGAGCCCTCGTCGTGACTCAAAGTATGTCCCACAGACTTCACACATGACTGGCTGTGGGGCGGCTGTGGGGAAGTTCAGATGGGGGGGGTGGGGAGTTGGTCAGCACAAATTGTGTCTCAAGTCAGTAGATAGTCACGAAATACCAGTTCTCGCTTTTTACAAAATCTGCAGCACATCTGTATCACGCAGCACGGAACTCACGGGGATGGATTTTCTGTAGGGTAGCATGAGCCCCCCAATGACTGAATTATGTATATGATAACACGAAACTTGTGTGGACTGGTCACATGATCCGAATAACAAGGTCAGCGTCTGCCCTACTTCCCAGCGAGTACATCCTGACAGATCTAATGACAGTGGTAATCCATGCAATAAAATCAGCAAGGATAGGCGGCACTAGCACATCCAGGTTACCCAGGTAACACAGGTAACACAACAACAACAACAAGTATGGAACTCATTTATACACGTCTCTGTTACCTTGTGAATCCATGGCTGCTGATAGCGCTGAGAGTTTAATCTGGGGGATGAGAAGGTTGACTTCCAGCAGATCCTGTGAAAGTATGAATTGAAAGAACTGATCAGTCCGGCTTACAACTCATGGGGAAATATTATCACCACTATTGACAACAGCTCACAGATCAGCATGGATTCATAGTTATCAAAGCTCTTCTAAATGGGAAAAAATTAATTTCCCCTGGTGCCGAAGAACCTCTCACGCCTCGGTCTCCGTTAATCAAGCAATTAGAGAGAGTTGTGCTGAGATAGCCGGCCCGAGAGAGTAATAAAAACAAACCTGTTGCTCTGACAGACACGGCGCTTTAAAATAACGTGACAGGACCGTAACCTCGCGACAAAAAGTTGCCCGTTAGGAGATGAACAGCTACAGCAGAAGACTGCAACTTGTTCCGTTGTTCACTGTTAGTGAAACATAACTGTTTCTGTGTCTCTCGGCCACATGGCATCTCTGAGAGCAAAAGTCAATACTTAAAATGATGAAACAGTAAATGGATGAAATATTTTCTAATTAAAGGTATGGAAGATAACTTGGGCTACATTTTTTAAATCACTCCTGAAACATGCTAACGTTAGCTACATGCTAGCCCTAATTACATTTTATGCAAAATAAATAGCGGCTAGCTTTACACGCTGAGCCGTCGACGAGGAAGCAAACTTAAGTGGTCTACTGCAGATTAAAATGCATTTACCTAAACGCCTGAACAGAGCGCCTCAAAACAAAACATCAGTTTCACGCGTCGACAAGCTTAGCGGAAGTAGTAGTCGATGCGTTCCCGGTGTTGTATTTTTTATTTTTCACAATAAAAGCACCGAAACTACGCCTCGAGAGTATGAGGTGGTCAAATGTGCCCCCTAGTGACCCTCTTAAAAGAAATGTTTATACGGCCACGATACCTCTGATAATACTGATAACACATCACTTTTAATGTGCCAGAAAATTTAAGTCAATCAAGTATGAACATCAGATATCGATGAACATATAAAACCAATTCCGATGGAAGATGGAAGAAATGCAATGAAAGATGATACTGATGTTCAGTAATTGCAGAGGGTGTAGCGCACATGCACTGACATGAAAACGTAATCACCTTTTGGTTATGTTTCTGGAACATCCTGTGTTTTTTGCACAGACATTTTCATTACATGAAAAGCGATGGAGGGATTTACACGAAAGTTTTACCAGACTTCTTGGTCAGCGATGAAAACTAAAAACAGGGAGTGATCCGGATCAGTATCCAGAAAGATTCTTCACCATTGCCGGGCACTGATTTCACATTCTTGAGTCCTATCTCCACAAATTCAAATGGATTTGAAATAAGTGAAAATGGGTGACACTATATCACTGCCCTCAAGAAATGATTTTAAATCATAGTTACTATTTACTACACGTCATGCTACCAAATATGTTATATTTCGGATTTTGCGTAATGACCAGTTGAGGAAAGAAAGCGATAAGAGACTTTTAACTAAAATTGTAATTTTGGGAAAATGTTCAGCCACCACACAACCAGACGGGCTGTTGGTCAGCCCTATTTGTTGGACTTAAATGCTTTTTCCCCCAATACAGGTGACAAAAAGGAGCCGTCAGATGCACGAGCGAGTCCTAACTTTTACTTTGAAAGAAGGCGCTTTCACTTCCGGAGGCCGCAGCTGGTCCTGCCTACTTCTTGGACGCAGAGTTCCCTCCTTTGCGACCTCCGCTCTGTCAACTTCTCCGCGGCTTTGCGTAAAGACAGGTGAGTCGGAACCGCACATTTGCCCGATGTTTCGCTTTCATTTCTTCGCGTTGTATCCTCACACCTGGTCCGGGATCAGCGCCCGCTGCAGCAGGGGCGAAAATCAGCTAAAGAATTGTGAGTTGAGTGAAGTGAGCTAACGTGACGCTAGCGAGGCTGTGCGGGTCAGCTGCCCCCCCCCCCTCCTTTTTTTAAAGTGTTTGGGCCTGTTTCTGGCTCTTACTTTGTCCCCGTGCTGCAGCTCGCAGAGACCGGTCAGTTCGGCCTCCGCCGCTCGCTCTCCGCTCGACTAAAGAGCTGCGGATGTAAAAGCCTTGAGCTCCGCCGCGGAACTTTGCGCGAGGAATGCCTGCCGCTCCAGACAACAAAGGAGTGTTCGCTCCTGTCTGAATGCGAGTGATGGCGACGGCAGTGAGAGAATCGGTTTTCTGCATCACCAGTTTCGAGCAGTTTCGAAGAACCGACCATTCGTGGCTCCTGTGAAAAACTGCTGGATCTGGAGTCGCATTAATTCTGACACTTAGTGATGTCCTGCGTCTGTAATGGCACGTCTTATTGCACGCAGACAGCCCTGAGCCGATAATTACATGAACATCGCTTGTGTAAAAACAGGTATATATCCAGTGAGGATCCGCTCAGAGGTTTGCCTGATCATGGTTACATAAGCTTCCCAATAAGCCATTGTTCCCTGCTGGGAGAACATGACTTGCATGTGACTTTCCAATCTTTTCAGGCACGCACCACAGAGCTGCAAAACCTGTGTGTCTGATTCGACCTCAGGCACTTTTTAGTGCGATCTTTGGCTCACGTCGCCGGAGGATTCAACTGTTAACAGAGCTCCACCCAGCTGCTCTTATCTTCTAATGGCCTACGAGCAGGAGGAATTTTCTGGTTACCGTACTGTATGTGCTCTCTCGCCCTCAGTCGTTTGCCACCGCCACCATCATGTCGTCCGGAAGCGCTAAGATTGGCAAGCCTGCCCCAGACTTCAAAGCCACAGCCGTGGTGAACGGCCAGTTTAAGGACATCCAGCTGTCAGACTACAGAGGTACGGCAGCGCAGCCTTTGACAGATGATGTACAATGATAGTTAAAAATTGTTGGTACACAATCGATGACTGCGCAATCTAACTTTAATTTACAGTAAATATAGACTCCTTCCTCACAATGAATATAGAGCATCATCAGTATCTCACGTTGGATAACCATGCTGTGTTTCCCTCATTTGGTCCCCCTGTACTCTTCAGGGAAGTATGTGATCTTCTTCTTCTACCCCCTGGACTTCACGTTTGTGTGCCCCACTGAGATTGTGGCCTTCAGCGACAGGGCAGAGGAGTTCCGCAGTCTGGGCTGCGAAGTCATCGGCTGCTCCGTGGACTCTCACTTCAGTCACCTGGCATGGTGAGAATCGCCACGACCTGAAGGGAAAACGTGGGCTCGGGTTTAACTTGTAATTTGTGTGATTGCATGCTGTGGGAGCGTGACTACTTCAGTGGTCCTGAGCCGACACTTTTCGAAATAATAACGTTCACGCAGCCAACATGTGTCAGCGTGTGGTGTAGGCAGAGCTGTGAAATACTGCTGTTATTTAAAAAAAAAAAAAAAAAAAAAAAAAGACAAAGCATTTCAACTGAGGTAGTATTCTCGTCTGGGATGAAGAGCATCCCACTAAATCCTGTCGCAACAGACCCACACACCAATGCATGTGATATCAAATATCCTCCGCTGACACTAAAAGCTATTGACCAATAATAAAAACACACAAGGAATCCAGCAATTGCAGTGACCATACTGGCAGCTCTGAAGCGCACCCCACCCCGGTTTATCTCCCGTCACTCAGCCTCTCTGCAGACTCGTGATAAGTTCTGAGGCAACGGTTTCTGAATCAAACTGCACTTTGTTTGAGGAACAAAATGATGTAAGGCGCTTGGGGTCATCAGCATTAAGGTCCCAAATACAGTGCAGCACTCCTACCGTCATTTAACCAGAAATATACAGCCTAATGTACAACTTAAAACCGGAGCAAATATAAAAAAGCACACTTCCACACTGATCTATAACAAAGTCTATCCAGCATGGAACATGCCTGACAACTGAGGATAATGTTCCTTGTCCAGTAGCCTCTCCACTGGTGCTGACAAGAAGCACTTTAACGGCATTTAAACACCCGCGAGGACGCAACTAACCTGCAAATTACACGCACTCACCGCCGTCACTGACGCACAACCCCAAGAACTACTGCCAGCGAGCAATGAAGTAACACAGTTAAGATAACTTCACGATTACGTCACCGCCTCAGTCAGCGTGCCGGCTACATCGCTACATGAAGTAAGGGGCGCAAAGGTGTACGACAGAATGAAACGATTCTTTCTGACCGAGGCAGATTCTTGTGCTGGAGGTTTTGGAAGTACTCCACACAGACTTTTAATTATTATTACTGTAAACATCGGTTTAGTTTTATAAGTAAATTATATTTCACATGCAGGGATTTGAAGCACACATCAAGTTAGAATAAGCTGGAGTCACACAGTCGTGTGAGGTTGCTGCCCTGTGCGCATGTTCGACGTTGGTCTGCTAATTATATTGTCATTTTCCCTACAGGATCAGCACTCCGAGGAAGCAGGGAGGTCTGGGCAGCATGAACATTCCCCTTGTAGCAGACCTCACCAAGACAATTTCCAGAGACTATGGTGTGCTGAAGGAGGACGATGGCATTGCATACAGGTCAGACAGACTGCTGTGTCATTTAAATAGAAGGTGCTGCTGCAAAGGCCCGGTAGTCACTGTCTGGTGGGAGCTTGCTAGCTCGTGTTACCTCTGCTGTGTGATTACTATAATGGCTGAGCAAGTAATGAAAGTGTGGAGAGGCCAAGGGACGCAGATGTACCAGTGTTTAACATTCTAACCTCGGTTTGTGCGTCTCAGGGGGCTGTTTGTGATCGACGACAAGGGCATCTTGAGGCAGATCACCATCAATGACTTGCCCGTGGGTCGCTCTGTGGACGAGACTCTGCGCCTGGTGCAGGCCTTCCAGCACACTGACAAATACGGAGAGGGTGGGTAAAATCCCTGTGTACTTTACTGATCTGGCATCAGTTAATGTCGCCCACTGCACTCAAATACTACACGACAAATCTCGGTGCTTAGTTTCTGCCCCCACCATAAGGCCTACTTTAATAGGCCACCTCAAAATCCCAAATTAACTTGCAGTAAGGATGTTGCACACTGCCAATGTAGTAGTAAAACAGATTTTTTTTATTTGTAGAGGGAGATACTTTGTGCTGCACCTTTCACATCTCACCACCTGCACCTGTAAAATGACAGGGAGGGTTGAGTTCATAGATGGGGCCATGCATTATTAGTTTACCCTCCTGGGTACTTACACATGTACTTTGCCCTCAGGATAAGCAAACTTCACCGTTTGCCATTGACACCTTAATGCACTTTGTTCTTTCTCCCACCCCCGCGCAGTGTGCCCTGCCGGCTGGAAACCCGGGAGCGACACCATCGTCCCAGACGTGGAGAAGAGCAAAGAGTTCTTCGCCAAGCAGTAAAGTGAAGGTCTCCTCGCTGACTTCCTAAGCATAGCACTTGCCTTCAGATGAGAGTTGTCCCTGTGATGCAGCATCTTATGGCGTCCAGTCTGCTCTATTAAATTGAACAAAATTTCAGAACTTGTTAGCAAAAATCCTCTGTTGCGACTCTTATCTTTGTATGCCCGGTGTAGAATTGGTGGGGCGACCTCATAGTCTCAAGCACTGAAAGTATAGATGTTTTGTTCCTTTTTCAGAAAAAAACAGTATTGGTATTTTTCCTTAATGTTACCATCTTTATTAAAGCAGTGGAAGAATTATGACTGTTTTGTTTTTTTCCATGACAGACACAGCACGACCCCCTCACAGTATTTTATAAACATCATTCCACTTGTGACCGCTAGGTGGAGCCATAGCTCTTCTTGAATCTAATTTTCGTGCCTTCCAGTTTGGTGATGGCACAAATTGGAGGTATTAATCCAGAAGACGTTTGTGAAGTTCTGGCTCCTGTGTCTGGCAGAGGCCCCGAGTACGTCATGAGGCTGCAAAATCTTGGTTAATGTTGGAGTTATTGTGGTGGTTGACTCAGCATAACAACCTGTTATTGCCAAATGGCAATGAGGCTCATTGGGACAGATTGGGTTGTTGGAAATGATTTAACACAGAGCTGCATCGCTGTCCTAACTACAGATAACTGTCACTGTTTGAGGAGGAAAGTGTGTATATATATATATATATATATACATATACTTATCCCATATCCTTTTCACTGATAATACTTTTTCCCCCATTCACTGAGGAAATGATATTGAATGACACCTGAATGACCACATTCTTTTATTTACTCAAATCATTGCGTTTCATTTGCACAAATCCTTATTTTTGTCCAATTTAACACAACTTCATATGTACTTCCTGTTATTTGTGGACCCGACAGATAATTTGTGACCTCTACTCTTCCATGACCTTTATGTCTGCCAGTTTGGCGCTAATTCTTGTAATCAGAAGCGAGCTGTTAACCATCAGACAGAAAGTATACTCTGCATGTTTGTCTGGAACTTTCTGCGACCATTTTTTTCCTGGACTCATGTTCTCACGGCTTGTTTTGGGAAATAGAAAGCAGAATGGGGAAACTCCCTTAACTCGAATAAACCACTCATTGACAAACCTCTTCGTTTAGACACACACACACACACACACACACACACACACACATACACACACACACACGCGCGCGCGCGCGCACAGGGGGAGAGCACAGCATTTTTGACTGGCAATGTAGGAGGGAGTTCCCGGAAACCTATTCGTGATGTGACGTTTGTCAGATAAATTGACCATATATGGAGTGACGTAGTACGTCAACAGGGAAACAATCCTACGCTGGGACGTCTCCAGCGTCGAGGAACTGCTGAATTTATCGGCTGACCAGAATAATCACTGGCAACAGCCTGGTTATCCTGACGAAAATTACAGTAATTATGATAGTTCCTTTAAAAAGTGGCAGTTTTATATACATATCAATAAGAAACAACACCAGATACTTCTTAGTTTCATAATTTCATTTACTTAAATATACTGTACAAGTAAAAAAAGACAGGCTCAACCTGACAAACACAAATAACTTACATAAGAAGCATCACATATGCGATCAAAGAAAATGTAAACAGGCAAAGTCGAGACGACACTTTTAAAAATGTATTCAAAAATGCCCTAAGTGTTTTAGTCTGGTATGGTTTCTTGCGTGTAGGCTACTTTTCTTTCAGCCAAAGAAACCACAATGATCCATTCCTCTCATATATCATAATGACATTGTTCATTATTATTGTTGTCAGTGCAGTCCTTGTCCAGTGCTTTTTTATTTGAAAGTGCATCGTTTCTTCAGTAAGACTTCACTTTGGGCGCTAACATGAGCTGGCAGCCACTGCTCACATGTGTCATGACTTTCTGTTTGAGCTGGGCCACCTGCTCCCGCAGTAGAGAAGCCGTGTTCGAAAGTCCGGCGTTGTCTGTTTTCAACACTTTCACCTTGTCCTCCAGACGCGCGATGCGCTCCAGCTTGCGCCTCCGACACTTGGAGGCTGCGAGCCGGTTCCTCAGCCGCTTGCGCTCCGCTTTGATCCGCTCCTGGTTCTCCAGGTCGATGGGGGACATCGGCGGAGAGCCGTTGTCGCTGCTCTGCATGTCGGGGACTGTCTGAGGCTCCTCTTTCAACCCGCCGAAGTGGATGGCCGCACCGGCCAGGGAGTGCTGGAAATGGTGAGATCCGTACACAACGGCCTGCGGATGCTGGTGATACTGGTGGTGGGGCAGGTAGCTGATAGTAGTGGATGGATAGCTGCCCGCGGAGGACATGCTGGGGTTAGGGGTGCAGCTGCTCAGGGTGGTGTACTCGAGCGGTTCTGGCTGCATGGAGGGGCCGAACGCGGAGGCTGGGGTCGAACAGGCGACGCCGCCGGTGCCGATGGACACATTTGGAGGAGCCATCTGGTTCATCTTGTGTAGGTCGTCCAGCGCTTTAACAAAGCCCTCGGCGAAACCCTCCTGCTCCTCTGTGATCCCGCGATTGTTGAGGTACTGGGCAGGTGTCGGCGTTGTAGTGATGACCCCGTTGCTGTTCTGGATGATCAGCCGCTCCAGTTCGGGAGAGGCGAGTTTCAGGGAGCCCACGTCCGCCGCCCCCGCTGAATAGAAATCACTGTCACTGGCGCGCAGGTGCTGTGACTTGAAGTTTGAGTTCCGATATGAATCGGAGAAGTTCAGGTTCATATTCTGCTTTAGCAGCTTGTAGTCTGGCAGGGCTGCGCCTGGATGGCCATAAGCAGAGAGAAACGAGTCGTCATAAAAAGGCTGTTCCATAATTGTGGACATATTTCAAATCAGACAGTCAAATAGGCTACAAGAGTGCGCTGCAAAGGTGCTGCTCGGACACCGAGGCTCCAGCGTCCCAAACGATTCAATCTCCAGCACAAAGTCCCGCTGTATTATTATACTGACGATGAAAGTTATCAAAAGCAGAGCAAAACTTCCAAAATAGTGGAACTGTACTGTACCAAGTCGTCGGATTGTACCTTTAGTTGGATTCAAAGCCGAGTCCAGTGACTAATTCAGATGCTTTCAATCCACTTGTGTCCTGTGCTCTAAATCGGAACTCCACTTATTTCCTCTTAAGTGACAGCCGGCCGACGCGCTCTGCTCTATTTATCTGCTCCGTCTCCACGAGCGACTCGGCCTGTCCGCCGATTGGCTGTTTCTGTTCCCCGCCTCCAGGATGTCAGAGAGACTCGATGACGTTGTTGCCAGGAACAAGCACTGTAAACAAGACGAGGCCTATTCGGCGTGGGGGAAAACTCAACCCAGGTAGGCACACACAAAAAAAGAACTCAAGTGCACGTCCACACTCCGAATCATTTATCAGCGAGCCAGGCTATACGTTCCCCACAGCTCAGCGGCATTTAAAACACAACGCGGCGATTCCAGCCTTACTGGGACCCCTGAAACACACCAGCAATCACTATGCCAGAGTCTTTCAACAACGATCCCATCGGTGAGGATATATACTCTGGCGCTGAGTCATGCGATCCAAACTGATATCGACCAGTCCATATTTGGGTATCCTGGCGCACCAGTTCCTCCCTGTCAGGAGCGGGAAGCCTATCCCATCCTGGCGCGCCTCCAGCTGTCCGGGTCGCGGGAGGCGGAGGAGGCGCACTGCCGCCCTCCTTCACCCTGAAGGCAGGGAGAGGACGGGGTAGGTGGCGTTAGTCTAGGGTGTGATGTCTTAGAAATGCACGAAGCAAGGCCTGATGCGAGTCTGGCAAGGGAGGATATGTGCTCAGTGTATCAGACAGACCAGTGTGCTCATGTGATAAAAAAAACAAATAGTTTAAGATTCTGTAATTGTCACACAGGATTAAGACAGTGGTGGCTCAGCAACATCCGCTGGGCCTTACTCTTAACCAATTGTTGTTTGTTTGTTATGTGTACTGAACTGATTGTGTTCCTATAGGAATTACTGCAGCATAAACCAATGACAGGGCCTCAAAGGAACTTGATAGTGTCCCCTGAGCTGAACACCTGTTTAATGGAAATGTTTCTGGAAATGCTTTTCTCTGTTTGGTAACAACCTCTGAATCACTTCCCACAGGGCCACGTACCCATGTATATTAGCATCTTTTGTTCTGACTTTCCATCTTCTTGTTTATAGGCTTCTTTATCCTCAAGTTCAAGCCTGTGTATGCGTTTTATTATTATCCTGTTGTCTTCCATATATCTTATGTCAGGACGTTTTCTATTAATATGTTTTGATACAGCCAGTTTACTCAAATTTATTCATAGTAGATGTAAAATTAAAAAAAAAATCACTTAAGTAATAAGTTAATTTAAATGCACTGTACCCCCCTCCCCAAAACAACATAAAAAAGTCATTAAGTTCTCATGCATATCAGCTGTAACATTAAGCAGATTGGTAGAAGCAACTTAAGCAATCCCAGACCATTAAAGTTAATGGGAATATCACTGAATTGCTCTGTGAGAAGAACAATCCAAGTTTAACTTCATTATCTCCCGTGTTTCTCAGTGACATAAACTCTTACCAGGCTGCAGCTGGGTGCACACGCAGCAGACGTCAGGGGAGGGAAATGTGGCACATAATAAGGTAATTACTGGATGTTTGGGAGCCATAGTGGGGAGGAATTTGACAGACGTTTTACACTTTCTTCTGTTTAAAGCTGTAAATAGGTATGCTTGGAAGGGGCACACAAAGCTGATTTTAAAAGAAATCGTAAAAATCAAAGCAGAAAGACCAAGATATCCTGACTTTTAGTCCCATATATGGGGAAACTTCCAGAGGGGCCGGATCCTACATTTCCCACAATGCAAGATAATATCGTCCTTCTGTAGACATTTGCTTCCCAAATGCCCACTTCTGTCAAAACCTCCCTCCTGCTGATTACATTTTTTAAAGTCTTAAGTTGATACTGTAATAACCCTCATGACATCACTATGACATCACCTGGGTTATTGTCTCAGACTTTGCAGCTTACTCCAGAGCCACACAGGACGTTATAGAACACAGGTTGAGTTGAAACTTTAATGATGAGTAAAGTGGTGGAGTTCTCTTTAAATGTGTACTTCACAGCAGGGGTACCTAGTAGCAGTTAGTGGTCATGCAAAATGCAGCAGTTTCATTGGCGAATGGGGTTTTCCCCTCACATAATAAGACCTGTTTGACATTTGAACCTTTGCCAGTGTTTATTGCACCAGCTACACCCCATCCATGAAACGATAAATAAGGTGTACCGGTTACATTAGGCCTCCAATGAGCTGCCGCATTTTAAGGCAGTTAGCAAGTTATTTAGAATTTCTGTGTCATTTCCTGTGCACTTCCTCTGTTTGTGGGAGTCAAAGGTCACAGAGGTTTGGCCAGCTGTCACGCAGTGGTCAGTTGGAGAAATAGCTCCTCCCACTCAAACAGCGGTTTGATGTGCCAGGCAGATCCCCTGACAATGAGCAGAAACATCAGGGGGAAACAGAGAAACAGAAGTAGTTTCAGGGAAATGGAGTGAAGTATCTGTCAGTGGCCAGTTCCAGTTTCAGAGTGACCTCATCCACTTACTAAAGGTCGTTGGAGTATCCGCTTTGAGATATCACAAACCTGTGACCTCTTATCACTTGTGGTTTGGTACTGGTCAGTGTTAACTTCTGATTAGAGCGATTAGACATAAATGGCTCTGATGACGCTTCTGAGGAATATTCCATTTGAATAACGTTATGTAATTTTTTTATTTTGCCTGATTACGACCGCCTTATCATTGCTAAATTTGCATGTGCTTGAAACCCTATTATATCCATATATATGATATTTACATGTAACCATCCTGTTTGAGGCCCTTAATAGGTTCACCATGCAAAGAAAGTCATATAGGCACCTTTCACCTTCTGCACGCTGCTCTGTCCCTTTTTTTGAGTGCTGGTGTGATTCAGGTTGACAGATGAGATGGCAGCGAATAAGATTAAGAGCAGAACTATGAAAGGGAAAAAAGTGGAAGAAGGAAGGGGCGCATACGTGCAGTCGGCCTCGGCGCTGCAGATGGCCCCCGTGACTGAGCCATAGTGACACTTTTTCTGTTCTTCATTGGCTATTAGCACATGTCCATCTCCTGGACACCTGAGATGATGCTGGGGGCAGGGGAAGTGAGCTGTGAGAGTTCAAAGTTTTTGCAAGAGCGTACATGACACATAAATGTGTCATTTATTGGAATGTCTGTAATGTCAGACACACTCACGTATAGATTGTGAATCAGGGTTCCAAAATATGATTTTATTTGTGTGTTTGATTGAGAATCCAGCTATCTGGAAAGAACCAGGAATGCTAACAGAGCCAATTTAACCACCACATGCAGTGAATTGCAAAATCATAGTAAATCTGATTGAATTTGCAGAAAATTAGAAAACAATTAGAGACAACCAGTCAAACTGATGATTTGAATTCACTAAATGATGGTTGTCTTTACGCACTAGAAGACTTTGCTTGCATAAATATTCACTTATCAAAAAAAAACCCATCAGTTTGGTATCATCCACTCTGATCATTATCTGTAATTTCTTCACTGAATTCACAGACAAAACTTTTTGTCAGAAAAGGACAAAACAGAAAAACGCCTGAAAGCTGTTGATGTTCGTTTGGCCTTCACTGCGACATTAACTCCCTCCTTTCCCTTTTGCCTCCCACCACGAACCTCCGCTGCTTATTTCAGGCAATAAAACACATGGTCGGCTTTATTAAATGAACCAGAACTAATGCTTCTCCTGCATCTTTGGCAAGGTCTTCCATGCTGGAAGCTTGGTGACCTGGAAGTGGCCTGTAGGTGTGGTGAGTCAGGTAGGGGTGTTCGTCAGGGCAAGAAGTTGGCTGTCCCCGCGAGGAGAGGACAGCTCACTCCCCCATGCAGCATAGGAAGTCAGAAGACTGTTAGTCAGTCCTTAAAGAGTGCGCGGGTCACTTAAATTAATGCTAACAAGCAGCCATCATCAATTTCTTCTTTCAGCTCCCCCCTCCAAACGAGCTGAACTGAACCCCCTCCCTGCACCAAAAGCCTTTTCCTTTTGTCTTCTCCCCCCTTCATCGTTATTTGGCCGCCCGTGGGAAATTGAACCGCCTTGTGCACGTAATCGCTTTAATGAAGGCGTGTTTAATCAGCATATTCTTCGTCTGTAGCTTCCAGATAGTGCCAAGGAGCCCTGTAGCGATGGGGGACCTTTAGCACAAGACAAGATGATTGCTGGGGCCAAATATGTGTGGCAGGAAAAGACAGTCGGACCCAGCTGTCCCCTCGGGCAGACGTAACGCATATGGAGCTGTCCTTCCCACTTTCCCTCCATCTACACGGATGCTTAAGCTCCCTGTCACTCTGCCAGGCGGTAAAAAAAAGGGAAACAGCAGGAAGTGTGTGTGTGTGTGTGTGTGTGTGTGTGTGTGGGGGGGGGGGGGTTAATTAGGTCTAATCTGATTTCACATGCCCATTTGGTTTATTAATTGAGCTGGCTCATTGTTGCCTTTTTTGTTGGAAAATGACAAAAAATTCAACTTAATCATGTGTGTGTGTGTGTGTGGGGGGGGCTGTGAGAATAATAATATGAGGTCAGGAATTCTTCTGATATATCTTAACCACTGTTATTGTGGATAGCGGTGTCCTTTGTGTTGCTCTGATCAAAAAATAGAGAGTTTACAGCTACGCCTGCGGCTCTGCGAGGCACAACGACGCTTTGAGCTGTGTCAACATCCTCATAATGGCCACGCGAAAATCCGGATGTTAATCAGATGTAAAGTCTGCTACGGTCACCATCCTAGTCCAGAGTTGTGTTCACGAGTGTGTGTGAACCAAATTTCGTGGCTGTCCACCCAGCAGGATTTTATTTTTTTGAGACTGTTATCGGAGAAGCGCCTCAAGTGGCTATGAGCTACAATTAGATAAACACACACATAAGGACCCAGACAGGTCAGAGGGTGCTGTCAAATGAGCATAATGACAGAGTGACAGAGGTGAGTAAGAAGCCAAACACGCCCTTTTCTGCAAACGCACCCAAACAAGACGCATCATACGTATTGCTGTGAAACTGTGAGGGCTGATATACTGTAAGTGACTAAACGGTTGCTCACATTGTGACATAGTTCAACCTTATTGTACATAAATCCCTATCATTACGAATACAAGAAAATACTCATGAAATCATATGTACTTTTTCTGCAGCAGGGCGCTGTCTGTATTTGTTTATAAGCTCAGTAATCCACACACAGGATTCAGGATTCAGAGTTCAGGGTTCAGATTTGTTCTGTACTGCTGGATTAGAAAGGAGAAGGTGGGATGCGTTGCAGATGTTCGATTCCTCTTGTCTGACGCCAGCCAAGAGTTCCTCTTTGTTAAAATAGGAGAAGTGAGTGTAAGGTGGCAGGAGGCCAGGGCGTGGAGGATTTGGGTACACCACATTTTCATTTCCTCAGTAAGTTGCGGTAATTCGGGGCAGCCGTGGTGCCGGTGTGGCAACAGCAGCCGCGAAAAGGTTCAGGTCCGGAATCATATTAACTGACGCACTAGATCAGCAAATATCCAGTGCTGACAGACCCGTAACTCTTTACACAAGATGTATTGAAATCAGATGTTAGATAAGAGTTTTAATTTGTGACAAGGTATGTTATTGCATATCTGCCATGCCCTTATTTTTATTTCCTTTGTTTCCTTTTTGGATCATGCAACATTCTTTTTGTGCGGCTGGGTGACGGGGTTCGGCCATTTGTCAGTATCACTCAGTTCAGATGTGATGGATGGCCAGCAAATCCTCCCTGTGCAGGCTGACCTCAACTCATAAAGATGTCTGGGCCTGTGAGAAAGAGAGTCCATTCACTTCAGGGCAGACTGCAACATTAATAGCAGTAGCAGGTAAATGACTTGTCTTATTTACTCTCAGCATGTAAAATGAGAAGCTGTGGTAGTGGTTTGAGGTTAGAGCCTTGCTTCAGCCTACACAATTTCCCAGCAGGAAATTTAAATGAGAGACGGTAGCTATGTTTATCTTTCAGTGCAGAGGCAGTGTTGCCAGTGGTAGATGATGTTAATGACGGAGATTTTTAAAAATTGTTAAATAGGCATATCCAGTTACTGTAGTAGAGGAACCACAGCCCAGGAAAACTGATTTCCAAGAACTAATCTGTCTAATTTCTACTCCACTCGCATACCAATCTGCCACATTAGCTCAAAATTAGTGACTTTTCCGTTTAAATCGGCCACTTCTTTGTTTTTTGCCTGCGTGTATGTTAACAACATTCCTGCCTTCAACCGAGAGCCCCTGCGTTCTGAGAAATGTTTACCAAAGACACACTACGTAGATACAGGGAAAGGACAATGTATCTAATTGCGTGTTACTGGTGGGATCAATGGTGCGAGCTTGTGCTGAAACTGTGTAGGCGCCTTAAGCGCATTCTGATGCTCACACTGCTCGCTCATGATCAGTGAGACTCAGCACTTCTAGACTTCTTGCTTCCTGGAAATAATGCAGAGAGCAGTGAACAGTAGTTGCCATAAAATACTCAGTGTTGTGAAAGTCCTGTGTGACTGGTCTAACAGTAAAGAAAGGAGGAGGATATACAGCCCTTATAGATTCATCTGTTTCAATATGTCAATATTTAACTTCTATTATAGCTCCAAGCAAGAGGAGGAGATCTCCAAATATTCATTCATTCATACATTCATTGGAACAGCGAGTACATCACACTGTACTCTACAAAGTGATGAGCATTTTCATATTGGAGCCCAATCATGCCCGTGCTGTCCCAGTTTACTGGCATCAAAGTTTTCTGAGAGATTTGGTAATACTTTAAAAGTAAGTCTGAGACCATCTCCTGTACATCTGAAACTTTTTAATCCCTCAATATTACAGGGGTTAATACAATTTCATCACAATGTATCAGTCAAATAATCAAATTCATAATCAAATTGTCGAGCAAGAGGGGCTACAGTCATAATACATGCTAACTTCATCTCCTAATTAGTCAGTCAAGCCCCTAAAAACTTTCATCTGAACTCAGCAGCCAGAAGCATTTCCCTCAGCCTCATTATTTACTGCCTGCTTCACAGCAGCAGCGAGATGACACCAGCTTTTATTTTATTTACCAGAAGTGGTTCACCGGCTTTGGTTTTCACATACACTCGATTACAAGCACACACATGCACAAGCGCTCGCGCACACACACACACACACACACACACACACACACACACACACACACACACACACACACGCACGCGCTCACACACACAGGAACCTTCCTGTCAATGGATAGTTGTTCTCTTAGTAAGAAAGCAAGTGAGCGAGTACAAATGCGGTCAAAGGCGATTGCTTTTTATATCTGCGCCTATTGAATGCCTCCACTCAAAGCTATAAGCAGGATCATAGATAACTGGTGCCAGCTTGCGTATGCACATCAAACGTGGTCTGTTCCACCCTTTATGGTATCTGCTGTTTTGCTGACATGTGTGCATGCGTGTGATAATTCGGTGTGACCCTTTTGTGATGAGATGTCTTTCATCTGGTGGCTCTATGATGTAAAAAGAATTTCCTGATGAATTAGTCACCTTCGTATTCCAGCCTACGGACATTTTTAATGCAATGCATGTGTAAAGTTAAACTGCATGGGTAGTAGCATCAGATGAAGGTATTGTTCAGCGCCATGTAACAAATTACACAGCAAGCCGTTTTAGCCCACAACATCACACGTCGCATCCCCTTATAAACATCAAACCACGTTTGCTGTCAACATGAGCCTCGTACGTGTCAACTGTGCACACACATTCTCCGTTCAGTACCCAAGTAATATGACACACACGTGCACACTCACAAATACATGCACAGGGGAAATTTTGTCTTTGCATGTTTTTGGTTTTCGGAGATTCCACAGTGGCAGTCTCATGAGGGGCGATGCTGAAAAATTACACAGTAAAAGATCTTTTAACTTGTCTTCAATACTTTCACTGTTTGTTTTGAAATATATGGTTTCTAGCTAGTCTATTTACTGAAACAAAAATTTTCTCTTACAAATGAAAAGCTTTGGTTTGGTATGACCATTTGCCTATGATGTCAGTTGCCACCTTTTGATAGTCTTAAGTTAGTCATAACTGATTTTACTGACTAAATTTGCTGAATTGATACTGGTAAACTACAATTTAACAGAAGTTGAACTGTAGTAAATATTATCCCAAAAATTGTCACTTTGTGGTCACAGCTAAAGTGATAGACTAGTATGTTTTAGACTTGATTTGATAAAACTCTTTTATCAAACTCTGTTTGCAATTCATCATTTAGCATATGCTGGTGCATTCACGATTAATTTGCACTCACAAATCACAGCTTTCATATCTTTATTAGCATCTCGGTAACTTCAATTTATCCCACAGAAATTTTGCTTTTGTCTTAACTGTTAAAAAACATGGGGAATAGTAGAGACACAGCAAAGGACTAAAACTCTGTACCGTGCATATGCTATATGATTCTTCACAGCCAATGCGAGTGTTAAATGATACAGCAGAGAGTATTTTTATCTTTTTTATCAAATCGAGTCTGTTTCTTCAAATAATTATCCAGCTAACATAAAATGTATCAGTCTACATCTGCATTATTCACATTTGTTTTTAAATAAATGTCCAACTTAGCAACCAACTTTGGTTTCTGTCCTCATTTGGTCACTAATTTTTTGTGAGTTCCACTCCTCATATTGACTCCCCTTACATTCCCATGAGAGCAAAGGGGAAAGAGAACCACGGCAGTGGGGAAATCACAAAGTCATCTGTAGCCAAAGTTCATCAAAAAACCTCCCCTGTGCACACGCACTGAAATCCAGAAGTGGTGAGCACTTCATTCCCTCTCATCAATTCAGCAGTTTTATCAGTGCATTTGGTTTCATTTCAGGAAGGTCCATTAGCTATTGCTAATGAGTTACATCAAGATGCCTCCTTGCAGTGCTCAGTAATCTCTCAGGTAGTGGTAGAGACAGGCGTGACTGGGAGAGGTCGAGTGACACTTTCCTCAGTACTCATTGGAGTGAAACCACTAATATCTAGAGACTGAGAGAGAAGGGTTTTAGTCAGACGACCACAGCCAGCTCAATTCTGTCTGGCAGTGAAACGGTTAAACTGCACTCTTGCTTTTTTTGCCTCCCAGCTGTCTGGTATTACTGGTGGAGTCTTGTGCCAAGAAATGAGGTGGAGGGTACTGTCGCTCAATCAGATGGGTATGATTGAAACCATCAGACAGTGTGTAAAAAGATCTACGCTCGACCTCTGGTTTTTCTCTTGAAGACAGCGACCTTTTGTTTCACGCCGCTCATCTTTGTCTATCTTTCTACCTATGTGTACATTTGCTCTGTTTCCTCTGTTTCTCTCCCTGTGTACATGCGTGCGTTATGTGCGCTTTGCTGAGCATGCTGTTTGACCTTGGGGTGTTTTTTTTATATAGACATTCTTGGCACAAGCAGTGTATTTAAAATTCTGCCCAGGGGCAACACTTGACCCTTGTTTGCCAAGCAGGAGCACATAGGTGCATGCACGATAATGATGAGACAAAGTCTTCTTGTCATGCACTTGCTTGATCAAGGCAAACACGCATCCAAGAGCACACATGCAGATGGCGTTGCTCTGCAGACACTCAGCTGATTGACCCCATCGCTAAGCCCTGAAGACCTTTGGTTCTGCCATGACAAACAAGGCACTTACAGTGATAGTCCTGGAAATTTTTACTTTTAGAGTAAATCAGTAGAAGTAGACATATTTTTCTGACTAAAGTCTGTCAGACTGCAGCTAACTAGCAGCCATCAGGGACAGCTACAGTGGATTAACGCTAACTTTGCGAATTGGATTGAAAGCCAAAAGCCAGAATGAGTTTCCATTAAGTTTTAATTTACCACCTTTTATTTTTATACTCATACAAGCAAACATTCATGCCACCCTGCCTTTCTTCATTCACATTTTCACTCATGAGACGTGCGGGAGCAGAGACCGTAAAATAAACATAAAAATAATTACGATTGATATGGTAGGCCTACTTCAGAAGTGCTGTGGCTCTCATTCATAATACAGTGAAACACGCTGAGTTACTAACCTCACATCCTGCGCCAAATGCAGCAGGAAATGCTTGATTTCCTGTAGTGAAGTGTAGGTGGGGGCTATGTGTGTGTGTGTGTGTGTGCGCGTGCGCGCTGGCATGCATGTGTGTGATTCAGTGGGAGTATGTGTGTGTTTGTATGCAAGTGTCATTTATGCAACACATTTTGTGTTAACATGGTTAGATCTATCAGACACAGTGTGTCTTTGAGAATAAGAAAGGTTTGAGAATTGCCCCTAATTAGATACGATGTTTAATTTCAGGAATAATGGCTTCCTCTCGATAATTATTAGGTTCCGGCAGATGTGCAAATTGAAAATTGCAGCTGAATTTGAAGATCTCAAGTTCACATCTAACAGCCCCATTAAGCATTAAAGGATGTGCACCTGATACTGTAACATCCATCCAGATTTGTCATTAGTTCATTGTCTTTGTCTAAGTGACATCAATGAATTTCTGAGGAATTTGACAAGCTGACAGTAAATTTGACACAAATATTAGGTGAAGGGCCTTTTGTAAGGGCATTTCTCTCTTTTATTTTACATGAACACATATTGACTATTGCTTTGAGGAACTGTATCGAATGTGATGACTTATTACAAACAGAAAGAAGAAAGTAGTCCGTCATTATTGACGGAAAACTGTTGAATTCACCAGAATTAATTACCTTCTTTTGCAATTTTGGTCACGTCCCTGTTGACTAATAGCTATTTTGAATCCACACACACAACGACACACACAGATAAAACACTTACATGTATATGTGCACACAAATGCCACCTCTGAACCCCCAAAATACTATATCGGTGCCAAAGAAACAGCCAAAATCTATTAAAATTGAGTGTGTGTGTTATGAGAGAGAGAGATTGTTGTTCATCTTGGAATAGCTTCAGTGACGCATGCATTTGCTCGCAAACACCATGCCAGCGAACCGTCCTCTTTCACCTCCCCATTCTGTGTTACAACATACATCCATCTGTCCTCCCATCTTTTCCTCTTTTCTGTTCTGTCTTGTTTTCCATTCTGTCCCTTTCTTTTTTCTTTTCCTTAATTTGACTCTTCTCTTCGCTCCTCTCCTCTCCTCTCATGGCTTGCATTAAGACCATTCTGTGGAAACTCTGTGGCTCCTATGAGATTTGATATTTCCCCTGATCCACTGATTAGATCCTCCTCTTTCTGATCATCACATTTTATTAGCTTTAACCCTCATGGAAACTACAGAAGAGACAACCCTGCTGATTTTGGCTGACTTGCTTGAGAAGTTACTGTTTAACACAAATTCCAAACAAGAAAAGAAGAATGCACAACAGACTGCCAAAGCCCGTTAGACCGTGATAGATATCAGTGTTAGCAAGTCATCTTAAAAGGCATGTTAAGGTTTATTTTTACAGGCAGTTTAATCCCATGAGGGAGTGATGACTTCACATTGTCTCTGATTAATGGTTCTACAGGAGGATGGGGGGTGGATGGAAAACTCAGCCAAAATCCCTTCTACTTCATCCCTTCGAGGCATCTACAACCTACATTTATACAACCATGTTCTGGTGTCAAACTTGAGTCTGTCGAGTGAAAGGCTGTCCAGTTGCTGTTTTACACGTGACAGGGATCTCGTTAATGTCGATCCTATAATCATCCCCACAAAAAAATAAAAAATCTCAGTCGCTCCAAGAATTTGTATAACGCTTTTGGCATGTTTCACCCTGTATCATCTAATCTGGATTAATTTTTGACATAACAACAATAGCTATATTTAAATACTAATCCCTAATCCACTATCAAAGGGCTAGGACTGGTACCTTTCGCTACTGATAAATATAAACTTTAGCTCAATGTTCACATTTTTGTATCACTTTTATAGATTGTTAAAAATATCAACCACATGACTGATTCATTTTTAGCCATGTGAGAAGAAAAATGAAGAGAAAAAGACTGATATCTGACCACATGTGATAACAGATCACAAGGTGACCTTGTCATCAGATGTCCAAGCTTTCCTTATAAGTGATGTCAGGAAACTCTTTGTTTCAGCTAGTATGCGTCCTGCTTCTGCAACCCTCATCCTAAACATAACAACTCACCGTGATTAACTCGCGTCTACAGGAGCTCGAACGGCTGCAACCAATAAAGTTTGCCGCAGCTTGGCATTTTGGCAAGTGTTTGCGTGTATGTGAGAGTTTGTGATGTGTGTGTGTGTGTGTGTGTGTGTGTATGACTCGCTCTGAGTCACTGCTACCCCCCTGGGTGCACAGCCAGGGCAATGCACGAGGATTTATGTGTTTGTGTGTGTGTGTGTGTGTGTGTGTATGCTTGAAAGAGAGTGAGGAGAGTTTGTACATGTGGTTATGCGTGTGTGCATATAAGCATCCTTACATTTCTGTGTATGTGTGCGTGTGTGTTTGTGTTTATTTGTTTATTCATTGGTCCCATGGAGCTGCCCAGACCTGAACACCCTCCTCTGATGACTCAAGATCGTGACTGCATCCAATACTGAATTGGTTTTTTTTAATATTTTGAGCTGTCCAAGTCTGTGTTCCTTTAAAATGTGGGTAGTCCATCCTTTCATAGGATATGTATGGTACTGTTTTATATTTTTTCTTACTGTCAACAAATTCCAAAACCAGAAAACCAATAATGAACAGATAACAAGTAAGCCTCTTATTCCTTTCTGCCAAAATAAATACCAGCCTTATACTAATAGCTAACTAATACTAATACTTAAGCTACTAATAAAGAGAATTCCAATGTGACACCTCAAAATAAGGCAAGATAACTAGAAGAATAAAAGAAGGACAAAAAGATGACTTAACATGACAGCAGCAGAAACAAGAAGCCCCGAGTCAGCTGGTCTACATCGTAGGATCTGCTGCCAACTGAGTGCGAACAGCTTCGACTGATAGCTGGTCCACCTGAACCTGAGTGCGTGAGTCAGTCCATTCAGCAGGGGAGTTGATTGAGAACGGATACCGTGGACTCTTCCTCATTGGAGCCAATTAAGCTGTCGGCATGTTTGTGTGAATGGAGTTGGACCCACTCTGTGTGACTCAGGATGCTGCCTGTGAACCAAATGGAAAACCAGCATCATTTTGGGTGTTTGGGTCTGTTTTTGGGGGAGCCTTTGTCTGGAGAGATGGGAGGTAACGGAAAGATGAATAGAAAGAGAGAATGAGGGATTATTCCCACAATGATAGCGATTTGCACTTTGAGTTTACAGTAAAGTCTTCTCCTGGCAGCATTGTCGGGGAAAAAACACGATAGGCAGGGACCAGGCAGAGATTAAACGTGTCTTGCTTGATGGGTGTGTACATTATGTGTGATTATGCATGTAGGTTTGTGTTTGTTTGCGCGTGTTAAATTTTTGAAACCTTGTCAACCACTAAGAATAATTCAAAAAGATACTTGGCAGACTATCTTCACACCAAGAATAATAATAATAAAAAAAACACTTGTCAAGATCAGAAAGCATCTTGACCAGGATATACAGTGCTGGTATGACCTGCAGTTGAACTGGGCAGGCGAGAGTGGTGATCACTTTCAGACAAGCTGTCACGTCCCCCGGTCAGTGTGCGAGTTGTTTTCGCAGCGGCTGAACAAATAGCAGGAGGTGGGATGAAGGCAGGAGAGTGGCACCATCTACAATGTCTGGACCCACAGAAGTTAAAGGCTCCGCGTGCAGACATTCAAAGACGACACGTCTGAAACTAAAAAGAACCCGTTTCAAACTGCTCCCGTGACTCACTGCTCCTTCTCACAGCTTTACGGGAAGTGGAATGTGTTTTTAATTCTTCAGGTTTTTTTTCTCCCCCCTTGCTTTGGCAAAGGAGCGCAGGGTCAGACCATGGGTTAATGTTTGTCTGTCTGTGTGAATGTTGTGGTGTGTCTGTTTGTTCACGAGCGTCTCTTGAGGTCTACACTTGATGGCAGATTGCCCAGATTATCCCGTTGGTATCTAGAGAGAGTTAGCAGAGCCACTTAGAGTGAAAGTATGTCTACTGGGGTCCAAAACACAAGTTTGAACTCAAAGCTAATATTAGCATCAGTCAAACAGTTGATCAACTTTAGAATTAAATATAAAATACAAGAAAACATAAAACAATTTTTTGGAAGTTTTGGGAAATGAAGCTCTTTATTTAATGCTGGGAATAAGACAAGAAATTCTATATAACTTTATGGTAAATACAACGTGATACAGCCAGCAGTCAGATAGTATAGTTTAGTGCAAAAACTGGAAACAGCGGGACAGCTAGCTTCCTAAGCTAACAATAGCTATCAACTGACATTTCTCAAAGTCACTAAAACAGATTTGATCTAGTTTTAACATTTTGATTATTCTTTACAATTGCTGTATTGTAAAATCAAGTCAAGTTGCACTTTTTATTAGGTGTTTGTTTCAGACTGTTTTTTGTAACGGAGCCATATTCCGGACATTATCACTGGTTGCCTGGCAACATTGCGGTGTTGACAAGACTTGTCAAACCATTCCTTGAAGCAAATACAGGGAATAAGTGAAGCACAAGTTCAAAACCACAGCACAACCAATTAAAATCAGAAGTTAGGGGCATTTTTCTCTGTTAACCCTTTCAGCACCAGGCAAGAAAACACACAAACAAATAAACAAACAAACAAACAAAACCCAAAAGGTTCAGCCTAAGCTGTGGATGTACATGTCAGACACTTTTTCTAAATAAAGGCTATTTGAAGATGGCAAATATTAGAAGCATTATATAGTATAGTGCAGTATAGTACACACACGCACATGCACGCACACATTCAGTTTAGTTTTGCCTCAAAAAATATCTTTGTAATAAAACTTATTTTCCAGAATTGTTTGGTCTTACCACAGCCTTATAATTAACAAAAAAAAAAGAATAAATAAAATGCAACAAAAGCCATTTACTCAAAGTCAAACCACGTCTGGCTCTCCTGATTTTCAAAGACCTGGAGCGTGAATTAAATCAAACGTCTAAACATAGTAGTCGTAAACATTACAATTACTTTTTTGACAAATTTGTGATTTTGGCCCATATGACCTGTTTCCCTTTCGAGCCTTAAAGAATTTTTAAAAATTATAGTTATTATGTTATATATAAGTATATACATTGCCACCAAGCATCACATTACAAGAGAAACATTTGTGCAGTGATTGTCCGTCAAATACGTCAGGATTCCATCAAATATTACCTTTCTGAAAGACTCTTTTGTTATTCTCACCTGTATTGTGCTCCGAAGGTGCTTATTTTAATGCATTCAACCCCCTTGTACTTTTTTTGTTCGTCTGTAGCTAGAGATTAATAAGAACTTTTATTACACCTTACAGCAGTAAATGAAGAGTCTTGTTCTGTTGCCCCGTGGCTGTGTCAGTTGAAAGCATCACCTCCGGCCCAGACTGGCTTCCTTGGAAACTCTTCGCCTATTTCTGTTTGTCTTGACTAGGGTTTTTCCAGCCTGAGGTGGCTATTTTGGTCAGATAAATACAATGTTGTTTTGGGAGCGGGGGTTGAGGAGCAAGACGCAGATGAGATCACCTCTCAAGGCTCCTGAGCGGCAAAACAACATGCAGCAAGACAAGACAAGAACTGCCACGAACAGAGGCGGAAAATAAAGGCTTGGGAAATTATTGTCATCCTATCCTGGATTCAGGCTGGCCTGAGGCGAGGAACCTGGAGAGAACCTGTCCCTTTGTCTCTCAGAAGTATGGGCAGAGAGAGTTGGAAAATTTGAAAACAAATCTTTCTTGTGGTCATAAGACATATTGCTTTGTGCTGAAAAGAAGGAAATATGTTAAATTGCTGCTGAGTGTAGTTTAAGACACGTCTGTATCTTGTTACACAATTAGCTGTGTTTGTGTGTGGCTGAGCCCATGGGGAAATGCAGCTCTCGATTCAGTTTTTGTTTTGTTTTTGTTCTTGGGAAGGAGCGAGCACCCCCTTTAAATTTGTGTGGCGAGAACATCTGTCTTACTTGCACCTCGCTGTCTGTCTGTCTGCACGTGTGTCTGTGTTTTGACAAAAAGAATGACTTGTGCCGCAGTTATCGTCTGATCAGTGGCAACCAGTGAGTGTGTGGCAGCGCGTGGGTGTGTGTTTCCATGTACACTCATGTCTGTGTGTGTGTGTGAGAAAGAGAGTTTATTGCCATGCGGTTGTCTGCGGTTCCAGCCAGGTGTGGTGGGAGTCGGCCGTCTGTTTTTCATCACTGCCAGGTACAACATCTGCACGAGCTCTCAGACAACAGCTAAACACAGTGTGCATTGTGTGTGTGGGTGTGTGTGTGTGTGTGTGGTGAAATGCTGAAAAGCAATGAAGAACATTTATTTAATTGCTGTACTCAAGTATTTTTAAGTATTTCCATTTTATGGTACTTCATAGTTCTACCCCACCACATTTCAAAGGTGAATTATCAGTTGTGCTGTTGTTAAATTTCAGATAAAATTGTATGTAAAAAAAAAAAAAAATACTGGAAGTCACTGCTCCCCCCATTGCTCTTCTCATCTAACGCTTGTTATGAGACCAAGTGGAGACCAAATGATGAATTATTCCTTTGAGTATGATTTTGAATGCAGGAAGAAAAGAGTATTTCTATAATGTTGTATTTGTATTATTACTTCGCTAAAAAATTTGGAGTATTTCTTCCACCAATGACAGGTTGTGTAAGTGTGTGTGTGTGTGTGTGTGTGTGTGGTAGAAAGAGAAGCAAAGATTACTTGGGTGTAATTAGAGTGTAATTAGACTAGGCTTAGAAAGTGTAAAGGGTCACTCCCTGCTGTTATCATAATGTACCGACATCATTATTTTACTTGTTTACTCTGATTATACTCAACAAAAAAAAAACACACATAAGGGCACACGTGTTTCTAAGGTGTGTGCGTGTGTGTGTGTGTGTGTGTGTGTGTGTGTGTGTGTGTGTGTGTGTGTGTGTGTGTGTGTGTGTGTACATCTCCTGCATCTGGAGCTCCTTAAAGAGTGTGTGGGCGGAGGGAGTTATGCGGTAAAATGAGGTCATCATTGCTGTTGATTTATGTGACACACGCTATTACTTACACTCCTGTGACTTCACCAATGTGTCCACTGACAGCATGAATAATGCATGTCCCCACCGAAAGACGACATCCTCCACTTTCTCCTCTCTCTCATCTTCTGTTTTATAAAGTTTACTTCATCATTACGGACCCATGTCAACGCAGTGTGCGCATTTGTGTTTGCAAGGGTTTGTCCCAATTTTTGTTTCCACGTCGGGCTTCGGCACTGATTACCTGCCATCTTCCATCCAGTTCAGCAAGTTCAGCCTTCGTATCGGTACTTTATGAAATTGCACAACAGGAAGTGGGAACGAGTACGTGCATGTGTTTGTGTTCTGTGTCAAATAAAGTACCACACCCTTGCTCTTAAAAAGTGATTGACGTGGGGTGGTAATTTCACTTGTGATACGTTGCGCAACTGTTGTCTGAACGCAGGCGTCGAGCTGACTTATCACCATATTATTTCTGTCGAGTCACGAGACAAGAACTGATGCAAACTCCATTTTTGTCTTTTCAGAAACATGCACTGATATGTCTGTAGTGTTGAGAAACCGTTCACAAGAGATTAATCGTCGTGGATGGGTGGCAGATCACGTCCCGGATGTGCTTTTGACAGCCAGGTTCAGACACCCCCCCCCCAAGAAGCTCAGAGCCGGGCCCCAGGACGACAACTTCCAAAGCGAGGTCACTGTGGTCAGCACGGAACAGGCAAGAGCAAAGGGGCAGACTGAAGGAGAGAGGAGGGAGGGGGTTTGAGGGGGTGGGGTATGGATGGGTGGGGGTGATGAGTTAGGGGACGGAGGACAGTAGTTACTGTCAGGATCCATCAGGGAGCCCAGGGGTGACATGGGAACAGGCAAGAGAGGAGGAATAAAGGGATGAGGAGGAGGAGGAGGAGGAGGAGGAGGAGAAGCCAGGGTGGCAAGTCAGCCCTTAACTAGTCACCCCTCAGCCCTGGAGTACACTTGTTTGCTGTACCACACCCCACTCCACCTCCTCCCCTCTCCTCCCTTCTCCATCTGTTCTCAGTGCAGATGTGCAACCCTGCAGCTGCTGTTTTCTTTTTTTCTGCTTTAGTTGCTGCCGCTTTAATTACAAATCATGGGCACATAACATTACTGATGGCTATTTGCCAAAACATGTCATTATATGGTTCTGTTCCTCTGTGTAAGTCACGTATGTTATTTACCCGCACGTTTTCCTGTCATTTCCCTGTCTTTCCCACCTGTGTGATCACAAGAACCACTGTAATGTGTTCCACCTGCTTTCAATTACCTTCAATTGTCTCACCAGGGTATAAAAATGCATGCTCCCCAGTCCCATTGCTGGGTTTTCTTTGTCCTCATGGAGATCTCCCCAGTGTTGACCCTTAGGTTTTGCCTCTGCCTACCTGTTTTTCTATCTTGCCTGGCTGATTTCAGAGGTTCTTTTAGCAGGAATTTTTTTTTCTTTGGGCTGAGCTGGTTCTTTCTTTCTTTTATGTATATCTTTATGCTAAGCTAAACTAACCTGCTGTGAGTAGCAGCTTCTTATTTCCTTTACAGAGACAAGATATAGGTATATCTTCCCATCAATATCTCTGCAAGATAAATGAGTTTCCCCAAATGTTTAACTGTTCCCTCTGATAAAGCCAAATATCAAAGTTTTTTGGGAGGAAATATTTTTTTAAGAAGTAAGGAAACAAAAAACGTTTGGTATCACAGTGAACAATTAATTTGCCTCAGCTCTTTCAAAATTACATTCTGGTCAGGTGACCAGCAGGGACTATTTGGAAGACTGTCCCTCCCTGTTGGTGTGTTAACAAAGAGTCCAACATCCAAACCTCACCAGTCTGTTGTTTAAAAGCCGCTTTTCAAGACAGGCAGAAAGTGTCACTGCTAGTTATCTAGTTAATTTTTTTTTATTGTGTCATGCACATTTAAGTGTCCAGCACTCGTGGACTTTTAAGACACCAATTAGTTTGTACTGGTAGATGTTCCTCCTGCAAGGCACTGGGTCTGCCGTACCTCCACTGGTGCCTAATTTGGTTGATGTGGTGAAACAGCATAACCTTTTCCATATGGCATTACACTACAAGATTTCTTTATATCAAGAAGAGGGATATATTGTGTGATATATTGTTTTATTTCACATTTGAATTGCTGAACAAATCAGAGATGTGGACAGTGATTCAGAGGTCTTGGGCAGGACAAGACTGAACATCTTTTCTTTTAAAAAAACATTTTGAATAATAAACAACAATGATGTAGGCAATTTGGGATTGATGGGCACAAAAATTGTCTTTTAATAACAGAATGACCCTTAAAGTCACAATGAAATCCTCTTTTGAAAGCCCATTTTGCTCACAGTATGGTAGAAATCCTTTCCATCCCTGACGTTCTCCACCTCCCCCTCAGAAATAATAACATCCTCAGGTTGACTTAGATAATAACTTGCAGTCTGACTGTGGAGACGCTGTCTGCCCGTTTTTCAGATCCTCTGAGGGAAAACATGTTTTGCTGTCGCTGGCCACTGCTGAGGGCTGCAGCCCAGACATAAACAGTGGTGTGGCGAGGTGAGGCAGAGGAAGCTGTGAGGCCACTGCTGCAGGTGGCGGCTGGCGGTCAAACAGACGGCGGCCCTGACACTCGGGCACCGAGGACTCCCTTTGTAACATGTGGAAAACAGACACTTGTTGGGGACACGGCATTTCTGACAGATCGGAATTTAAGGAGCAGCTCTACAATGAACACGACGTGTGTGAGGGTTTTCAAGCCTTTTCATATCAAAGACTTTTCACCTCCACCCCCTACAAACGTCCTGCCAAAAAAAAAAAAAATCATCCGCATTAGACCATGGACTCTGTTTAATTAGATTTTTAAAAATGATCCTCTGGAACCACATCTGAGAAGATTGTTGCTGTTAAATATAACTTGGTACAGAATTATATAAATGTGAGTTTGATGCCAACAGAGTGAAGAACAAAACACAACAGTCCTTATATGTGCATATTGCGCTTGTGTTTGTTGTGAGAGTAAAACACAGTTACTTTTAATCTGGAAACTTTCCACCTCCAGGGACGCCTCGGCCCCACTTTACTTAATACTGTGGCTATATCTCACAGCATGTAGAAAACCTTGCTGTGGCTTCACATTTACCATAGAGACATCAAAGTAGTATCTGTCTTCTCCTCTATTTCTCATCAAGATGAATATACTTCCCAAAATGTTAAATTGTTCCTTTATATAAAGATGGTGGGGGGGGGTGTCACCTCCTGGGTGTTTTAAACACACGTGATCATTTTAGACACACACACACACACACACACACACTTAAGCAGCCTCCAGATATACTGTCTTTCTACTGCCATCCATCTCTATAACACCACACTGTCAGATAGACCATTAACAAACAGTTGATTCATTCTGGGTCAGACAATACTGATAAAGTGCTCTTGTTTAAACAAAATGTGTACAGCGGGCAGCTCGCAAGATACAGTATGTGTGTGCGACAGAGAACCAGTCTGTAACAGACAGGGCTGATAGACAGACAGATACACACATACAGTCAGTGAGAACCAGACAGACAGGTCCTTATGAGTACTTTTTCATGGAGCAGGGTGTGTAAGACAGGGAGTGCCTGAAACACACACACACACACCAGACAAAAAACAAATGTGAAAGTACAGGGTTAGAAATGGTACAATAAACATTGACTGGAGTCACATGTGTGTTTATGCAGTTGAAAGAGCACCTTAAATCCCATTATTGCATGTACAAGCAAATGCAACAAGCTGAGGCTGTAAACAGCGTGTATTTCACTCAACAAATCAGTGTCAATATCATTGAGTCACAAGTAAGTTCACCTTTTTCATGGCTACAGCTGTAGGTTTTTTTTTATTGCATTTAACAACGATGTACATAACCCTAATCCCTGAGACAGTGAATGTCCTGGTGGTGTTTTGTTGTCCAGTGTTTGTTTCTGTGGCATCCATTGTGTCTTTTTTGCAGCACAATCATCTGTGACCAGCTCCTACATCACACACATCACGGTGTTGTGTTTCTGTTAAACCATGTATTTATGACATTTTTCCAACTGCATTTGAAAGCAGCACCACTCTGTTTTCACCATTATCCATCAGATTGATTGCTATATCTGTTTGTTTTGATGTGACGCAAATTCTGGCCTCCTCGCTCCTAGTTTTGGCCATTGTTGAGGAATAATAACACTTTACTCACCAGGTTAATTGTCGTCGGTGTCATCGCTAAATAGTCAGACAGGGCAAGAAACACAACCAGTCTGATGATCAGATTAGACAGGTTTAAACAACCCCCACAGGTTATCAGACATATTTGGAGGAGAGGACTTGGAGGAACAATTACCCTAAGTGTCTGTCTGTAATCTGCCAATTTAAAGTCCAAAGTAGTCAACTTTACTCTACTGTACTTACACTAGTGAAATGAACACTAAAATAATATGAAAGGCTGTTACTAATATCTCAGCTGTGCAAACTTTCAGTTATAAATTGGTGAAGATGATGTGTCTAAACTTTCGCTTGTTTACAACCTGATTGTCTGACTGCCCATGTTTCTTGCCCGTTGTCGTGAAGTTGTTGTGTCCTCAGATCTCAGCAGTTCCTTCTATGAGTTCGGTGTCACCATAACCAATAATATTCCTTTTGTTATTGGGTTTCTATGGGTATTCCAAAAATTCCATCACATCTTTGGGTTTATGTGACAAGCTGATGCAAGGGAATTGATTGTGATGGAGCAGAAATCTTTAGAAACCTCTGTGTTGTGAGACTGCAGTTAAGAAACTGCAGCAGTAGGAGGAAGCTTTCACAACAGATGTTCAGGCCCTGCTCTAACAGGAATCTGTAGCATTGTGTGCATCTGTTGTGGCCTTGTGATTGGCATCTCTTCCAAAACGAAGTGTACATTTGCAGGTTTCACATGAGGCAGATTCCAAGAAACTTTTATATGAAAGTTTTTGTTTTCCTCCCCGCACTTTTTTTTTCTCTGTTTTGTTTCTTTCACTTGGTTCCATTTCAGGAACATTTCTTTTCCACAAAGGCCCACAAACTGAAAGTACACAGTGGAAGAGCATGCAGTCTGATATGTACAATGTGCAAAACACACATGTGCACACACTTGCAAACACATGTGGTATATGTGGTCATGTCATTCGTGGGTAGCTGCAGAGCTGATTCAAGTCTTAAATTATGTAGTTTCTGTTAGCTGACCTCAGTACTTCTGGTTCCAGAGAAACAAACTTACACACACACACACACACACACGCACACACATACACACACAATTCTTTGAAATCCTCCCCCACAGTTGTGTTTTCACACTTAATGACAAAAACATAAACCACATTTCCCCTGAACCCAGTGCAAAGACTGGAATCTGTTGATCTTAGTAAAAAAAAAAAAAAAAGACTATGGGAGACAGGAAATAGAGAGCTACAGTAGACAACTAGCCATAAGTCCTTGAAAGTCCTTGACCTTTTTCTGCGGTACTTGATCTTGCCTGATATGCGGATGTTGCTGGCCTTTGATGCTGGTCAAGTGATTATTAGGGGAACTACAGAATTTCTGGGTCACTGAAACTGGTAATGACTCAGTTAAACAGATAAACAAGCACACTAACTCATGGATCCATCCATGAGTTAAAACAGTAGAGCGCCATGATATGATGCAAGTGACCCAACAGTAGACCGAATTTCTTTTTATTCTCTTCTTAACACCATGAATGAATTATTGCGTCTCTATCTGGCTGATCACCCTGGCGACAAACATGATTCCTAAGCTTAAATGCTTTTGAGGTACTCAACTTTGCACTCCCACATTTCAGCATGAAGCTATACCTATTGTCAAGCTAATTGTATTGTGTTATGGGACTTGCCTAATAATCCCCAGCCCGATGACTGACTGTCAAACAGTGAATGTGCCCGAGTCAGCAGGATGACATCTTTGACTGTGGCGAGGAGCCAGAGCACTTAAGCCTGCAGCACCTCTCCATATTGTTCTGTCTGCCCTACAACAAAACACCAGGGCCTCTGCTGCAAAGTACACCCAAGAGCACCACTGTGCTGCAGACACACTGGGCAGGTCAGGTGGTTGTTGATGTACAAGTCAGTCACACACACATTTCTTTGGTTATACTCTGGCTCATATACTGTTTTTCTACATATATTTCAAATAATGGCCAACAAAAAGGATGCAAGACAGTTTGATAGCACAATTACAGCTGCACCAGAGGTGAGTTAATGTCTGTCCAGACTCTGCAACTTCTCTGGAGTGCTTTTTTGTTGTGGTGGGCACATCATCTCATTGTGCTAATCTGAGCTGGTAAAAAAAACTTTCTGCCTTTTCAAATGTCACAGGATTCTCAGGGGGATAATATGAGGTCTAAGCAGGAGCAAGAGGAGAAACTGATCCTTACAGCCTGGAAAAGCATGGTGAGAACATAGGTGTAAAAAAAAATCTTGTTACCGTGTAACTGTAACCCTTAAAACTTTTGGTCAATTTCAGTTACATACTGTTCTTTAGAAGTACATCAAAGTTTGTGGGAGGTGCAACAAGGTGATTTTTGAATCATGGTGAATCAAACAGCGTTGTGCTGTGGTTGCTTAGATGAAACATCAACATCTGTTTTTAAGTATGAAGTGTTGCTTTTGTTGTAAATGTCATTGCATCATCTGGAAATGTAAACACTTTAGCAAACTTTTGAACACCCTTTGATACCCCTTAAGAGATAAGTGCTGATCTTTCTGGTGACTTTTCTCTGCATACCCTTTTTTCTTCCCAATTTGGTAAGTTATGATCAGTTCGGCTCTACTGCAGCCTTTGTCAGTGATAGTTCCACTTTTGGTCATATGGAGAGGATGCCTTTTCTGACAGACAATGCATCTTATTTGAATCAACAAACAATTAGACTCATGTCATACCCTCACTGGCTTCTTGCAACCAAGCTACTAGTGGCAGTTGAGCATCGATTACAGATTAACTGTGTTACCAATGTGTTGTTCGTTATTAGGTCATAAAATCATTTCTTATATTGCAGTAAGGCAGAACACAATCTAAATTTCAATTTATGCTGGTATAGTTGAGTAATAGTACTAGAAGTAGTCTGTTTTTATTAGTAGTAATAAGATCTTAATATACCTAAATTTTTGTTTTAAAAGTTGTTTGTGCCTCGTTGCAGTCCTCTGCTCTGCAGCAGCACAGTCTGTGTGAGGACTCTCCAGGAACAGCTCAGTCTTTCCTGGCCAAGCAGAGGCAGTCCACCCAAGCCAGGAGACTTCCCTCCCCCCAGCTGCTGCCCAGGTAGGAGGCTTCACCTTCAGCGAGAAAGGCAGAGCTGCAGCTCTCTCGCGGGCAGGATGGAGAGCAACATTGTGGAAGAGGGTGTGTGTAGTGCGTGTGCAGGTGTGTTTTCTGTCATTTTTTTCATTGACAAAGGTTCTCGCTGTATGTGATCTGTTTGGTTTGCTGCTGTCACCCCCGGGTGGCCAGTGTTGGTACTGAGGCAATATTTGGGACTTGCTGTAAAAAGTAAACTGCAAGTGTCAAAGATCACTGTTTTTTAAAAAAATTATAACCAAATGTGTGTAAATAATATCAGACTGACAGCTCCTTTTCCAATTACATCATAAATTTATTATGTGCAGGTAAGATACATTTTCATTACAAATAATGCAATAAAGCAATAACTATTCATTTTATGTCATTAATGTAAAACTGTAGTGTTTTTTTCATTCGGTATTTATTTAAATTATGTTTTTGAACATAGACAAAATACTGCATTACAAATCATTCTATTTACAGGTTGTTGTTTTTTAGTAATCAGGGTGAATAAAATGAAAAGAGAACTGTCACCCATTGTCTTTTTAGCACCATTTTCTGTTTAAACGTTGAAAAATGTTGAAATAGTACAGACATAAATAGTACCAGCTGTTTATGAGTACTCTACAGTATAATGTGCGGAACTGCAGAAAGTCATTTCTTTTTCAGGAAGAAATGGTTTCACTTCCATCTCCTTTATACAAAGATCACATGGACTTGCTTTTATTGTCTCAAATGCTAAAAGCAGCTAACCTAGTTCTGTCAGTGGTTCCTTGTAATAATTCTAATGCTGTCATATTATGTGTTATATTATTGTATATTGTTGTCTTGTAGTGTATCTTATTTTCTAAGCAGCTAGCTAGCCTATTTGTGAAGATAACTTCCTCCTGAGAACTCTTAAGTCTGATCTAGTGGTGAAAACAAACTGTCACAACTCTGAATGAAATCCAAGTGACTCTAGGATGCACTGCTGATCTGTGCTAAACTTGAGGATGAAACTCATTTGGCCTAGTTTAGCACAAACATGTAATGTCTGTAGTGGATGTACAGAGATTAAAGTGATCATTTTGTTTTCACACAGCAATGAATCTTCCAAAGTCCTCTCTTTAAAATGTTCAAACTCTACCTCCAAATACCGGTCCTTCCTCCCAGGTCCCCGATGACATGTTGAAGTTCATTACAACTCCAACACCACCAGTGAGGTGTGGGGATTCTTTGAAAATATGGAGAACCATTTTTTTTCTGTAACAAAATCAGGGAGTGTATCAACATCTTATGGCCCCAAAGGTGCTGAAGACTCACATTTCCACGTCTATGACTAATTTCACTCATGAAAATGATTAACTGAATCTAACAGTACAATTTCAGATAGTCAAAAACCCACAGGAACCTATGGTCCAGTGAGCTCTGACCCCATGCTCACACTACGAAAACGCTGAGGTTCGTTGTAAGACGGCACAGTGAGGAAGGACATTTTCTTTCCACCAAAGGGAGGTTTGGGGATGGTGGGCACAGCTCTGTTCTGGTTGATTGCTGGCTGGGAGCTGCAGTGCTCCAGACTGGAGTGAGCAGCTGGGTGAAAAAGGAAGGCAGAGGGTCGACGGGAGGTGATGGGAGTGGCGGAGGCTGGTCGAGCGGACGTCTCTGTGGAGGCCTGGGGGGCAGAGGGGAGTAGGGACACCGGAGTTTGGGTCTCCCACCTTGTTGTTTCTGCTTTCCCTCCTTCCTCCATCATCTGCCACTTTCCATCACTCTTCCCCTCCACGCCACTGACCCCCTTCTTCTCACCGATGGCAGGGTGCCCTTCTGGCCTCTCTTGTTCCACCCCAAACTGAATCTCCAGTAGAGGTGTTCTGGCACTCTTCTCCTCCCTGAAGCTGCACACGGTGCTCTGGGTCTCCTGCCCCAGCCCTGATGGCAGAGACCCCCCTTTGCCTATCTTACAGCTTTCGTCGTCGTCGTCATCGCTGGTGCACTGGTCTATGCTGGGGGAGTGGCGTAGCCTCTGGAGCTGGGCTGAGGTGCGGCGAAGAGCCCCACCCATGAGGCCAGTGGGGGATGGAGCTGCGTTGAGGAGGCGGTTGAAAAGGGCCATGTTGGGGTGACGACTGCCTGACTCCTCCAAGTTCTCAGCAATGTCCTCCAGAGGCTGGAAGTGCATCTCCTCCTTAGGGATCCTATCAAGAGATTTCATGGTAATTTATGTGTAATTTTGCGGTTGCGGTCTTTGTGGATGTGTTTGGTGTTTTGTACCCTTTTATCAGGAATACATTTTTGAAAAAACCTTTGCTCTTGCTTTTTCACACTGTTTCTTGAATGAAGGCAGAATGCTTTCACTTTCATCACCCAGATTTTCCCACAGAGCTGGGCAATTCAAACTGAAAGTGACACATTCACAATTCATGCATACGATGAGACGATAAAACCCCAAAACTCACGCCATGTCAAAAGTGGACCCCTGGAAGGAGGGTTTGCGGAGAACAAAGAGGGTGGCGGCGGTATAGGGTGGCCGGGGGTTGGAGTCATTCCAGTAGCGGTCTCTCTCCATTACTGGCAGATCTCCGTACATCTCATCTACTGCCATCATCGAGACCTTGAGAGTGCAAAGCAGACAGACAGAAACACACAGATCATTTATTCACAGTAAAAAGTCTAAGTGAACTAAATTCATAAGATAAATGGATCTGGTTGATTACTGGTTGGAAACTGTTTATTTGAATTACTGAGAGCAGACAAAGTCTCATGACAGTATTCTGACTGCCCCAAGATGTTGTCAAGTTAAAAATGGGAGATGTTGGTAAAACAGTATTTAAAAACAGGACTAGATTTCCCACACAAGTTTGGGTCACAAAATGTCCTGAGAAAAATAAGACAAAGCGACTGAAAGAAACCTGGAAATTTCTGTCTATCAGCCAGTTAGTCTCAAAGTCATCATCGTCTTCTCCAAAGGGGTTGATCAACTGCTCTGCAACCTTCACGACAGAAAAGACAATGCAACAAACCGATTATAGAAAAGGTTAACATTGTGCCCAAGCATCAAAAATGAACATATGGTGTGCGACCCTTTTATCTGACCTTGAGCCACCCTGCGTAAAAAAAGAACTGCAGCAGAGTGAAGATGGGCACATAGAGGTCAAGGTCATGACCTGGATAACCTTGACTGGGGTCCAGGAACTGACGACCAATTAGACACACCAGGAAAAAACTGTACACGGCCAAAGTCACCACCTTAGGGACAGAAGAAGGTAAATGGACGCGTGTCACGGCGGCCTTTTGATTCCAACAGTGTTTTACTAGCTTTTTATGCAACATTAATTTATGTGATATTTCAGGCAACCAGTGTCTGCTTGATGTAAACAAGACTGGCATACTTTTTGAAAACTTGACCAGTAATCTTGTATTATATTTTAAAACATTGACAGATAATGCACCTGGCAGCGTGATCCTCATTTATGTTTATTATGTAAAAAAATAATAACTAGGTAACATGCAAAGAAAGTGTTGGTTACAGTTAATTAAAGATGTGAGTGCCATCAAATATAGTGCATATGGCAGTATAAAGATGATACAATCTCCCAAGCAGCATAGGATTTACCTGAGTGTAGACCAAGGGAACACTGATCATGTCATAATGAAACAACATGCTGCACTTTCCTCTGAAAGCATTCAGCTCCTGTTGACACACACAAAGAGACTTGGAGTCAGGCTACAGAGTTAATCCTACCTCTTCTGTTCGTATGTCTGTGTGAATATATTTATCACACAGAGGCTGGAAAAACACAAGAATTGTAGCTCATAGTCATCGCTATGCTCAGCATCATTAACAGCCTGTGTGTGTGTGTGTGTGTGTGTAATGGCGCACCTCCAGCAGCAGCTTGAGTGTGTGATCATCTTTGATCCTGCCCTCGCAGCGGGCCACAGCCGCCAGGCTGGTGAACCAGACGCAGGGGATCCAGTATTTGTTGTAAGGAGAGCGGAGACCCTCGAACTTCTTACGTTCCTCTCTCGTCATAAAGCCTGCGTAAGAGACAGCAGACCGAAACCTTAGGCCTCAGATTCATTTATTCCCAATGTCAAATTTGGCTGAGGGAAAGAGAAGCATGCCAGATGAGGGATCAGCATTCTGTGTGATTCAGCCTGTGGTTGCATGAAATTTTTAGTCAGATTCCCCAAAAAGTCATCATTCAGTGAGAGAGAACGACTTCAATATGTCAGGAAATGACACAGCAGCCATATCAGCTACAAACGGGCTTGTGAAAATGTACAATCACTGGTGATATCTCTGACAAATCCATAGTTTTGATTCCACCAAAGGCTGCAGCATGTTTCATGTTGAGAACACAGTGGAGAGGTTTGCAACACCAGTGTCTCATGATCTTGTTGCAAGCATATGATAAGTCCCTTTTATCATCTGTGATTTTCAGGATGTCCCTGTCCTTGTGATTTCTCCTGTGCTTTCTGGTGTAGAGAATGTACAGAAGAGGAAACAACACACGCTCATGACGTGCGTGTGTGACTGATCATGCTCCATCACTTCCTGACTACAGCGAGAGAAAGGTCATCCAGGCACAAAAATCTCTTGATTATAATCACTGAGGTGCGCTTGCAAACAATAGTAGTTGTATTGTGTATTTGCAAAGTTCCTTTAACACAAGTCCTATTCATTTAAAACTGCTTTGGATAACTGTATGAGATCGTTCCTAATTCAAATCAAAGTGGATGTTGAAGGCACGTACTCACCAGCCTCCACCACATGGTCCATGGTGGGGAAACGCTTGAAGACAGCCGTGCTGACAGAGCGGAGGATGAGCAGGGCTGACAGGCTGGCGTAGCGCATCATGGTGCGTCGCAGCAGGCGGCCTCGCTCATCGGTCCCCTGGAGGCCCCCGGACAGGACACACATGAGCCTGTCAGGGAGAGGGATGCTGGTGTACTGGTTCCACCAACGGTTCACCACCAGGGTCACATAGAAACCTGGAAACAGCAGTGGAGAAGAGACACAGGTGGAGATCAGACATGGAACGAAGGGCTAAAGGTGTTTTTTTTGTCAAAACGGGATCTCTGGGTTCCCAGGTCAAGTCCGGTGACCATCAGGTCACTTTAACTGAGGGCACACAAACCTTCAGCAAAATTTAAAAAAGAATTTTTTTTGGCTTTATTGTTACACCACGGATACTAACTCAAAAATCAGAAAGCCCGTACTGGATAATGTTGATTTACCACAAATATACGTAGGTTATAGCAAGTTTAGCTGATGTACATGTATAAAGATAAAAGAAAAGAATGAAAATAATGAAACTGATAAAGTTGCCAAATATGTTTTGGGGTTTTTTGCTCTTCCAAAATTCAGTATTGGTAAGGAGACTTTCCACAGTCCGTTAGGTCCCAAATTTGTCATTGAATCAATATTCTAATAATTGGATTAAAACTTACCCAGTACAAAGGACATGGGGATGAGACTGGCGTAATGGTTGCAATAAATTGCCAGCTTTTCAAAATACCTCTTCTGGTCATCATAGAGGAAAAATCTGGAATGGTAAAATGACACAAACGGATTTGTGAATCAGATCACTGATATGTATCTGTCACCATTCTGTCCTGAAGCTGCTGTCCCACCTGTAAGTGATGCTGATGGCCGTATACATGGCAAAGAAGGCCAGGAACTCTTTATACAACACCTTGTAGATGCTCCCTTTCCAGATCAGAAGCAGCTTGGAGAAGCCACAGAACCGGGCGTTTGCAACTCTGGCTGTGTAAGTGACAGTCATTGGGGACGGCCAGATCACAGGTCCTCAGGATGAAAGGGGCTGTATGAAAGAAACCATCCCCTCTGTGGTTACACCTGCAGCAACGCGCTCATGTAACAAGTGCAAGCAGGTTAGAGTCCACGAAGAGATCAAACAGTCATATGCCTTGTACCCAAAAATATGGTTGGACTAAGCAACGTTCTGGTCATCTCAAACTTGAATCTGATACACAGATACAATATATTTCAATTAGCATGTGGCATTAATCCAGTGAAGCAAACTATAACTATATAAACTTATTTTATCTAATCTTTAAAAAAAGATGCTCCTTACCTTCAGCGTATTTTTTCCTGATGAATGTGCAAGTTGCTCAGCGCATCTCTGTGCGTAATTGGCACCAGAGGAGAAGTGAATTCATACTTTAAGCAGTCTAGCCTTCTCTTCGCCGCACTCTACGCTTGTCAGCGGTGTGTTGGTTGTTTTTTTAAAGTTTTTTTTTTTTGTTTTTGTTGATAGAGCTCATAACCCTGATATCCCCTGGCGTCAGCTCGGTTAACTCGAGGCTGGGTCGGCTGCATGGCAGTGATCCTCGGAGCCTCCTCGGTGCGTCCAGTGGTCAGTGCGCCCCGGGGTAAATCCCCAAAATGAGGAGGAGGAGGAGCTCGTTAGCGCGGCCCCCGACCGGGAGAGCGCGGCTCGGTGATGGACCGCAAGCGACAGGCCGCAGCGCCGGGGCACAAGGAGCGCACAGGACCGTAACAGTGCAGCAGGGCATTATGAAACAGCGGCAAGTGGACCGTGGCAAACTTTTCTTAAGTGATATGAAAACAACAAGCAATTTTTTTGCGGCCGGAAATACAAACAGATATTACAATATACCTATACGGTGGTAATAGTACGATTTATGCGAAGGTTCCTGTCATTTTCAAATGAGCTAAAAGTTAAAAGTCCCAGTGGGATGTGATAATCCCACTTATTCCCCACCAGGACATCTTTTTTTTTTTTTTTTTAGGGGTATTTTTTTAAGGTAGATGTTTTAGATGTTTTTAGCTTTTGTACCAACCTTTTTTTTTTTTTTTTTTAACAAAAATATATATTTTTACAAAGGCAAGGCGAAATGAGGCTCAGTGCTCTGTCAGATGTCATCTACAAACTGGTTGGAAAGTTTGCCTCAGGCTTCAGTTAACAGACGGATTAACCAAAAGAATGACCACAAAAGGCAACTGAGGCAAGTTTGTTTTAATTTACACTTGCAACATAATTTAAAGAAAAAATTATAGAAAACAGATTCTTATTGACTCAAAAGCATTCATTAACAGAGAGGAGAAATTCTTTGTTGTAGTAACCAGTCTTCAATAGCTCTCTTTTGGGAAATGACAAGAAGCATCGAGCGAGCCAATCAGAATCCAGTCGCCAGGGCAAGGATGCTTTACTCACCATTCACTGGTTCAGCGTTTGATCAAGCAACATTCAACGTATTTTTAATTCACAATGCACTAACTAAGGCTGCAGATGTCTCCCAATAGTGTTCCCAGAGCGGTAGTTCTCAGTAAAGAGGGCAGACACATAATGTTTGACAGAGACGAGCAGTTGATGAGTGTTACAAGCACCGTATGTGGGAACTTTCAGCAGGACCAACTACAAACTCTTTTCTCGTCAAAGAGTCTCACCGCACGTTCCATCTTAAAATCTCCAGACTGATGCCATCTCCGACCACCTGAAGCAAATCTGCAGTCACCTAAAATATTCTAAAGGGTTTGTTAAGACTGTCATGGAGGATATAAAGCTCCCCATTCGTCTTGATTCAAAATCTCACTGACATTAAGTAACTGCATTTACACCACAATCATAAGGAGAGGTTAGGTCTAAGGATTTGACAAATGGTAAAAGACTGCTTTGCTTCGCTTTACTGCAATAACCAGGTCTTGGTCAAGAACAAGAATTCGTTGAGACCACGGGCCATATTGTTTTTTTATTATCATTAATTATTATTATTATCATCATGTGTCTTTTCTCGCTGCCCTGCCGTCGCACCCTGAATCTGTAGCAATGCGGATGGAAATTCCTGACGCATGAGAGATGAATTAGTGTGAAATTTTAGGCAAAAGTCAAACCGGAGGACAGGCACAGCCACCAAACCAAGAAATGAATGAGGCAAAAACACAGACCATCTGAAATATGGAACACACAGCATCGTGACAGGAAACGCTTCTGCTGTTTTCACCACTGAGGCCGGACACTGTGTACGACGTAGGAGGAGTTTTGTCTTGTTGAGAAAACGTTAAATGCTTTACATAGGAATAGTACAACTGCCACACGGGAGGATACGGAGACAAGAGAAGGTGAAGTGGGTCTAAGGCAGCACAAATCTGCACTGTCTTATCGCTAACGTTGTAGAATATGTGTGTGTTGGTGGTTTCGTCGGCTCCCCTGGGTCTTGCCGTAGAAGTGCTCTGCTTTGGATGCCGGGCCGAGGACTGAGTGGATCATCTTGAGGCTGTGGGTTTTGAGGCTGGCTGGGGGAGGGGCTCAGAGGAGGCAAGTTCAGACTGTAGATAGAGGTGTGGTCTGTACGGGGGGGCGGCCGGGGGTCCTGCAGGGAGGGAGATCACTTGTTGGGGGGTTTGTAGGGTTCCAGAAGTTGCTTAGAGAACGTGTTGACCTTGTCGGCACCTCGAACTTCATGGGGTAGCAGCGGTAACTTGACTATGTGGAAATCTTCGTAAAGGTCCTCCATCTGCAGGGAGAAGACCAGCGAGCATGAGGACAGCAGCGTGCAGCATTTAACTGCGAATGTTTTAAGTATTTCATATTTTGGTTTCATTCAGAAAAAAAAACACTGACGCGTACCTGGTCTAAATACTTGGACTGAATTTTATGACGGGCTTCACACATTTTACACGGCCTGTCCATGTCAGGGAAAACAAGCTGGTTGACGATGATGTTGTGCGTGTCGATGCGGCACTTGGCCAGCTCCTGGATCAGCCGCTCCGTCTCGTACAGGGAGAGGAACTCAGCGATGCACACGCAGATGAAGGTGGTCTGCTCCTGGTGGAGGTGAGGAAAGCGGGCAACGGAGAAGGGTTACAACACAGAACAGGCACACGTGCACAAGTGAGACTCTCAGTGAAGAGAGGGTTAGCATTAGCCTTGCTTATGCTGCATCACAAAAGGTTTAATTGGTCCTGCGTAAATGATATACATCACGTTATCGTCACAATGAAGGAAAAAGACTGGAACCCAAACTAATTTCAGTTTCTGCTTCTAGGCCAGATTCCATTTTTGTGTATTTGTGAAGGTGTACGTCAAGTGATGTGACTTATGCGAGTTATTTCTTCAAGTGTTGTATATTTGTTTTGACTTACGGGGTCTTTGAACTGCTCGCTGACTGAGCGGATGACTGGCAGGGTCTCTTCCAGCTTCGAGGCCAGCTGGTCTGCGTTCATGTCGCCCAGGCCGAGCATGTTGCACATCTACAAACAGGGAGACAGATGGAGCGCTTTACTCTTTCCATTCAAAGCCCAACAGCAGCTATGCGGGTTCCTTTGAGACCCCTTGACTGACAGAAGAATTGGTAAGTGGCCCGTGAACGGCTGGATCTGCTCGCCCCTCCTCACCTGGGAGATGAAAGGGCTGATCTGGTTCTTGATCTGCATGAGGCGGCCCAGTCCACGCTCCACAATGGTGGGGAAGTTAAGCAGCCGCAGCGTGTGGCCAGTGGGGGCAGTGTCAAAGACCACCACTGAGAAGTTCATGCCTTTCACTAACCTGAGGCACAGGTAGAGAATAGTGCTAAGTTAGTATAACATAACTGGCTGACTTCTTCTCTTTATAAATGAATTTATAATAATTTCTATCTTACCTCATGACCTCTGCGTAGCTCATGGCCTCGTCGATGCCAGGGAAGGCACTCATGGCCTCCTGCATCATCTTCTTGCCCATGCTGAGCATGTTGTCCTCCTCAAAGAACTCATCAGGCAGCTCTGCCACGCCCAGGCTTGGGTCGATCTCCTGTGCTCACACACAAACAAACACAAAACTCAACACACTGCAAACCGACTGCAATTGTTTTTTTTAGAGCCTCTGGGGATTCCGTTTGTTACACAGTGACGGTCTGTGCTCGTGAGACCGAGACGTGGAACTGGCCATCCTCATGATCCTGAAGAGATAGTGATCTCACGCACTCAACTTCACTTTCCAAAAACAGCAGAAAGAAAGCTCTGTTATCAGACACAGATAGGACACATTTTTGGAAACTTTTAAAATACTGAAAACAAGTCAAATGCAAATATGATGGCAATTTGACTTGTCTTTAACTTAACTGTATTACTGTAACTTAATAATTTGGTATCTGTACAATCTGTCCACCACACACTTTGCTCTGTCTGACACCCTAACCCTTTTTGCAGGCTGACTTACCATTGCGAAGAGGTTGTCATAGCCCTTGACCTTAGTAGGGACCTTCGAGAACTTCTGATCAAAAGCATCTGAGATGTTATGGGCAGGATCCGTGGAGATGATGAGGACGCTCTCCCGGACGGCGGCCAGCTGGACAGCCAAACTACAGCTAAACAGTTGACGCAGGGCAGAGACACGTTTTTGGTACAGCAGGCAATGACCACGGTGTTTTAAGTGCGGCACAAGAGCACCTCATGTCAGCAACACTTCCACAGAGAGCTTGGTACATAAACAGCATTACCAACAAGAAACAGAGAAATATAGCCTGAACGCATGTATCACCATCTCTACCTTTGAGACTGTAGGCTATATTCCTATTGGTGTCAACAGCATCACTCCGAGGTTTTCACAACAGTAAGAGGAAACGTGATGTGTGGGCTGCCGTGCGATCTTGACAGCTAGCGTTAACGCAAGATAGCTAGCTTGCTAGTATATTCTTTACCCCAGGACAGCTGTGTATTAGCTTACATAAGATACAGTCTAACGCCAAAATTAGCCGATGCAGTACAGGCGCATCACGGGTTAAATGTGGGAACTAGCGGGGTGAAAAACCCGCACCGTGATTCTAACATCGGTTAAAACGGTATTCAATCCAGCTGGCTAACGTTAGCTAGTGACAGTGCTAGATAGTACTCAACGAGCCGGCAAATTGGCAAATCGCTTAGTCCGGCTGACATAAAATATGTCGGTAACGTTAATTATATATCAGTGCTGGCGCGTCTTAAGATAGTAAGCTAACGCCCTTTACACTCCTGTTATGGGAAAAACAACACATCTCATTCGTTTACTGACAGTGATCCACGTCAACTTACAGTGACGGCTAACCTAAGCTAGCCATGCTAGCTAGCGACGCGAGTTTCCCTCCAACTTACCTGCATGTCGTTTTACCAACACCGCCCTTTCCACCTACAAATATCCACTTCAGGGATTTCTGCTCGATAATATTCTTCAGAGTTGGCTCCAACGGCTCCACATCGGGCGCATCTTCGAACTCGTCTTCCAATGAAGCTGCCATCTTGTCTGTGTACGCCGTAACGTCCAGCTCAGGTGGGACGTGCCGACACTGCTGCCTTCACTGACACGCGGGATTTCGGCACACCGTCTGTATTTGACAGTGCCAGGGGTCTGAATTTCAATATGACAAAAAACAAGGAGTTGTAATCAAAGTAGTTTTTGTGGTTGGTGTGAGAGGTGTATCTTTATGGTGCCAGAGTGTCATTATTTACGAAGGTCTACCTCTAAACACGCATTTCCATCACTTTTAAGGGCGGGGACAGAAACGACAGCAAATTGGAATTTTCAAAAACCAGATGGCAGTAATGTGTCTTTTTCCCCCCTTATAATACGCCTTTAGAAATAAACAACTTAAGACATGAGCTGGAGCTGAATCACTGTTTTAGCAATCTTTACATTTGTTTCAAACAAAACAGACACAGATAAAGACGTTTAGATGCTATATGAAAGAAAAAACAGATCATTTCTGCAACACCAAGCATCTTTATTTGGCTATAGACTATTTTAGACAGACAAAAAAAGCATTTTTTGCCGTAAAAATAAAGTTGAATTACGACAACATTATCAGACATTTATGTTGGATTCTCCTTTTGAGACCGAAATTGTAATTTTTCTTTGCTCTAAAACATAAACTTGTGTTACACGCTTTGAACCCATTTATTGGAGCCATGAATTTGATTGATGTTGATGTAATTTTAATTTATTCAAATTAATAAGTATTTTTAATACTGTGACCACAGGATAACGAACTTGCCTCCATAGACACCTTTTGATTGCATCACTTGTCCCCACGTCGATGCTGCCATTAAACATTTTACCCTTAATCTTTCTGGATCCATCCCCTCCATCCCTGATTTCCAGGCAGTGCCAAGCCAGAATTTTAATGTGTGTTGTCTGAGCTCTCACACACTCCATCCCACTGGGAAAGGAACAACTTTGCATTCCGTCTGATCTTTCACAGTCAGTCTGCTGCAGCCAACCAGGCCAGAAGGCTGGGCCCAGGTCCATCCACTGATAGCATAACTCACATGTGGCAGAGTGCACAAGCCAGGATCTAACTGAATTGGCAACATTTTAGGGCAGAGATCCAAAGTCCAGATCTGCAGCTTCCTTCTCCAGTTTCTGGCGATGGTTTGCAGCAGCCTCTCTCAGCTCTTGAGAAGAACTCCAGTTAGACTCCTCTTTGATGGCGGTGTAGCTGGGTAATTTGACAGGATGTCTCCGTGCAACAAAGGTTGACTGTCACCGCAACCCTAAGAGGCCTCGGCATGCCGCTCTATGGACATCCAGAGCTAGTCAAAAGAGGATCCCAGAAGATGCAGAAGTCAGGATGGCGATGTCTGGGTTTAGGCATGTAGTGATAATCTTCAGTGTAGAGACCAATTGGCTCTGAAGAGGACAGTATACTGGCTATCAGCTGAAGAAATGGGGAATACCAGGCTTTATCCTCCTGCTCTCGAACAACAGTCATGTTTGGAAGCTGATTAAGGGTGAAAATGTAGGAGTTAGAAGTAAAGGCTTCAAATCCATATAGAGGGAGAGACGCAGAAATCCAACAGAGACTGATACAGTAACACATTCTAAACATGCTTTCAGTTCTGGGATGGTGAAACAGAAGAATGAAAAGTCATTTCCCTCGTCTCCCTTTTCACCCGACCAGTTACGGGTTCTCCTCTGCCTGCATCTGGGACTCCGCGTTCTCAACCCCAGACATCCTTGAGCTCTTAAACAATGACATAGTGAAATTAGCGCCTTATCACAAAAACAGCAGGCGTATTAGTATGGCCAAAGCACACCTGAGTTCCCACTTCTCATTCAAAGCTCTAAAAAACAGGACAAATCAGAGTGAAGTCAGATTTTTGTTTAAGTTTTGTGGTCATTTGAATGAGATGAAAACGTAGTTCCAAACATTGCAAAGCAAGCATAAACAAGAAAGAAGTATCATCTGGCCTCAATGTGGTGGAGCTTAGGCACAAGATCTTCAAAAATAACAGCTCTCGCACACAAAGACTGCACTTAGTGAAGCTAGGACGCGAGCTTCAGGGTAAATTCTTTTAATGGCAGCTTAGATAGTGACAGAAGAAAAACTTTCAAAAGAGGACAGATGAAATGCTTGCAGGACAATGCCCCATTTATTCTCATCTAAACAAAATCAGCTGTCTGGGTCGAAGGCACACGATGGTGTCACATCACATATTTTCAACATTATGCTTAACTGTAAACACTTTTTTTGGTTTTTGTTTACATCAGCATTATAATAATATAATTTCATAAATACATCCACATAAGTTTGCTTTTACTTACATAAAGATACAAACGGCAAAATGAACAAAGAAACACTGCATTTATGCAATGAGTTGATTAGACAGCAGTTCTGTAGTGTCCGATTTTATTGTGTGTGCGCTTTCAGAGAAAACCTCATGTAGCGCAGCACGTCTCTGATTGTAGGTACTGTAAGTTTCAAAGTGATGATATGTGTATGTTGACCTTAACACCCACTCTTCTTCTGCGTCTCCACACTCAGAGTGAAAAAAGCTGCTCATGTGATATGTCCTGTTGCTGGGCAGATTGTGGTGGCGGTCTGGGCATGGAGGGCGGCACGCTGCGAGGCCCCTGGCTGCTGTGGTCCGCTGCCTTTGCCCGGTCCTCCAGGAACTTATCGAATTCTGAGAGAAACAATCATAGTTAAAATGTGTGTGTGTGTGTTTGTGCACGCAGGAACGCATTAGCTTTACACTCCAGTGGCAGCAAGGGGCCCCTCAGGTTAACACAACATACCTTCACTGGACACTCCCTCACTTACTGAAGAATGCTCTTCCTGCATTTCCAAACACAAGAAAACACAAAGGCCACAGATCATATCATACTTTATCACACGTTCGTCCTCCCAACACACATAGTTTTTATTTCAAAGAAGACTATACACAGTCTTACCATGTCACAGGACAACCATTTATCAATGTCGTTCTGCAAAGAGTTTTTCGCTGGTGGCATCTAAGGGGAAAGGTCAATCAGGAGAGGAATAAAGTAACACTGTGTTGTAGCTATTTATACAAATAGAAATACATTTTGTAGGAAATCCTTTAATCGTGGTAAGTTCTGTTTCATGTGTTGAGTATACTCACTCCTCCTGTGACCTGTAACCTCGTATCTAGAGCTCCGGCAAGGCCCTCCACAGCTCCTGGGTCCTCGTATCTGACACTGCACACACACACACGCACACACACACACACACACACACACACACACACACATTAGGGATGTATTGTAATCATGTGATGAAATGTAGGCTGTGTGAACATGTGTAGGAACTGCAGGAATTGTACAGATACTTTCAGAATTACAAATGAAACCATATCTTACATTAATATTCAGATTTAGCAGTCACAGATATCTGTAATGTAAATCAGTTACAGCTTATAAGGCTTCACCTATGCTCAATGCTGCACACAAACACAACACATGCACTGACAGCATGTCTCATGATGAGATGTGCGACTTTCTGTCACTCACCTCTTCCGTTGTTCAGCCAGAGAGCTGCCTCTGGTCTGGGCAAACATGTCAAACTCTTCCTCCTCTTCTGCAAGGCAGAGAGTGAACTTATTAAATCACTGAAGGAAAACAACAAGCGCTCTTCACTCCGCATCAGCACAAATTTACAGAAAACTGTATTTCCACTGGTAATGTCATATATGCACCAAAAGGAACATGAATGACCTTCTAGCTTTGAACAAGCTGCACTCTGCCTCTCTCTCTCCACACACAACCTTCAGATTCCACAAAACATCACATGGTACAACTGTGCAATATTAGGATTTTCCCTGTCAGTGCTGTTGCGTTTCCTCAGATTTGATGCTAGCCATGGTGATGGTTTGTGATGATGCAGTGCATGCATTTTTAATCATTCCCAGTTCATGTGATGCCCAGCCACAACATCCCATTTCCTACCAGACACATTACGAAGGCTGTAGTTCAGTTACAAGAAATCACACATACTGTACTAAACAAACAATATCCCGAGTTTACACACTGTGATTGGCCGATTGCCTTTGACTGGTCCAGGTGCTGACGGCTGGTTGGCTGGTAGTTGTGATGACAGCTGGTTGGCTAACGGTGGAAGACTCGGGGCTGGAGTCAATGGTGCTCGGATTGTTGGTAGAGCTCTGCAGAAAGGAGGACCAGACACACTGGTTGTGAGTAACCTCTTACGGGTTTGGTGATGAAAAAAACCACAAAGCTTTTTTTGATAAATGCAGTACTGCATTCATTACTTCAAACAAAAGAGACCTTTCTTACCTGCTGAGTGTTTGTAATTTGTGCCTTGTTAAGTCTGTCAAACCTGAAACGCAAACAACGAACAGGAAATTGGTCAAGACGCCTGCTGCACCCCTAAGTACGAACACTTTCTGTAAAAACAGGCTGCAGCACACCTCTCATAGCGAATGAAGGCGCATTGTTGAGGTCATCGTTGACCACGAGCAGCTCTTCAATGAATCCTTCGTCCAGCAGCTGGGGGATTAGCTCCACCACCCGAGTCTGCATGCTCTTACACACAGAGTACAGCTGCTGCTTGGGCACAGAGACAGGGCATGAGCAAAACAGATGCTAAGGACAGAAAGTGTAAAGAATGCCCAACACAATAAGAAATTCTGACACTCCCATGATGAGTTGTGCATGCATGGTTGACATAAGTTAGACACTTTACAGGGAAGCTGGTGGTCTTGACTGACATTTTCTCCAGATGTTTCAGACATTTTCAGTATTAAACTTGACATCGTAGGTATTTAGCCAGGAATAAGAGAGGCATTCATGTTTTCTCATTTGGTCATGATGATAAAAATGCAGCATCAGGATAATACACCGGCAAACAACAAAATCTATGGCACATCGTCTCACCAGTGATTGCTTTTAACGGCGCTGAAATGATAGGACATGTATTTTTCCCCTTTAACACAGTGGACGTCAAACCGGGGAGACGCTACAGACAGTTGTAACATGTACACACCTGTAGCAGCTCCGTATCATCTGGCTGGCTCTGTCCAGGGACCAGCTCATTCAGCATTTCAGACATCACCGTGAGATTCCCCTTCACCAACGCCAGCTCACTCCGCAGCTTCCGTTCCTGGAACAATAAAAAAAAAAAAGCAGCAGTCAAAAAATGCCACACTACTCGGTAGTAATAGTAAGAGAGTAATTTTGTTGCTAACTGCAAAGGTTACAGTGATACATTGTTATTATGTGAATGCAACATTGGTCAATACTCATAGAAACAGTGCATAACTCCTGGGATATTGTTGTATTTAAGTTAAGCAATTGCTCCATAGCGTGCACCAGCAATTACTGCAATGCATTCAAACAACTGACAGTGTTATCAATTATACCTGGGCTTTGCAAATCAAAAAGTCAAAGATTAGTTGTATATAATCAACAGGAATAAATTTTAATAATCGATTAGTTGCTTTTATTTCCCCAAAATAAGAATAACATAATTCCCTGGTTTTATTTTCTCAGTTTTCATAGTCTTCGACAACTGTGAAATTAATATTTTTGTGATTTGCGCTGCTGATTAGATAAAATAAAACATTCACAGACGTCACTATGGGTTGTGGGAAATTTTGATTAACATTTTTCTCATATTTTTTTGGCCAAGCACTTCACTGATTTAGCAAGAAAATAACTCAGCAGATAGTCAGAATGAGTGGGAATTTTCCAAAGAATGAAAACAATAATTAGTTGCACCCGTAGACCTGATTTAACATGCAGTTGAACGATGTTAGCTGTATGCTATTTCCAGAGGATTTTTTAGAGCTGAAAAATTTAAAGATACTGAGTATTGGCACAGCATATGCCTGTAGGGGCTTATCAGAGCCTAAAACATTTTTTTTTAGTGTTTACTGTTTTGATTCACTGATTCATAATGGATCTAATTAGGATTTCTGACGCTGCAAAAAGGTTCTTAAATGTCAACCCTGAAAACAAGTGGATCTTGAGTCTACAAATAGCACATTAGAAATTCATATTAATCAGTCGTAGCTTTCTTCACTGGCTGACAGGTCTTATTGGGCAGTGGTACCAGTTCTGCAGAGAGTGATGCTGGTCCCTCATCGGGCTGAACTGGAGATGAGGTATTCTGAGTGGCAGCCCCTGAAGGAGATTGTGCTTGTGGCCGATGCGTGGGGGGCACGACAGTGGTCATCTCAGGAGTCCCGTTTTCTGGGATGCTCTGCGAGATGAAGGCAGAGCAGTACAGTATAGGCAGAAACTGTATCTATATATATGCATTTTTGTTTGCTGTGGTGCTTTTCACTTTATTGACAGTCTCACCCTGTTCGGAGTGTGGATCGGGGACAGAGCGTCCAGGTCTGTCATGGGGAACTCCAAACCTCGTCGCCTCAGGTCGTCATATACGTACACCACCCCGGCCAAGGAGGGGGAGCTACGAAATGCGTCAGCCCACGACTGGAGATGGGAGGGACAGCATATGATGAAATATGAGAATATGTCTGACCTATTCAGTTACACAGTAAACAGTCCACAACAAAGACTGTGTGTAAAAAGCACAAGACAACAAAAGCAACATGTAGAGAGAACAGAAAGAATTTATCCTATAGCACTGACAAGCCTGACGCGAACTAATGTTATCATTCCTGCTAGTCTGCAATTACATGTACAAAGCTATTTAAATCACGAAGAATACTAAAGATAACACTGTTGTACATCTCTGTATCTCTGAGTGTGGGAGGTCGACAAACAACTAAATTTCCTCATGATACAGATGACGACATTGTCATGCTACATACAGAAAGGAAAATATGACTCCGCAGATAAAACAAATAAATACAACTGAGGGTAGACTCATACTGAAAAAATACATAATGATTTAATTTGATTATTTAAGAAAATGAAGATTAATTAATAATGGCCACAATCATTAGTAAAAGTCCTAATACAGACAGTTTCTATCATACTGTCCTCTGCGGGAGCATCCACATTACCTGTATGAGACTGAGTACCCTGTCGTGCAGGGCAGTGGGTGGGTTATATTTGGGCAGAATGGAACGAACCAAAACCCCTTCAACAAATTCCTGCGACGCCACCAGAACATGGAAGCGATGGCCACAGTTCTTCACACAAGCCTCAAGGACCTGTGTGATCCAGTCCAAAATTTTAAAAAGCACAAATTCAATTTAAAAAAGAAACATAGTTCAAGCTGCAAACAAAGCCATTTCTCACACAGTGCCAATATGAATGTTGATTTTGCCATTTGCGAAATCATTAAAAACATCTCCTTGAGGCCACCAGCCAATCAGGACAAGGCAAGGCGCTCCCCCCCAACCCTGCAACCCACATCTCATGAAATACTGAATAAAACTTTTACATGCAGTAACCTAAAAGATGACAACTCACAGTAAGCGCCAACATGATCTCTCTGACGTTCTTGCTTCCTGTGATCCTCTTCTTAATAGCTTTGACTGCATCTCTGGGACTGGCGGGGGAGACAAACAATTTTGTATCAGTGATCAGTTGACACCGCTTGTTTGTCCATCTTAATGCCTTAAAATAAATAAATAAGCAATAATCAATAACGAAAAAGAAGAAAAAGTTCTGTTGCAGAAGCATTAATAAGGGTGTTTTTTTCATTCCCTGTGTGTTTAGTTTTAAATTGACTAAAGTTACTTAATAAAGAGTCTTAGTGAAATAAAGGAATAAAAACCTTTGGACTTTTTACTTTATACATTTACCTAATACATACACATTTTACATATACATTTAAAGATTGCAGTGACATTCTTCATAGTATTAACCACCAACAACTATGAAACTGGCCTTAAACATGAGTGGGTCATTCATACAAAAAGAAACAACCAAACCATAAAAGATGAAAAAGTAAAAAATAATACATAGGAAAAACATGGAGACCTCCATACAGTACAGTCTACTATTTAGACAGGAAGGTTCAGTGACATACACCAGATGGGGACACAATGGCTACTGGATGATGACTTGAAATTTATTAAACTGACTCGTAGTGAGAGGTCGAGCAAAATAAATGAAGAACAGGACAATCTCGGTCTCCCCCGGCTAGTCTGCTCCACCGGAGAGACCAAAAATAACTGAGCAGAACAAAAGACCTCATCCCTACCCCTCATCTGTCTCATTGATGATGTCACATATCTCTATGTTGAGCCCCCAGTCCTCTGACTGCAGGGAGCCGCTGGTGGCTTTCTCTGTCAACAGAGAGAGAATCAAGTGAAGTCACAGTGATACAGTGAAGTAGCAAGATATCTGCATAATATGAAGTTTATATGAGTCATTTTATACAGTCTTTTCAGGTCTGTTTCTATTATGGTCTCTATTTAGGCCAAGCTGTAAAAGTGTTGGATCCTATGCTTTTCTCACTGCCCTGCCCTGTAAACGTCCACACCTTTAAAATCCAGTCCCTCAGTTTTTAATATAGCTTTGGTTTTAAGTCAGCAGCCAAGACAACCTTGATGACATCATTGGGGTAGTTTTAGATAACAGCGATAAGATAAGATAAGATAAGATGTCTATGTCATTGTGGTTAAAAATGGAATTTGTGTGCGAGCTCTCAGGGAAATCAGCAGGAATGCAAAAAGCTCTATTTCGAACCACAGAAAACTTTATAAAGCTGTTTCCACAGATTGGTGGACGGATGCTCAATCCCAGTGTCATTGTTCAGATAAACTAATAGTGTTTTCATAGGAACTGACAGTGGATTGAGAAATAGCTCTCCAACCGTTACATGTATTTTCTATTAAACTCTTTGGCAATCAAAGCCAGCACTCCACCCCAACAGGCTCCTCATAAGTCTCTAAATCTCCCTCATTCCTTTCCACCCCCCACCCCCACCCCATCACACACTTCTCCCAACCTTCACCCCTGCCTTGCTCAATCCCATCCACTCCCTCCCTCCCTCCCCTCCCCTCCCCTCCCCTCCCCTCTCCTCCCTCCTTCCCCAGCTCCCTCCACTTCATGTGACTGTCAGCTGCTTCTGTTCTCTGAAGCTGAAGCCTCTCTGACATTTATGTGTGAGAAAGTGAGTGGTTGAGATAAGAGGAAGGGAGGCTTGAGATGGGTGTGTTGCATTTTCGCACCACTCATGACTGTCCCGGTTGCACATCTTTGATGGCATCAGTAGCTGGCCTCGAGCCTTTTGTGGCCGTGTGGGATTTATAGTTTGCTGTGGTCAAGAGGCTGCCATCATGAGGAAATCCTCCTGCTTTAACACGTGTATGACCTGGGATGTGCTTGGTGAAGGAGGCCAGTAACTCTTTTTCGCACAAATTGTGTAGTTGCTGCTTGACAAAACACATCGGCGATTGAGGAAGTGAGAAGAAACAACAAGTAGCTTCCCAATTCGCCAAACGAGTTGTCGCTTTACGCAGAGCGACCAATCACATGGAAGGCTGCGGGGCTTGAGTCCCGCCTCTGCCGCGTCATTGGCTCTGAAGACTTCGATTTATGTTTGCAAATAGAGTTAGCAAATTTGGAGCTAATTTTTAAAAGATTTTGGAATATGAAAACTGAAATTAAAAGCGCAATTGCGTTGTATTGCCGCCCTGTCTGTGTGGTTGTAAATGTCTGAAACGTATCATCGTTAATGTAAATTAAACTAATGATGTCAAATTAATCCAACGGAGTACACTTCCTAACATACATAGTTTCAAAAGGAGCTGCGACTCACCGATTCTCTGACCGACTGGCGTTGAAAAGGGGTTTCCGATTAGAAACTCCATTTTCTCCCCGAGTGAAAACATCCTCGTCTAATTCCAGACGTCCGCGCAATATTGAAGTAATTTGTCAAACCGTGTTGCTCCCCTGTGTACCACTGCTCAGAGGCGCACCGAGCTCTTCCAGCGGTCACGTGAAAACGCAAACACACGCGCGCGCACGCACACGCACACACACACACACACACACACACACACACACACACTTGGGAAAGGCATCAACACACAGGCACACAACCGCTGATTTAATCACATTTTAATCGGCAACATTTACTCACATAAAGGCGTTTGATGTTTAGTTTCCATCCTTGAAAGTTAGTTAACAAATTGTAAAATTAAAACTGAAAACCCTTCTTTCAAAGTTTTGGCAAAAAAAGGTATCATCAGTAGAATGTACCTAAAGTATAAGATGTAAAACTACTCACTGGGCAGCGTTTTACATTAATATATAGCCTATTTGATCCTGTTAGCAGAGGTGGAAGACTTGTTGGGATCTCTATAAATAAAAGAAGCAAAGGTAAATGTCTTACAATTGAAATCTTAAAGTAAGTACTTTAAGACAAATGTAGGCCTGTTTGAAATATCAAGCACTATTTATGCAAAAAGTTCCACCTTGGAATATCATTGATGTGTAGACATGTAAGCAGGATTCTGTTGTTGGGGTAGAGCAAATGTCAACAGCTGTATACTACTGGGGATCTTAATATACATATATATATATACATAACAGACAGCCGAAGAACAACTTTACTAACTTACTACTTCCACAAGCTTATGTATACTTCTGTAGTTCTGTACGGTCTCACCTAAAAACACAATTCTTTTTAAACTGTGCTCCCTTGCAACACAAATCTTATGAAATTGGTTATGAAATGTGTGTTGTGGTATTTTCAGTGGATCCTTGTCTTAAGCAGGTTTAGGTTCCTCTGGGTTGTTGTGGCAGAAAATATGACTCCATTTGGCATTTCTCTATGTTCAAAGAACCCCCTTGAGTAGAAAGAGGGTTTTCTTCTCTTCTTTATACCGTACATACAGGATGTATGCACATTTATCACATAGTATGTATCATATATACATATCACATATTTATTGTATATGTCTCTTGGGAATTTGAGGGGGATAAGCTTTGTCAAACTGAAAATTATAAAGAAACTCTGAGTCACTGAAAACATTGAGTCACTTGTTTCTCAATCAACCTTGAGTCTCAGTCATTCCAAGATCATTGTGGTAAAAATGTGAATTCCGGACCTATTTCCATTCAGTTTGGAATTTTTCCCAAGGTTTGTATATCCAGTGTTGGGGATTGAGACTCCCACAGCCTGAGGACATATGACCAATGAGATAATAACAGCCCCTGTGCATGCAGAAGTAGGCTGAAATGAATAATATGCACATAGGGATAACTGACTTGTGTCTCAGGTAGACACTTTTATGAAAGCAGCACCACCTTGTGTCTCTAATGTGGCCTGCATTGCAACAGAGAGAACAACTAAAAATCTACATTTGGTAGAGAAACATTATGAGTTCAATTTGTTGTCTAGTTATACCTCTTGCAAAAAGAAGCAATGTTGATAATTGAAAATCATATGTTGAAAGCTACTGACTCTGATGTTGCCACAGCAAAGCGTCCCACAGAAATTGTTTAGATGCGTTGTATTGATTTTTATCTGATTTTTACAGCACATGTCAGAGAAATGGTAAAAAAAAAATCTGATTAACACTTTCCCCACAAAATATAACTGATGTAAAGGGAGTTTCTGTTACTCAGGTACTTTCCTGGGTATTTTGTGCCTTCATGTGATGATGGACAGAAGAGTGATGACAGGAACTGAGGGAAATGATAGGGAATGACATGCAACAGTGACCAGGAAGATGTACACTAAGTATTAAAAGCACAAAAATGGGCCGTCTATCTAGTGATACAATATCATATCATTTCATATTTATTACTCATTCATTATTATGTAAGAAAAGTAATGATGTTTTGATAAATCTCATCATTGTTTAATTAAATAATTGATAATTTGATTGGTCGGTTCGTAAAAAAAATACAGAAAATCATGAAAAATGTCCAATACAATCGAACCACAGCCAAACGTGACTCCCTCCACAATGCATGCTTTGTCCAGCTGAACTTGTTTACTGCTGCACATGATGGTTTCATGTACACAACACAGGACTCACAAACCAGATACATTCAGCTGCAAGGGTACATTTTCCATTAACACTGACACATTAGCTTTCGTCAAAACCTCTCAAACAATATTTAAACATGAAGGTATTTCTTATGACCAGTGTGTGTGACGTCCTGTTGTATTTATGCTTTATTACCACTAGGTGGCAGCACTGAATCTAAATGTGACAGATCGTGATCGCGCCGTGATCTCTCTGTCTAATAATGCTTTTTTTGTTGTACCACACATACAACCCCACGTTGACAGACGGACAAACCAAGCACTGATGGACATGGACAGTGATTTATGACTGAAGTGCTGAAATAATTACAGTCAAGGTCATTTACACACCATTTCTTTTTTTTGGGGGGGGGGAATTCCCACTGATGTGATCCTGATTGAGGGGTTTTACTGTAGCAAGAATCTAAGTTGTATCCATAACTTGGGCCTATAGTAAATAGAAAGTATAACCTGAAATGTTTCTGTGTGACATTTTACTACCTATGATATCATAGCTACCATAGGTTAAAAATAGCTCTATATAATAATCATAAATTATCTTTGTGGACAGCTAGGTTGTATCTGTCCTCAAACCAGGGTCCTGTTTCTCAGAGAAATAATAACGGTGATAATTCCTAATGAATGGTGTGAGAACACCAGTTCCATGTCTGAACACGGACATTCACACCTGTTAACCAAAGCCTCTGTCATCTTCAACATTTTATGTCTTCCTGCTGCTTAAAACCACAGTCCAACCACAAAACGTGGACAGAGTGATGACATTTTGATTGGTCCAGTAACGACGTGAAGAGGAAAGTTAGTGACCTTTGAGCGCCTCAGCTCTCTGGTCCTCAGATTCCTTCAGGCCTCTGTGTAATGCTCTGGTGACCCAAGCAGCAAAATGCACAGTGAGAATACTTTTTGTTGTTCCTTCCCAATGATCACATTTATGAATGTGTAATTTTTGCTGCTTCCACAGCCTCTTAATAAGCGTGCCTTCTGTCTGTCTGCAGACTCATGGCTCAACTCAAACTCTTTGTGGGTTCAGTAGATCTCCGAGTCAGATTAGAAAGCCCAGAGGGATGCTGGGTCACAGTGTGGCCGTGAGGAGGAGAAAACCAGAGTCTTATCTCTTTTCTCCAGGCTGTATGACCCAGCACGATGCACCACCTTAAAACCCTCACGCCATTGTTCACACAATGAGAGGTCTGTATCAGGGCCTCTGTGGCCAATGGCATTCATTTTTCATGGCAATACATTAGCCGGCGGCACATGGAACAGCTGTATAGCTGAAAATCGTGGAAAGGAAACGTTTACTTATTAGTCTGTCTATTCATGTTTGAATAAAAAGCCATTTGAAGTCGATTAGATGAGGGAAATAGCTCCAGTATTTCTCTTTCCTTGATGTTTCCAGTGGGCCCTCGCTCTGACATTATGTGTGGTTGAGGAGAATATTATGCCTGAGGGAAACTTGTAGAGAAACCACACACGAGCACGTTTTCATCCAAAACCGCCACACAATAAATGGCAGAACCATGGAAATAACCAGGAAATCGCATGCATGCGTGCATGCATAAATGCACTTGTGTGTGAATGCGTGTGTGATTGCACTGGTTGTAAATTGATCCCTCCTACTCTCGCTGGTTCGGTGTGCAGAGGAGGGGCGAGGAGGAGGAGGGAGGGAGGCGAAGCAGGAAGGAAGGCAGGCAGAGAGGGAAGGGAGGCAGGCTGTGAATGCTAACGAGCCCCGCCGTAATCATACAGCTCCGTAGGTAGGGTTCGATAAAACATCTTGCAATGGAGAGGAACGCCGACCACTATTAAAGAGCCTACTATGCGCCAGTGCCGCGTTCGCCCTGTGCGCGTGCAGCAGCCTCACCGTCGTCGGCACGTTTGACCAGAAAAAACCGTCTTTTTCCGCTGAGTGAAATGTATCGCGACTGCTCGGGATTCACATTCTGACAATGGAAATTGAAAATATCGTGGCCAACACGGTTCTCCTGAAGGCGAGGGAAGGTAAGCTGTGCTCTCTGTCAAAAAAAAAAAAAAATATATCTGTGTGTGTTTTTTTTTCACCCACCTCAACGACACGGTCACGGACGAGCCTGCGCTGTCGGCAGCCCTCCCCGGGATTTATGCTTTCTCCGTCTCCCATCCCTGCGCAGCGCTTTGTCTCCGGGCTAACGCCGAACATATTCCGTTGAAATCAGCTGTTTAGACGCCAACAACACACACATTCAGCGGGCAGGTTAACGCGAGGCCCGGATGGCTGGAGGTGAACAACGCAGGGAGTGTTTGCAGCATCGCGCTCAGATGGCAGCGTTGCATTAGAGGCTGTCGAGCAAAAAAAAAAAAAAAAAAAAATTCACACAGGCACCAGCGGTTTCGGTGGATATTTACAATTTGCGATGGCGTAACGGGTGTTTAATGGTGTCCCCTTTACATGGCACTGAGTGTGGAGCGAAACGTAGCTGCGCAGTGGAGAGCAGCCTGCTCTTACCTGTCATTGTGGCTCTCGGTGCGTTTAAAGCCTAATTAGGGAGGTGAAGTGGACGTGTGGTTTTATTTGTCGCAGAAATGTGCCACCGCATTGCCGTCTGGCTCTCGACTAGAAGCTGCCGCCGCGATGCAAGAATCGCGTTAGGGTAGTGGTGGTGTGTGTGTGTGTGTGTGTGTGTGTGTGTGGGGGGTGTTTTTAAGATTGCAGGGGATAACTGGACGCTGGCCCGCCGGCCCCGGGCGCTACAGCCCCGGGTGTTGACGCTGCCCGGCGGCCCGGCGATTCCTCGGCAGCTCACCTGGAGCCGGAAGAGAGGCGAGTATCCATCTGCTTTCCAGGAGGTGGCAGAGCAGGGAGCTTACTTTGTAGCCAGTGAGTGGGCGCAAGGTGGGTGTGCAACACTGTAACAGCAGCCAGAACGGGGGGGGGGGTGCTGTTACTGCTCACGATTTCCACTCGTGTGTTGTTTTTTTTTTCTCTGGACGTCAGGATCGTGCGGATATTGTGCAAGCTGATCCTTTTTTTTTTTTTTTACTCGACAGCGGCTCTCGGGGGTCGCGCAGGCCCCCCCCCTCGATACGGGCTCGCGTTGTATTCAGCCTGCGTTTTCGGTTCAGGACGACACGCTGCCGTGAAATGGATTATTCACAGCGGCAGTGAATCCATTTCATAGCAGCAGCTGCACCCCCTCCTCCACCCCCCTATACCTGCCGTCCAGCGGTGCTACAGGCATTGTCATGAGTGTTACCCCGAGAGGTTGTTGCGCGCTGATCGGATCTGCAGGCTCCGTATCTGACAGTGTCCCTGGTCCCTTATCACCAGAGGCTCCCGAAGGCCCTGGCTGATAACTGCAGCTGTATGAGTGGAGGGAGCCCGGTGCCTCTCAATGTGTGGAACACAAATCACCACAGTGTACTTGGCTTAGACCGGATCTGTGCTGAAACGTGTCTTTAGATTTAAATAGAAGTTTGGTTGCGGTTTCTGTAAGTCAGCTCTCTTCTGCATCTTGATAAATCTGACTGAATTGAACTGAAACAGTCAGTAGTTGTAGTCTCACCAAGGTTCAATGTAGTTGGTGTAACACAGAGACTCCTCCACCACATCATACATGTTGATGATGCAGTTATGTATATATGTATATTCTTTCTTTTTTCATATATATGTATATATATTTTCATATTTTCCTTCTGCATTAACTGTCACAAAGATTTAAATAGCTACTGGCTCCAGCGGTGTGTGTAGGTAAGTGTTGTAGGTTACAATGACAGATGTCAACAGTGGTAGTGTAAAGCAAAAACAACTTTTAAAAAAAATGGCTCCCGTGCATCATAGGTCAGCTGCCTTTTATCTGAGAGTTCCTCTCCAGTCACCTTCACATTGCATGGCATCAAAGCCTCAGCACGCAGCCCAACGAGGCAGGTTTTTTTTTTTCAGCTGCAGGAGCTGGGCCCAAGCCGCTGAGTCAGCGAGAGTCTGCCCTGCCGAAGTGTCCTCGGGCAAGACGTTCAATGGACTGCAGAGAGGGGAACTGGCCGAGAATTTGTCGGCTCATTAGAAGTGGCGGGTTTTTCCCCACCGTGAGGGTTAACGCTCGACGCGTTGATGCCGTCCCGCGACGCCCGCCCGTGCCGTTGGAGAGAGCCCGCTGAGTCCGGCCACAAGATGCTCCAAAACCCTGACGCGTTAGTCACTTTGACGTACCTGTTGCTGTGAAACTGGGTGGCCAGAGTGAGAAGTGTTATGACAGGGTGTGCCCACGGTGCGCCACAGTTGAAATGACACGTCAAGGGAAGTGGTTAGGGATGACACTGCTCCCGGTGCTCCCCACCCCTGCCTCTGTCAGTTTCACACATGCATTTCGCGCAAAAGATAGAGAAAGAAACCGCCACGGTTACAGTTTTTTAGATGTTCGCGTCGCCTTCGGGGCTGCTTGGACTGCGTTCATCGAATGCGTGTGAAGCAGGTGGCTGAGTGTTTTAGAAAAGCTTTTGAAATGGTGATTGCGAGAATGCTAGTACTGGCGGAGGCGCAGCGCACGCTTCACGCGGATGTAAACGCTCGGCTAAGCTTGGCGATGAGAGGTGCAGCATCAGGAGCGGCTCGTCAGTTACTGCGTTGCGAGCCGAAACCCCTTTTTCACACCGTTGAGTTCCTGTGTTCAATATTTACCCGCCAAGGGTAGGATGTGACCGATTTCTGTTTCCGGACAGGTATTGGTGCATACATTGGCTGATATTAGCAGAAAAGCCGCGGTGCATAATGCCGTTAAAAGCACTTGAAATAATTGACAGACAATGTTATCATACTTTGTCCCGCAGTCCCCACTGTTTACAATACCTTGCGGCACCTGAGCTGGCAGAGCAGGCCTATCATAGCGGAGCAGATGGTGGTGCGAAGTCTGTCAAGGAGAAAAAAAAAATTGTGTTTACTCTTCAGCTGTGAAATATCCGGCCTCCTTACATTTATTTGTCAGAGCGCACGCAGAGGATCTGCAGAAAAGTGGGAAATAGCTGTCGACGCAGGGCCGTGACGTTTCCTGCAGCCCGGCGAACGGTTTGCATCTGCCGCCGGAAGAATTCCCGAGGCCTATTTTCCCCTCGCACACTTGGAAAAGACCACGGACGTTAATCCTGAACTCCCCACTGATGATGTTAAAACAATTAAATCCGCACCGAGGTTGTAAGTCGGTTCAAGAGCAACCCAGACCCCCGGTGTGCCCCGACATTGTTCGATATCGGCGGTCACGTGAGACCACGTGAACCCGCGCTGAACCGCTGTACGTTCGACACCCGTCGGAGCAGCACAGAGGCAAGAGGGCGGGCAGGGTGCCTTTGTGTTTTTTGGGTGCCGGCTCTCCAGCACCCAGGGAACTGAATTAAACTGAACGCGCTGACACAATCAGGTCAGCTGGCATCAGTTCGCTCGTGGCTTGTTGCCGCTGCAGTTGTTTCAGTTGGGTATCGACGTCGTTTGCCGGGATGCTCTGAGCGCCGGCGTTTTCGTGTTGCGTTCAGCTGCGAGTTGCAAACGTACTGGGCGCAGAGAGGAACCCTCAAGTTTTGAAAAAAAAAAAAAAAAAAAAAGGGCCAGGAACTGAATTTTTTTTAAATAAGCAATGAAATGATCCAGAGGGCAGAGCGGGACAGGAGCGAAGGGTGCAGCTGAGTGTTACTCACTGCGTCGAGCGGGGAAATTGGCATATTTACAGCGAATATTACATTTCCATGTGCACTTTCGTATGTAAACACAAAGAGGGCCTGGACGTAAAAGGCCTCCTCTCCATCTTTTGTCAGCTCTTTTTCCGCGGTCTTCATAAAAAGACGGCTTCAAATTGCAGGGCTAGCGGAGCGCTCGGTGAGGGTTTTCCTGTGACGTTAGCGGCTTCAGCCGGGCTAACACTTGTCGTCGTCGCTCTGGGGTGTTTCCTCCAGCTGGGGCTCGTAAAACACGTCGCTTTCGCGACCGCCCCTTGATGTGGGCGTCGTTTCGCAGCTACGGCGCCCGCAAATGGGCTGCACGGGGGGAACGGGAGTCGACGCGCCGCGCGCGCGGCGCTAGCGGTGGACGTTCACGAGCCGCTCTCTTGGCGAGCCGACTAACCCCAAAGAGGGGGGGGGGGGGCGCGTTTCCAGGCCCTTTTTTGCGAGCGTCGTGGAAGCGGGCGTTCTCGCTGCGAGCCGCCAGCTGTCCGTCGGATTTTAACAGTGTGTACGGCGGAGCGCGTTTACAAGTTCTGGTGGTTCAAATTAAGATTCTGTTTCTGTAAGGAGAGTTTCTGTGGGCCGGGCAGAGCCAGACTCTGGTAGCAAGTGCCTTAAATGTCAAAGGTCGGTTTACCTTTTTAAAAAAAAAACAAAAACACATTCCTTGAGTCGCAGTTTTTGGCGTCTGCCCTTGGTGAAGTGTGATGTCAGTGCTGCCTTCGAATACGACTTGAAGGTGTCGTCTTATCAAAGATAATCTTCAAGGTGTAATATGCGCTACGTGTTCCTCGCTCAAGGGCTCAGCGTTGGTGAGGCTGCTTTTTTTTTTTGTTGTTGTTGTTTTTCTTGTGCTGGTGTTCTTCCAGCTTGGCCATGAAATTAGCAGCGGGCCCTTCATCTGAAAGAGACGGTAGACCATGTATAGATTAGGTTCCCCTTCCCGTTCGCCCTCCCCCCCCGCCCCAACTCCTCCCTCAAGACGCTTTGAAAGCGAGGGCCAGCTTTAAAGCGCGCCTCGGGAGATTTGGGGCAATATCCGAAACTCGGACGGATGGGGCGGAGGAAGGAAAGGCCTTGCGAAACGCCACAGCACGCCGGGCGAATGACTAACGCGTTTCTCAGTGCTCACGGGAAATGCTGCGTGTCCTACCTCGTGTGAGACCCCCAGCCCCCGCCGCCGTCGCTCGTCAGTTGTCGCGTCCTGGAATTCCTTCGGGTGTTGTAACGTGTTGTTTAACATTTCTGCACGGGATCCACGCCTTTTCCCTCGCAGGGTAGGGGGGTGGAAGTCTGGCCGTAAAGAATTAACGAAGGCCTAACAAGAGGGGGCGAACTGTTTATATGGGGGGAGGGGAACGAGAAGTGGCGAAGGCGAGGCGGCGCTGCCTGATCTTCACGTGTTTCCCCTTCGCCCCGCTCTCAGCTGATGTGTGTCTTTTTCAGCGCGAGCGCACATACGGGATTACCTTACGCAAACACAGGGCCTTCGTTTTGAATAGGCGGGCGCAGATACTCGCAGCTAATGTTTTCCTTATCGCCGCGCGGCTGCACGGGAGAGCCACTGGGAAAGCGGGCGGCCGCTCGTTTATCACGGCCCGGCTCCATTGTGCCTGCCTGCGTGCGCGCGGCGCTCATATTACAATGGGTCTAAACTATGCGTGACCCTCTCTCATTTCCTACCATTTAAGTCATGTTTTCGCGAGAGCGAGCCCGCCGTCCAACCCGATCCTCCGCCCAATGCGGCCGCCGCAGGGTGGGGGTCGAGTCAGACGGGGCAGGGGCTGGTACCGAATATTTAGGGTACGATTACCTCGGCCAAAAATATCTCAGTAAACAGCGTTATCAGTGTTTTGAAAGGTAGGGGGGGGGGGGAAAGTGCCGCCAGTGCCAAAATGCAGTGGAGTTACTTAACAGCTTGTTTGGTTTCTTCTTCGCTCTTTATGATTTGCTTGACTTTTCCCATCGTTTGGTGGTGAGTATGAGCTGCTTTTCGGGCCGGGCTTTTCAGGAATCAAACCCTCCGCTCGAGTGGCAGCGTTTGAGCGCGGGGCCGAGCTTTCCCGGGGCATCTTGCGCAAAGATGTAAACGCACACGGGCGAGCTGGATTCTCTGGCCTCGTGGCTGTTATTCCGAGCGTCAGCATGTGACATGTGTTCGGCGGCTTCTCCCATATGGCGACGCAAAAATAAAGACTGGGCTGTGAAGGCGGCGGCGGCGCCGTTCTCGGCAACATCTGAAGGAGATGGGAATCACAGCCGGGGGAGTTGTGAGTGCTGCCGTGGAGTGTTTTTGATTTCATCAGCTAATTCTCATTTTTTTGGGTCAAACAGTTGCCTCATGTCGTCACACGTTTGCCATGTAAACATACTTTTTTTTCTTCTCATTAAATGCAGAGTGGGTTATACTGATGATCGAGCGATTTAGGGTTGCAAACGAATGAATAATTAGCAAATAATTGAGCGGTTATTTTCTCCATTAATCGGTGAATGGCTTGGTCTGTGAAATGTGAAATGAAAACGAACAAGCTCTTCGCTCTTCTTTGGAGCGACCGGTCGATGAAACGGTTGCCCCCGCGGCTCCGTCGGGGTCCGAAGAGGAAAAAACTATGACGGCGATCTGTTGCGTTTCGTCACGTGATTTGCACTAAACACATCAGCCATGTGGTACCATGTGAAATCTGGTGGACTGCTTTCAGTGCTGATATTTGGGAGCTTGAAATATCAGATAACAATATCCTGCATGTCGAGATGTTACTCGGCACTGAACTCCGTTTGAACTGGCATTAAAAAAAAAAAAAGATTGGTGGAAGCTGCATGAACTCGGATGTTGGGGAGGGCCACTCACTCCGCGATGATGCTGCTGCCGACGACCCCGTGTGACCTACGGTCCGGCTCCCTCTCCCACTTGAGACGTAAGAGAGAGGGGAGGGCGAGGAGCATGCCGCTGGGCGCCCGGGTGAAAACCGGAGGCCCGGCGGCAGGGGAGGAGGAGCGGGGCCGCGAGCGCCGACGCGGAAACAAAACTCTCTGGTGCGTGTTCTCCCTGTTTCTTAAAGACGAGTGAATCGGCCACGAGCCGCATCAAAACATACGAAAGCCGGCGGTGCCTCCGTGCCAACTTTCAATAGTGCAGCAAATCAGATAGAGGTGATCGTCTTGTGACGTTCAGAGGTTTTGCCGTGCAGAAAAAAAAAAAAATCTATCGGATTTGCATTGTTGGCACTTCACGAGGAATTTATCAGCGGCGAAGACTTTCAACCGAGTCGAGGGTCATGTTGGGTCACCGGTTCACCCCTGGCCCAAGCTGTCCAGCAGTTTTTTTTTGTTTGATGGTCTTTCTGTGTCCTTTTGCTGTTGCCGGACAGTCGACAGTCGCGAGCGACAGGAAACGTGTGGAGAGGGGGACGATGCGAGGCCACGGCGTGACTCACACCGGAGCTGTCGCGTCGCAGCGAGCGACACGTTTCGCCTGCTGTGCGCCCGGGACACCAGTCCCACAAAAGTTTTAAGGAAGAGGAATGCGTGTCGCCCGTGTCTATTTTTTTTGTTGTTTTTTTTTCCCTCCCCACGACGCCCCATCCTTCCCGCCGCGTTCCGGACGCTGGAGTCCCGTCGCTGCCGCACATGCGCAGGGCCGTCCCGAGATCCGATGATCTCAGCGCTGGCTGCGGCGCGGCTATGAATGAGCGGAGCCGCTCTGAAGTCCGTGTTTATGGAGGGCCCCGTTCTCTCGGAGGGGAGAACCAAAGTTAAATAAATACTTGCTCCATCCTGTCTGCATTAAGGGCTCGCACACATGGCTTTGACGTCAGAGTGACATTAAACAGGGCGGGGTGGCCCAGCCGGCTCTGACAGGCATGTGCACACATGCACACACTCGCACACACGCAGACGCGCAGCTCCGCAGCTCTGTATCGACATCTCTGGAATTTTCTCCAGCAGCTTCGTCAGTTTTCCGCTGTTCCTCCCTCTGTTTTCCATCTGAACTCAGGTGTAGGTGACACGTCAGCCTCCTGTCTTCAACTCACCATTACTGTCGTTATCTATTAGTAGGGGCGACTATTTTCGCGAAGGATCAGTCGCTGCTAATGCGTCAGTTGCGGTCCATGAAACGTCGGCCGAGCCTCCTCGAGCTGAAATTGTTGTCTTTAGATATCTCATTGAGTTTGACCAAAACCCCCAAAAGAAAATAAACCCACCAAACCCTCAAATCTATTCGTTTGGAGCAATATATGACATCATCTCATGAGACAGAGAAAGTTAGAAGTATTTGGCGTTCTGCTGTTGAGACAGCAAATCCTTTATTGTGAAACTTTATTAATCGCCTCATTGTTTCAGCAGCCAAGCTTTCTTGGTGCTACGTGTGTAAACACTTTGATTTCCCTCTCGCGGTGTCAGCTCCTGACGAGGAAGAAGTTAACCTCTGACAGTTTGTTGCGTTTTGTTAAGCTGGTTTGACCGTGTTCATCAGTCATTCGGCGTCTTTGGCTCGAGTGAGCCGAGGGATATATATTTTTTTTCTCTTCCCTGCGGAATGACCAGCCGGGTGCAACTGGTTATCATCACACGGCGAGCGCGAGCCAGGTCGACGCTTTGGCTCCAGCGTTCGGGCGGCTTCTTTCTCTTTTCTTTTCCGTTACCTGCGACGAAGAGGAGTCGGCGGAACTCCGAGCCGACGGCTGCGCCGCCTCCCCCCGGTCACGCACCGCTGCTTTACCTGGGGGCTCCGCTCACGCAGAACTTGATAGAGGGCTGCTCTGTTCCTTGAATGTGAGCATGATGAGGTTGTTTGGTGATTAATGCATCAGGCTGAGGGCATGCTGCCTCTGTTTCGCTGCGTGACACACGATCGGTATCACAACTCTGGGCCGGCGGCCATATCCGATCATCTGAGGGCCATTTTTGATCAAAATGTCTGTGTCAATGTGATTAACTCCTGATACTAATCCAAACATCTGTTAATGAATGGAGGGGGGGCAACTTTGTTCATGTCATATCGGTTTATTTCTGCCAGCAAAGCTTGTCCGTGGAACCTAACACAATCAGCTCTGTGTCCACGATGCATCACGGACAGACGGGGAGGGAGAGAAACTGTTCAGCGTTTTCTTTTCTTTTCCGACAATCCAGCCGGCTCACGGACTGACCGCAAGAAGAAATCCCACCTGCTGGGATCCCCCTAAGTCCGGGCATATCCAGCAACATGAATTATTCACGAGGGTGGCATTTCACAATGTGACGGGTGGGGGGGGCTCAACAGAAGTAGCTAATCCTGCCAGGGGAGAACAGCACATCCCACGTATTACACGTGGAATCGCACGTCGGGGTGTTAAATGTTAACTGATTTCCTGCGCAAACGCAGCAGTAAGTATATCTCGCCCTGCGCGACCGGACGTAGCAGCGACGAACTTCTTCCCCACATTGGGCCGAATCACCCAAAGAGCTTCTGCCTCAGCTTCCATCTGAAAGATGGGCCAGATACGCGTCGACCCGGCAGCAGGTTGGTCAACATGCCTGTCAGCGTCGCTAACACAACGCCGGCACACGTCGTTCAAGGCGTGTCACAAAGTGTGCGTTGCTCTGTTGCGTGTCCCAAATGATTTCGTGACAGCTTGTGTTATTGTTGGACAGGATTAAAAGAATGTGGCTGGTTTAAAAGAAAAAAAGAAAAAAAGCTCCCGAGGGTGTTTCTGTCGGGGTCAGACCATGCGCGCTGTACATCCAGTATGCCCGTGTGCGGTTGTGGGGTCTTGTTTTGCAGGTGTTTGACCACGGTGACCCCCTGTACGTGTCATGGTCAGGCCAGCTGGTGTCTCGTGAACTTGGGGGGAGGGATTTCCCTCTCTGTCGTCCCCAAACTGTCACAGTCTGGATGGATCGCTCCAGCTCGGGCTAGTTCGTTTACTCAGGTTGACGTCGAGCTAATGCTCCAACTCGCGTTACCGGAGCTCAAAGTGATGTTTCAGCAAGGAAGAGGAAATGTAATGTGTTTTTTGTTGTTGTTGTTGTTGTTGTTGTTTTTTTACCTGTCAAATGAGGAGCATTCATTTTGTTCATAAACACACAAGCTCTACTTGGTAGACTCACCCAGGTATTATCTTCAGTTTGATCAGTTTCATCTTAATTCACATTAGATTGTCCAGTGTCGCCATCTTTGGCCACTCACCTGTCCAGGATGAGAGGCTTCTCTTTGCGTTGCCACCTCGCCACTTTCTGCAGCGTGTGAGGCGTTTAGGGCGCAACTGTAAATCATAGCTCCAGAAAACAACCTGGCCTCCGCTCTCCCCTTTTTCAACTGCGCTGCGTGCGTGGGTCGGGCGCCGCGGCACCCACCACCGCGAGTAAATTCTCAGGATGCGTGGAAAGGCCGCACACACTCAGATACTATGATTTTTTCTTCTTTATTTATTTATTTATTTATTATTAAATGTGTGTGTACAAGCGCTGGTGTGCAAAGCGGCGTCTCGTCGGAATACTCGACTGTCTTGCTCAGCTTCAGTCTGCCCTCAGGGAGTAAATACCTCCGATGAGACTGCTTCTCAAAACTCTCTCACACACACACACACACACACAAACCGTTGCTGCTGTTGGAATGTGCATTTCAGTAAAGTATATGAGGTGACCCCCGGCCCTGCTCAGAAGGAGCAGTTCTGCCCAGAGGTCGTTCGGCCTGAGCATCAGGGTCATTTGATCTGCCAGCAAGACTTCCCAATGCAACTCTGTGCTGTCGGTGTGTGTGAGATAACCCATGATCGTTATGGTTGGCTAATGTTTAACTGAGCTGCAGGGAAAGAGTCCACTTTTTGTGTGTGTGTGTGTGTGTGTGTGTGTGTGTGTGTGTCCGATGATCTTTGAAGCTGTCAACATTCCTCACCGCATGCTCTGTCATGATGCATGGAGGCGACTGGTGAGATGAACCAGCTGTCCCTGCCTGTGGTTACTGCAAGGTCAACATGCTCACACACACACACACACACACACACACACACTTGGCTGGGCGTCCTCTTGTTCTTGTGTTGAAAATGCCACCGGGTGGATGTGGTTAAAGACTCTGAGTGCAATGCTGGAACAGTGCTGTGATTGATGTTCTGATTTCAATCTCGCCCCGTGTCTCTCAGGTGGGGGAGGGAAGAGGAACGGGCGCAGCAAGAAATGGAAGGAGATGCTGAAACTCCCGCACATCAGCCAGTGTGAGGAGCTACGCCGCACCATCGGTGAGAAATGGGAAGTGTGTGTGTGTGTGTGTGTGGGCGCGAGGCAGAAGGATAACGTGCCATGCTGTGTCGCTGGGGTGTGTCTGACTGCGGGAGGAAGTTCAGATTGGACTTCCTTCCTGTGTCTACCCGTCTCCACCCCCAGTTACAGGCAGGGGACAGGAAACTCTGTGTGTTTATGTATATGTGCGCGCGTATCTGACTCAGGGAATCCGTTAGCACGCCGTTTCTTAACCTCGCAGTCCCTGTTAACCTTATGTGTGTGTGCGTGCGTCGCCGTCGCTCTGCTCGCACACCAAATCGAAGCGCCTTCAGTCCTGCTTCCTTCCTGTTCCCCACAGGTTGGACTCTGGAGTTAAGGGCAGGAGTCTTTCTTTGCGGCCCAGACAAGTGCTTGACTCCTGGGTTGTATTATCTACTGGTTCTCTGAATGCCACAACACTCGTGTGTGTGTGTGTGTGTGTGTGTGTGTGTGTGTGTGTGTGTGTGTTTGTATAATAGTGCGTCACAGCTATCTCTGCCAGAGATTGCAGCGTTACCCTCCCCCACACACTCTCCCTCCCTCATTTCTATCGCCAAGCCTCCCCCTCCCACTATCTGTATCTGTCTCTCCCTCCCTCTTTCCACCACTTCAGAGCAGCGCAGGAGTGGGAGAACGGGAGAGTTATGGAGAGATTGAGGGAAAAACAGAAATGAGAGAGAGAGAGAGAGAGAGAGCGCATGAGCGAGAGAGAGGCTTTTACGATGCGAGGCGAGATCTCTTAAGGACAGGAAAGAGGGAGCGAAAAACGGCGGGAGGCTGAGCGAGGGAGACGAGCCGCACATACTTCCCCCCCGACGATGTCTCCTGTGCAGTGTCAATTGTGTTCCCTCGCCGGTGTGTCTTCATATCTCAAACCGCCACCCACAGATCTAATTATCATAAACTGGAGTGTGTCTGTCGTCAGCGCTGGTAGATCACCTGCTTTGAAGACGGCACATAAATGTCACCGTAAGCGTGAGGAAGCGCCGCACTCGTCATATCTTACACATTTGCCGCCATTTGGATTCTACCTTCTGCAGAGGAGTCAAAACAGAAAAGGGCTATACGTCCCGGCGTGCGTGCGCACGCAGCAGCTGTTGAGGGTTACATACGTCACTATTACATAGACACTATTGCGTAATTTCCCTATCGCACCGAGGGCGCGGGATCAAAATAATCCCCTTTTGAGAACTTAAACACAGAGACGTGGAGGCATGTGCGTGCCCACACGCACATGCCAATGCACCGTGCAGCCACAGCGGATAGAAGGATACAGTATGGCAGCTGATAGCTGTGTCTTTGTTGTGTCTTGATAATGTCAGGCATTTGACCTTAGCCTTGACAAGTGTGCAGTACTTCTAGGAAGCCCAGATTACATTATGAGGGCTGCAGCCACTTTGTCTGCCAGCCTCAGACCACGCTCCTCTCTCCCCCCCCCCCCTTTACTCTGGGAGCCGTCCAACGCATACAGTACATGTGCACCTATTACTTTTGATCGCTGACATGTGAGCTTGTTGAACACGCTCCCGAATCCAGGGGGAGTTTTGGACGGAGGCCTCGCCGCTCTCGTTGCGTAGCAGCGGCGAGCGTCGGCCAACGCTCCGGCCTCTTCCTCCGAAGCGCGCACGCGCTCGCGTCTGTGCGCGTTCGGCCCGGCCGCTAAACCGCCTCGCCAGCGCGCTCTGTCTCGGGCCGAGATGAGAGTTTTAATTAAGTAGCGATTGCAGCTTGCTTCGCTGGCGCAGATAGCTCCTCGTCCGGGCCAGTTCGGGCTTTGCAAGCTCTTCGGCCCGCTCATTTCCTGCCCCATTTTTCTCTGACACCTTGCTGTCTTGTGCACACGCTCTCTGTCTTCCACCGCTCACTTTCACAGTTGTTTTTCTCCAGGACTGGGGAGAGAGGAGTTCTCTTGCGCAAAGAGGAAAGTTTTCATTGGCGGAATGCTGGCCAACGTTCTCATATTAAAATGACTTGGAGGCCGGGGTCGGCTTGAACGCACACACGCGTGCTCACTCACACTGACCCAGAGCCAGGCCAGAGAAAAACTGTGTTGGCCTTTGCTCTCGCGTTCAATTCTGTTACATGACGGAGACGGTGAACACAGAAAGACCAATCAGTGAACTTTAAGAAAGGCATCTCAGGACGAAAGTGTGTGTGGGGGGAATTATATTTATCTTAATTTCTCCAGTCTTTTCAGGAGGTTATTACTCTCACATGCTATGTTCTTATAAGTTAACTTGTTTACCATTCAGCTATGAAAACACTAAAATCATTCACGTGTTCCTGGGTGCAGATCGTTGCCAGGTCATATTTCTTCGTGTACTGTTGAAATGAAATCAAATAAGGACAGAATATCACAGTGTATACAGGTCAATGCTGAGACCGCTTCCGGCAATTGAGTAGGAAGTGGCGATGGTGTGTGACAGAAGAGGCCCGACATCACAGCTGATATCATTATGTTTTTTACCCTCTGACAGAACAAATTCAATTTGCTTTATTGGTTTTACACCATCAGAACATTTTTGACAGAGGATTCAGACCGTCATATCAAGGTGGTTTCATTTATGTGTCCCTGGCACAGAGACGCTCTCTTCTCTCCCTTTTTAGGAAGGTATGCAACTTGTGCACATGTGGGGACGTTTTTAAAAAAAAAATAATAATATGAACAACAATTCATGTCATGCACAGCTTAGAAATGAGAGGGACACAAAAACCTACAAATTAATATAGTGAAAACAGGTTTTAACTTGTACAGTAAAACATTAACAACCATCGCTTTTCTCAATTTGAGTCATGCTGGTTGTATCGTGTATTTATTGTAACATCCGCCATCAGATGTATTGCTCAATGGGTCGGTTACTGAGAGAAAAATGGAAATCCTTGCAAGAATGTTGCACAACAGTTTCTGTTTCTGATTATGCAGATTGGAGTGTGCCACTGCAAACAGTGAGCAGTTTTGCTGGGATTCAGAAGAGGGTGGGATCTGCTGGGGACCACAGGAATTTGATGGAAACCATTGAAACCTGTTCTCGAACAAGACACTGAAACCACACCGGGGCGCTTATCGTAAAACTGGAGCGTCAACCTGATAGCTTGAAATCTGTCGGTGTAATTACGCACATGAGAAAATACCAACTAAAAAAAACGTCTAAAATCTTCTGCTTTTTGGGTGCAAGGGGAACAGATGTGAGCTATTCAAACTGGAAGGGCTCACTCGGTAAAATTAGAAAGTTAATTTCCTTCCCTAACAAGAGAGGAGAAGTCAACTTTGGTAACATCTCCTGTGATTATCAAGATACGGGATTTTGATCGAAGTCAACACATTTGTAGGCATGGAAGCAGAGAGAGAGGGCCACACTCTCATGCATCGTGAGGCAGTTATTGGATTACAACTCGAGCGGTGTTGTCCTGATCTTGATGAATAAAACCGCAGGAGTGAACACAGTTCAAATAAACTGCTCCGAACATTTCTTTTCTCTGCAGACACTGCAAGAAAAAAAAAAAAGCCCTTATCAACTGAGCGCGGAGGGCTTTTCCAACTCCATCTCGCAGCTGAGCGCCGCTGATAGGGAAACACCAAAGCAATGGCTTCCAAAAAGTTGGCGATTAAAGATGAAAGGCGATGTCTGAAGGCAAGAGCAATGCACCAGAGTTAAAGATCTCTGAGGGAGATTTTTGTGAAAGAGCTTTTGTTCTCCGGGTTTCAAATACAGCGGTCGCACAGTGGAAGGGGAAGCAAATAAAAAAAAAATATATCTGTGCACTCCTCTGTTTGCTAACAAACTGATAACTTGGGTTTTGTGGTCATATCAGCGGTGGGTCTGAATGAGAGGCGCTGAGCTGCAGAGCGGAGGGGAATGCTGTGTAATAAACAGTGCAGCTGGGAGGGCCGTTGTGAACATTTGATTTACTGCTGGAGGCGGTTCTGTCGCTGTCACTGCTCAGAAACGCTCATCCCTGTGCGTCCCACCTCACAAACGCGCATGTCTGCGCGAGCGTGTGTGTGGCCTATTTTTGTTTGTATGTTTATCTGTGTGTGTGTGTGTGTGTGTGTGTGTGTGTGTGTATGTGTGTCTGTACTGTCAGCCAGTGATGGAAAATGTCCTGGATCTTCTTCCTCATTTGGTACAAGAGGAAATATGACTCAAATGGAGGCCATTAGTTTTAATAAGCTGGGGCCAGCTGCACTGAGACACTCACGCAGAAAACATGCTAACACACCTATGGAATACATGGACACAGATGTTTGTTTGTAGCATTCAGTAAAAAGTACAACTTGCTTTTGGGGCATTATTTTTAGACTTCTCTGAAGTCTATTGTAACATTTAATTTGTCGGCATTCGAAAGGCCTTGACTCTGTTGAGACTCTGGGTTGCGCTGGCTAACTGTTATGTGATATGTTGTCGTTATAGGCCAACGAGTAAAATCCTTGCAATCCTTTTGTTCCTAAATATTGTTGCATAAATATACAATAGCTCTTCTCAGTTGTATGGAAGTATACCTGTAAACGTATCTACAGATGGAGAGACGTTTTGTACATGTATTATTATCTTGCTAACGTTGTACGTCCTCATTCAGCTAGCCTCTGTTAGCTTGTTTAATTGTGGTTCATTTATTTCATCAGTCTCTCTGAATAGTATATTACATTAAGTTTTATATAGTGAAAGTTGAGCACCTTGTCTTTTTTGGACAGGTAAAAAAAAAAATCATTAGCATCAACTACTTAGGCTCCCATTGAAAGCTATCCAGCTGTTATATGCTAAGTACAAAAGTGCTTGTTTTTCTTTGGTATGTGGTATGAGTTGCTTGGAATGAGGATAGAAAGCGTGGGTCCATGTTTCAATAAAGTAACAAACAGAACTTTCCATACTTTTACAGAAGGCTTGTTTAACTGAGGCGAGGTGAGAGAGGGTTGTGACTGTACCTCATAGTTTTTGTTTGTGGTTGTTTTTGGTTTTTTGTGAAACATGCTTTTAAAACACATGGGAAAAATCATTCAGGTGAGAAAATGTTTCTATGTATTGTATTTTTGTGCCTCTGAATAGAATCCAGGTATGTTAAGCTCGTGGGCTAAGCTAGGCTAATTGCGTAAGAGAAGGGAGACGTGAAAAATATATCGATGGGTTTGTTTCTCACTCTGGTGGGAAAGAAAATGTTGCAAACGTATTGTTTTGGGAGGGTCGGTTGAAAACCGCTGTTATTTTTCTACTGTAATAATGTTTCTCCATCTGCCCCCCACCCCCATCCCCGTCTCCACCTCTGTCTCCTCTCCTCCTCTCAGAGAGGGACTACACCAGTCTATGTGAGAAGCAGCCCATTGGTCGGCTGTTATTCCGTCAGTACTGTGACACCAGGCCGGAGCTGAAGCGCTGCATCGAGTTTATGGATGCTGTGGTGAGACTTTGTTACCATTGCTCTTTTTTTTTTTTTTTAATCCTGAGATTTTCTGAAAACACTCCCTCTCTCGCGCGTCTTCTTTCACGCGTCTGTCCCCGTCTTCGTCTCCCGTGGGACTAGCCCAGTTCGGCCCCTGCAGCGCAGAGGAGCGGGAGAGGAAAGTCTCGGCCTTTTGCCTGCTCTTCTTGGCGGCAGCGCGAGGCGGTGGGCGGGGTGGGTGTAGGGGGTGATTAGCAACCCAGACAGGCTGTCAGAAAGCAGACCCCTCCCCTTCCTCCATGCACTCCTCCATGAGGTCAAGACCACGTCAGAGGCAGGTCCCCTGGGTGAGCAGGCAAACACAGGCCCGAGCTTGTGTCTAGGCCCCTGGAGGTATGCGAGAAAGGAAAACAGGGGGGAATCATGCTTATTTAATAAGAACCTACATTAGTCTTTTTCAAGGTAAGCAGACAGGCACATAAGCACGCACACTGGGAGTCACTCATACTCACACGGCCCAACAAAAATGCAAGAAATGAAACAGGACGCACTTAAGTGTTTAACATGCCGTTCGTCCCACTGAGAACTTCGTGCCCTGGCTGCGATGCGTAGCGGCACGGCTCAGTCCCATTCCCATCTGCCGGGCTTGTTTTCAAACAAAACATATGGCTCGAAGCAGTCAAACTTGAGACCATCTCCCTGCCTACAGCCATATTTGACCAAAAACACAATCTGTGGTGGTGGTGCAGGGGGCTGAAATCTGAGGCCTCATCCTGGTAGGTGGCAGACGTAATGGGCGAAGCATGAGGACGAGCACGGCTGCCGGTTCGCTGCTTTGACTGTGATATTACGTCCTCAGTAACGTCTCTCTGCTTATTTGAGTTTCTTCCTCCTGTGTCTGGTTTCTTATTGACCACCCTTTACCCCCCCCCCCCCGTGTCACTTCAAGTGCCCGTTTCTCTGTGACCTTATTTGGAGAGATATTAAAGATGGCGCCGCAGTGGTCGCTAACGCTTCTGTTCTTCTCCGTCAGGCCATGTATCAGCTAGCTCCTGATGAGAAGAGGAGGGACTGTGGACTGAATGTTTTAGACACATACTTTAATAATGGGGTAAGACGCACACTTACTTTATACAGAGCTGGCCGGTATGGGCACATGAGATGATTTGGATTATTATTATTTCTAGTAGTCTGACATAATGTTTTCCCTCAGCTGCGAAGGTTGATGTTAAATCTTCCAATTGTACATCTCTTTAAATCTTTTAAATAATTCTTTAAACTGTAATTTTGACCCTACGGATGGTTTGTTGTTTATTGTGTATGGAATTACATTTCCATTTCTTTAAGACTAAACAGAAATTTGCCAATGATGCATTATGTATTATATGCTGAAGACCCTTGGACTTTAGGGTTAGGGTGGCGTTTTCATGTCATAAAAATGAACACGCACAGCGGGAAAACAGAAGTGGGCCTTTTCGAATGTATGTCTTGTGCACAGAACATATCTGTAAACCATGCCCGGTGGTGGTAGTTGTCGTCATGCTCACAATTTAAAAAAAAAAAAAAAAGGCTCCCACTCCTGAACTGGGCCAAACTGACAGATGACGCGAGGTTTGTTTTAAAAACCGTAGCCTTGATGCCGCTCCACAGGTAAACAAATAGGAAGGGACAAGCGGACTGATGATGTTTTCGTTCGCTGCCTCGGCCTTGACGGCCTGCGCCACATTACGCCGGCGTCTCGCCCTGTGCCCGTCCCTTCGCCGTCTCCCCGCCTCACCCTTTCTCTCGTTTCTCTCTCGCCCTCAAGTCGGCAGCCCATCTGCCGGACATACCGCAGGATGTCGTCGCTGGGTGCCGGGAGAGGCTGGAGCAGAGTCCGTGTAAGGAGCTCTTCAACGACTGCACCAAGTAAGCCCCTGCCTTCCGCCGCGCGCACGCTCCCCTGCACCGCAAACCGCCCTCCATCGCTCGGTTGTGATCAGCCGTCCTGCGCCGGTTAGCTGCGAGCGCAGAGACGCAGCGTTTCTGTTTTTCTACGCGATCGAGTCTGCCCGTCAAAGTGCAGCGGCACCAGCAGAATCTTGTTCCCTCAGAAACCGTGTTTGTGGACTCTGTGGACTCGAGCGCCCTGTCACTGGTGATGATGAGGCAGCTGGCACCTGGAGCGCAGTAACACACACACACACACACACACACACACACACACACTCACGCAGACTTGCAAAAACACACGCACAGTGGAGGCGAATGAAAAAGAGCAGTGGGCAGGCAGAGCATCCGGATGGCTGGCATGAAAACAACAGCCACCTCAGTGTTCCCCAAACACACGCGCACACAAACACAGATTTACAGACACACACACACACACACACATGCACACACACTCCTGCAGGTGTTTCTGCTTCCTGCTTTTGGAGCCAGGAGAAGCAAACAGACCCGGGACTATTACCCCCAAATGTACTTCTCATTGCGCAGACGCACACAAATACACACACACACACACACACACACCTCCATGTAACTTTGTATTAGCCTGATAATTTAACTCTGTCACAGTTAGTTTCTGTTGCCCAGGACTTCAGCCAAATGATATATTGTGTAACATATATCACGCTGAGTGGACACGCTCAGTCAGCGCGTTACGTTTTCTCTTGCACATTTCACCTCACCACGTTGTGCTGCCATTGATTGACCAGAGTGTGAACAGTTGATGATTCTGAGCTCCGCTGTGTGATGCAACAAACGCATCGCCCCAGCACATAGGATGTACAGTACAGCGCAATCCACCGCTCATCCAATCAACGGGGCTTCAAGAAACCCATGTTTCCTTCGTCCTGGAAAAAGCTGCATTTCTGCAAAGTCTCAACTCGTCGCCACACAGGCAGATGGATTTGGATTGAAAGTGCCGCGACCAGACTCTGATTCACTTGAGCTTCCCCGGGGGGAATGCCGGAATCCGCTTGAAGGGAGCTCGGGAGAAGTGGGGATCATGGATGGGGAAAAGCGTCGGCTGTGTTCTCTGCCCGCGCTCGTGTTGTGGCAAAACACACGTAGAGAGAGTCGAGAGTCGGTGCAGAGCTGCCGGATTTGTAAGATCAATGGCGCCGCGCGGCTTCAGAAGGCTCGCCCAGCGATGGACGGATACACCGGTGCCAAAACTTTTCAAACCCCCCCCCCTTTTTGCGTTTTCTCCTGTAATTTTCTGGACCAGCTCATTTTTGTAGAAGCGTGACGTTTTCATCTCGAATGCGCACAGACTCATTTTTGTTGTACGTCGGTGTGTAGAGCTGAGGGCGGGGCGGCGACGCAGCAAGGAAGGCGTGTGCGTGCGCGCGTGTGTGCGCGCGTGTTTGTGCCACATGAGTTTGGACTGAGCGTATAACGCACACCTGTCCTGCACTTTCGGTACCTCCGGTCACGGTCTGTCGGGTCGGCTTCCTTCCCTCTCTGCGCGCTGCTCTGTTCAAACGCAGACAGGGCGTCGAGGAGGGCAGAGGAAGGCGGCAGCGGAGCGAGGGGCGAAGCGATACGGCGGCGGGAGAGCGCGGCACGAGGGGCAGAGCCGGAAAACCCGCGGGGCGCGATGAGAGGAGAGCGAAAAGGGGAAATTTGGGAAAAGTGAGGAGCAATGGAAAGAGAGCGTTAAGGAGAGCAGGGGGGAAAACAGCGGAGTGTACAAACAGAACAACACGGGCACGCGGCGGGTTCAGATGTTTTTGAATGGGATTCCTGTTCAAGTTCTGTCATCACTCCTTCCACTATCATTATTATTTATATTCCGTGGTGGAATTTAGATTTTCTTCAATTTTGTTTTATTCCGATACGTAATTTGGGACCCGGGCTAACAGGGTTGGGTTTTTTTTTCTCTCTCTCAGAGGGAAAGCTCGTAGGAAAGCATGGTGCTGCACGTGGAAACGTGACTTTTGGCAGAGCTACACACCCACCAGCGGAGACGTATGAGCTCACTCGTGGATGTTCTGCTGCAGTGGAACATACGGTTATGTCATAGCGAGAGTAGAGCGTGGCTGCGCGTCCCGATGTTTTGCGCGTCTTAAACGAAAGCCTCCGTGCTGACTCCCCCCCCCCTCCCCCCGTCCTCTCTTCCCTCTGCGTAACAAAAGCCATATTGTGGCTTTTGTTTATTTCGACTCCCAGCGGTGTCTGTCCGAGACTCGACTCCAAGCCAGGCACTGCTCGGCTCCTGCCTTCCTGGGACCAGTTCTGTCTTCTGAGACCGAGTGGCGTCCGTTGACCTGATCGGTCGACACAGACGAGGCTGAGCCGGAGAAACTTTCTTCATTCAAGCCACGGTTTAATGACAGAACTGACAAAGAACTCATGCCGTGTTTAAAACTGTTTGATTAAAACAAGTAGTTTTTTTTTAATTTAACTGTTGCTGTACACGGTTTCAGTCCAGACTCCTCCGGGCTCAGGAGCAGCAGAAGGCAGATTAATAATCCTCCGTACTACTTCTGTGAAGAATCCACATCTTGTCCGGACGGACGATGATAGACGCTCTGGCTAATGTGCCGAGCAGCCGGGACCCATGATGACATAATCCCAGTTTTCTTTTACACAGCAGAGGGTGCTCCCCTTGTGGAAACTCTCTGCTCTCGGGCCTTTTTGCCAAGAACAAGCCACCCCAGCGCTGTCGGTAACCACAGGCAGCTTTTCCTCATCCTCCTTCGTGATGAAGTCATATGGTCAAGGAAAATCTGCCGGCCAAATATGAGCATCTCTCCGGCATGCGAGCGTTAGTGGAGGGAACTTTGGGATTTTGTTTTTTTTTTTTTTTTTCAAGTTGTGCGTTGCAGGCTGGCGGGGAGAGCACGAACACGCTGGTCAGCAGTGGAGAAAGCGGCAACGGTGCAATTTTTGTTTGTTTGCATTTCAACCGCACTGTTTTGGATCATAATACGGCGTGTTGCCTCTTTCGCCCGCTGCTCCTGGGCCACGTGTCACCTAATGGGCTGAATCGCTTGATTCCGTTGTGAAACCACTATTTTAGGTGACTCGCAAATGGCCGGGACGGCCTTCATACCGCAGCTCCGCTCGTCGGCCGACGCGGGCTCTGCTGGCGAGCTCCAATTAGACTTTTTAATCCAGTGACATGATAGAAATTTGTCAGTCGCGCAGACTAATAAAAAAACACTGACATGTACTTCCGAAGAGGACAAATGCAGACGTGCAAAACAGGTTTAACCTTTTTTTTTTTTTTTCCCCGACATGCTTGTCGTGAGGTAATTAAGCCGTGCAAGCGCTCGCCTCTGGCCTTTGGCTCAGTCCCTCTGCTGCCACATAAAACAGGTGGAAGAGGAGCAGTGCGGTTGCTGCTCGTCAGCCGCGGGGCTCCGGGTTCCGATCGAGGTCTCTGGGCGGATGAGGCCCCGCTTGCGTCGGCCTTTCTTGTCCTCCTGTCGTCAGCGCCGGCGAAAAAGGTGCGTCGGGTACGTTCCGTGAAGTTTAACCCGGGACCGGATCACGTTTCCAGTTTACCACGCTCAAAAGAACAGGACGTGAGGAGAAGCTGCAAAACGTGTCCTGCGGAGTTTTCCCGCAAACAAAAAAAACGGTCTGTTTGCCGTCGGTGTTCCTCGCCGGAGCGCGCCGCACGTCTCCTCGAGCTCTGACAGACACGCTGAAGGCGTTCGCTTGTGAACGCGGATTTAGAGCTGTAAGCCACTGTTTTCCTTACATCTGTGTGCGCTCGCCAGCAGGCCTTTGTTGTCACGCTAACTCCACACATACACAACTCGCGACCCGGTCGTAAGAACATTGCTCCGTGGCGCCGCCGGCGGTCACAGACTCCACAGGGTGCCTTGGATTAAATGGATCAAACGCAATGTTGAAACTTTTTCATTATTCTGAGGTGGTTAATGGTCTGTCAGCCCCTTGCAGATTATTTTAATGAAAGTTGTATCAGCTTTGTTTTTTTTTTTTCATCAGTCACGTTGCTTTTATCACTGCAGTGTCACATTTATCTTCAGTTTTATCTGAAACAATCTTTGTTTCTCCGGCGTCCGGCTCCTCTCGTTTTTCTATCTGCGCGGGCGTTTGATTTTTTTTTTTAAAGACGCTGTTGAAACCGCAGCAGTTTTCCTGACCTGATTTAGTTAGTTTTTTTTTTCTTTTTCCCTCAAACACAAACCTTGAAGTGACTCGGCACGGTTCGGCTCACGTCTGTTCGGTTCAGCAGTTCAAGTCGGACGACGTCGAGCTGAAAAGGCCCCGAACGCGAGAGGCCCGCGGGGTCGTGTCAAAGAGTCGTGTCGGAACAACTCTCGGCGGAGTGATAGTTGACGTAGGGCCAGGAGACGCTGACCTCCCGCGACCCCTCCTCTCCCAAAAGGACTTTGATGTTGCGTCTTCACGGGCGCTGCGGGGGGTGGGGTGGGGTGGGGCTTAACGTTTTCAGTCGCCGAAGTCTGCGTATGTGTGACGCGATCGGAGAGATCCGGACAGGCGTTCCCGTCACGAGTGAGGCGAGATTAAATGTTCCGCTCGGCCTCCCGCTCAGTGAAAACCGGTTTCCCCCAAAATCCCCCGTTTCCTGGTTGAGTTGAGAGGAATGTCTCTGTTCAAAGGCATTTTTCATTTTTCACGGCGGTGCATCCACACAGCTTTTTTTTTTCTTTTTTCCGTCTCTCCGCCGAGAGAGGCTTTGAATCATAACACAGCCAGCACTGCCTAAACACACACACACACACGCACACGGATATAAACAAACACGCACACATACGCGATTCGGGGAGTAGTCAGATAAAGAGGACGTGTTTGTAGTTGTGGCAAAAGGTTGTTTTTTCTGCGGGCCAGCTGTCTGTCTGTCCATCTGGAAGATTCAGGAAGAAAACTTGTTTAAATTGTTTTTGTTTTTTCTTTCTTTTTTTTTTGTTCTGTGAACTGTACACTGCAAAGTCTCTTATTAACTTGTTCTTAAACTGATCCGATCCCCCTGTCTTCCTCCCTTCCTGCAGAATAGTTCGGGATTATCTTAGCGGAGCTCCGTTCTCCTTCTACCAGGAGTCCATGTACTTCTCTCGCTTCCTGCAGTGGAAATGGTTGGAGAGGTGGGTGCGACGCCCGTCAGCCTGTGCACCGCACCGCGACATCTACGCTCAGGCCAGAGTCCCTCATCCCACTTTGCTTTGTCCCCTTTTACACATCCGGCAAATGTCCAAACCGATAATGAAGCCCACTCATAGTAAATATGTTTAAATGGTAATAAGTGTACATTAATAACACGAGAGCAGAAATGCACAAGCGGGGCATAACCATCAGAGCACGCGGCGCACGCTGACCAGCAGCGCCAGCAGTGTTTGCACCAAAACACAAAGGTGGTGCCGCCAATCAGTGTTTCTGTGTGACTGGTAAATAATTGATGATGCTTTGCATAATGGCGGGGTGGAAACAGCAGTCATCAGGGTGGATTAATAATATATTAGAGCATTACTCTGTCTGCAACAACACGTGGCCGGCGAGGAGAATGACATAACCTGTGATTTATTTTGTCTCTCTCTTTATCCCTTCTTCTCTCACCCCCCCCACCCCTTCCCCTTTCTCATTCCTCTGTCCTTCGCTGCAGGCAACCAGTAACCAAAAATACCTTCAGACATTATAGAGTACTAGGAAAAGGTGGATTTGGCGAGGTGAGTGTCTCGAGAATCAAGAAGTGAAGTCGGAGTGACTGTGGCGGGTTGGCCCTGGTGTCGCGGGGTTATTAAAGTTTTTATGGCGGATCCTGGACCAGCGTTATGTTCCCTTACACATTAGGTCGGGAAATGAGATGTTAATGTTAATGATTTAAGTTGCCGCGAGTAACCTTTCACACTTGGTTAATGCGGCGCTGTTTATGTCTCCGCTCCACCGATGCTGGGTGGAGTAATCTGTGGCGTGACATATTAACTTCCATTAGTTCCACTTTTAAAGGGTGTTTTTTTTTTCATGGGTATGTGTGTGTGTGTGTGTGTGTGTGTGTGATAATGTTTCCTTGTCGCCTGTTTTCCAGGTTTGTGCCTGCCAAGTACGTGCCACCGGTAAGATGTACGCCTGTAAAAAGCTGGAAAAGAAGCGAGTGAAGAAAAGAAAAGGTGAAGCAATGGCACTAAACGAAAAACGCATTTTAGAAAAAGTTAACAGTAGTTTTGTAGTAAGTACTACCTTTTTCTTATTCAAACTTTCATCGGAGTTGTGCCTGTTTTTGATGCGTGCCTGTGTGCGAGTGCTTGCGTGTGCGCACCCGTCTGCGAGAGCGTTGTTTGTCGTAGCTCCAGGATCCTGCAAATGAAATTGAACGGCGTGTTTGCAAAGGCTGTGGATCTGCTGTTAAAGACAGTTGCCGCGACGCGACCTCTGTTTGCATAATGACGTCCACGCCAGGTGGAGAAGCCTGTGGGTTGCAGCGGAAAGAGGCGCGATGGGATAAAACCTCAAAAGGGTTTAAAAACCCCCAAAAAACCCGCCGCTATGATATTATTGAGCTCTTGCAGGTGCACTGCAAAACTTTTCATCAGACCAACTTCAGCAGTCGGAGCCAAATCTCATGTTTTAGTTTCGTAACAAACCTGCTATCTTGCAAACACCCCGAAATTTTATTTGGAGCATCCTGGCAGCTTTGAATCATCTGTGAATGCATTCTTGAATTTGATGGATTGATCTGTTTTTGCTTCCGTTTTTTGACGCAGAGGTGTTTAAAAGTCAAACTAGTAGTCGTGGTGACCCTCTGAACAGTTCATCTGGATTCGTTAGTGTATCTCAGACGCCCTTAAATTTGACTGGAGTTTATTTGAGGCCAAACAAAGTAACAATAACAATGGCCGCTCCGTCATTAGGAAGCCGTACGAAATCTGCTCTTCCTGGTCACTAAACCAAACTACCGGAACAAAGGTCCTTTAGCATTGTTGAATTGTTACAAAAAAAACCCACAACTCTATTGTGTTTGGGTTTCAATACCACAGAATGCAGGTCAGGTCTTGTGTCATACATGATACTTGACTTTACTTTACTTTACTTGATACTTTGATCTTTAAAAAACAAATCAGGCACAAATAACCAAATAATATTTTCCCATAAGAGCAGCTAAATGTAGAAGAAGGTAGCACAGTGTCCTGCTCTGAGCATGTGTGCCAGCTGAAAAAGAAAAAAAAAATCATTACCCTGCCACCGTAGCGACCATGCCTCAAGCTCTTAATGGTGGCGTTGCTCTTGGCTGATTTTCCTATGGAGGATTTCTGTAAATTGAGCCATGGTCGTGAGTAAGCGGCGGTTTTTTTGGCCCGATGCTGCAGTGCCAAGCTCGAACGCTTTTTAGGGAGTCACCTAGCTGTTCATTTCTTCCATGCTGCGCCGGAGCGCTGAAGGGCTGGAATTTACAGCTGACAGTCCATTAACGTGTAAGATGATACGTTATAGGAGCGGTTCACGACCTCAAAGGGAGATATCAATAATGTTTATGGGTCATTTATTAAAGGTACGACTATATTAACTGCCAAAAAGCACTGCAAATGCGTAGCGAGAGATGTCATTTGTCAGTTTACACCTTTTCCAGTATGAACCGTCCTCACTCCTCTCACCTGTCACTGTGTATGACTTGTATGTTCCTGATGTGTGTCTCTCTCTGCTTCTGTCTCCATTCCCCTCACCACTTATTGTGTGTATAAAATGGTTAACATCGGGACTCCGGCGCAGTTGGAAAACCAGTCGTGTGTGCTTCTCTTTCCATTTCGTCCGGCCGCACGCACAAAGACATCTCAGGTGCTCGGGCAGGAAAAGAAAACTTAGCTTTGGCTCGGCGTCGTAGCTTTTCTTAAAAAAAAATGATTGTTCCGAAAGACAAGAAAATTGTAGCAAGTGTTCGTTTAACATTCTTGGAACACATGGAGGAGCAACTGAAGGGATAATTCCCGGTCTGCGGGCCTGTGCTCAGTGTGTACTTTGAATATTTGTACATAGTGCAGAACGCCGCGTGACTGTTTAACCGTACAGAACTGTGATATTGATCTGTAGCACGGTAACCCGGACTGTAACGGAGCAAAGAAGATCCTCAGAGCCCCCCTCCCTGTATTCGTGGCAAACGGTCGCGTCGGGGGTCGCACCACGCGCCGGATTGGTGGGACTCGGGCGCGTCCCCGTTACGAGTGAGTCACGGCGGCAGCGTGTATGGGCATGCGTGTGCGCGCAGAGGCTGGAGTGAGCCTCGGACTCGCAGCTCGCGTCACCTGGGACTGGCACATGATTCTGTGCGCGCGTCGTGCGCGCTGCAGGCAGAACTGATGACTCTTCATGTGCCTCTCTACCTACGAGAGCAGCTCTGTTGCCTAGCAACACTGACCAAACAGCGGTAGCGAGGAGAAGAGTCAAGTGCTCTCTCAAACCCCTCATCTCTCTCTCTCTCTCCAGCTATTCTTCTTTACCCTTTTCTCTCTTTTTCTTTTTTTTTTGATCAGTGCATACTATTAGTCAATGCACACCGTCAGCCGGCTGTTTTAGCTTTAACCAGTAACCCGGCTGCATATGTGCACGCGCGCACGTGAGCCACGGGGCAGGGTCACCCTGCGCTGTCGTCTCCAGCAGGTGACACAGAGTTGGAGCTAAACCTCGCTCCGACGCGCGATTGGCTGGTTATCAGGAAGTTTCTTAGAAGCCGTTGCCGGAGTGATAAAACCGTTACGGCGAGAAAGAAGTCAGTTATATCAGGAAGCGTGGTTTCCACGCCCCCCCTCCCATACAATTCTGATAATTATCTGATCATGTGATGAATTTAGATATCTGATCAGTGAACAGTCCTGTCCATTACCTAAGAAGATTAAAGCGTGGGGGTGGGGTGAGGCGGATGTTATGATGTTATGATTCACCTCCTCAGAGTAAAGTCATTTCCAGTACGCTGATTGCCTTGGGTTCTCTTAATTTCTATGATTGTACTGCGTCGGCACAGATGCCAGGCATTAGTGGACATTTTGATTTTACAATCGAAGCGCTTTCAGGCTTGTTCGCTATCGGGCGGTCTCCTCAGGATACGGTATCATAGGGTTTCATACATTTCATACAAGTACAAGTCCAAAAGTCCAGTGCCAGCACGTTTCTGTGGTGCCAGGCTCAGTCGATCCGTCCATTGCTGATGAATAAACATGATTTTTTGGAGGCATGTGCGAAACTGTTTGACTTGGTTTGTAGCGCATATTCGTGTGTTTGTTTAGGAACAGTATGTGTGTGTGTGTATATGTTTATATATATATACGTGTGTGTGTGTGTGTGCTGTCACTTGGCCCATAAGAATTTTCCCATCTCCTCTTGTGGTCTGTCTCTGACTACATACTCTAAAGCAGATGGGATTCGTCCCGATGGCAGCAACATCCTGCTTACACACACACACACACACACACACACACACACACACGCTATGCCCTGCATGTCATTGACCCACGGGGGGAGAGGAAGGACGGCGGAGGGAGGGGGAAGCTGGTGGGAATGCAGGGAGAGGAGAGAGATGGATGGCTGGATTAGAGAGACAGGACATGAGGCGGCGGAGTATGGAGTGGAGAGGAAGCTTCTGGTTTTCCATATCTGTGACGGATCTCTCTTTGTTTCTCTTTTGTGTACATTCTTGGGATTGTCATGTGGGAGAATGGATGATTATTTGGGGCATGAAACAAACCAAATGAACGTCTTGCTCCTCCAGCCACTCGTTTCTTACCCCCGCTCTTCCCTCTTCCTCCTCCTCATCCTCCTCCCTGCCTTCTCTCTTCTTGCCTTCTTCTGCACTGACCTCTATCTATTCGACTGGTCCCTCACCTCCTTTGTTACCACTCCCCCGAATTTGCCCCCCTCCCCTCTCCAGGTTAGTCTAGCATATGCCTATGAGACCAAGGATGCGCTGTGCCTGGTGTTGACCATAATGAATGGCGGTGACCTTAAGTTTCACATCTACAACATGGGCAACTCGGGCTTCGACGAGCAGAGGGCCATCTTCTACGCTGCTGAGATCTGCTGTGGCCTTGAGGACCTGCACCGTGAAAGGATAGTCTACAGGTCAGGCCACGTGGGGGGGGGGCAGAAACACTTCCTGCAGTTGCATCTACAGTTGCAGACGGGGAGTCATGTCCAAAAAATACAACTAAGAGGGGTTTTTTGGGGGCTATATTTCGGTTTATAAGATTAGAAGATATTGCAGGCAAGCAATCTATGCTGTCTGAAAACAGCGATTAAGCATAGAGGCTTTAGGAAAAATTTCAGGGGTATTTTGAGGATCTTTTTCTCTAAGGACTGCTGTGGGGAGGTTTATAGTCTCAAAACCAAATTATGTAATCTTGATTTTGTTTTTGTACCACAGACAGTTCCTTCAACTGGCCAAATGCCCTGGCTGTCACCAGGGTCGTCTCAGATCAGGCTTGGGACTTGACCTTTGTAATACAAAGTCTATTTTTAAAAAAAGAATGGATGTTGGAATTTAAAAAGGGGAATTTTGAAAAAGAGAATTTACCACAAACATTTTGCACCATGAGAAGTGGAGGATTGGAGATGCTTTAACCAAGAGACCTAAGTGCAATGCAAAGGTCTAAAACAAACCAGGAACTAACTGTATATGTCTGACTCTTTGTCCCAGTGCTGGCACTAATAAGAGAGATATTGAAAGGGAGAGTGTCTGCAGCCGTGTAATACTGGGACAAGTGCAAATAGAAAGTCCTGGATGATGAAGTGTGGCTGGATTAATGGTGCACCGATTTCACTGAGGTGTAAATGCAGCCGTCGCACTCGACGGAGCCTCGAAGTAATGCTAACATAAACACTGCTGTTCTTTTGAAGACGCACGCACCCACATAGACATGGGCCCACATGCTCGCAATAAACACACGCGCGGCATTCCTCGCTCCGTGCATGTGTCACACTAAACCTCACAGCTGGCATCGCGGCGAAGATTGGCATCAGCGAAGATTCGCATCGGCGAAGCGCCCCGGTTTTCTTAACGCACAGAACGAACGAAAGGACGTTCGGTGCCGCGCGCTATTCAGAAAGTCACGCAAGACGGTTGAAAGCCGTTTCAGATCAAGTAAGCGGACGTGGCGTGTTTGCTGAAAATGGCAGGAGGAAGGCCCGAGCGTGCGGGTGAGCTTCGGGAAGGCCCAAACCCTCCGTCGGGACGTTCTGCTGCAACACAGCTGGAAACAGGAATGCGCGCAGCTCGGTGCAGTACAACACGCGATAGCAAATAAAGCAAATAAAGATAAGCGTGCAGATAAGCCATCTATTAATCCACATGGAAGTCTGCTGACGCTCCTGAACAGAAAGAGCACAGACAATAAAAGACAATGAAATGTCAACAAAACGACAAGTTCGTAAAGAATACTAACATTTATCCAGGATTTTACTGTTGTACCCTTGTTCTGAAATGTAAGTTCTATTTTTAAATGAGCACAATACCAGCGGCATGACTCCCTAATGTGTTCTTTTTATTTCTTGGCAGGGATTTAAAGCCTGAAAACATCCTTCTGGATGATCGTGGTATGTCCCAATTCTTTTTTTTTTTCCCCCTATTGTTCGCTTCGGACCAGTGCGGGCCAATATGTGGGCACACTTCTTTGGCTCAGGCATACTGTTTGTTTTCCACTGTTTATTTGATGGAGCGCACAATGTCCAAAGCAAATGAGCATTTTGTAAGTAGCCCGCTTTCTAATGTGCAAGCACAGCAGCGGAGTCGTACTCCTGTGTCCTGTACTTTTCTTTTTCTCTTTTTTTCCCCAACTCCTGTCATAATTTTGTGGCTCTTGTTTAGGACACATCCGAATTTCCGACCTGGGCCTTGCTGTTCAAATCCCCGAAGGAGAGACGATACGAGGGAGAGTGGGGACTGTAGGATACATGGGTAAGAATTTTAAATAAAAGAAGACTTAAGTGCTCCAGCACTTATGGTGACTTTATTAAAAACAAGGGTCTGGTCAAACAATCCCCTATTACTCTCTTTTAGCTCCTTTTTAGTCAAAATTTTCATCCTTACCCCACAGCAGACATTCCTTTGCTGCCTCTGGACACATCTTAACTTTCTGGACCCCCCTGAGTCTGAAAATCTGCTTCTGACCTCTGTTCTCTTCCTGCCAGCTCCCGAGGTGATCCAGAACGAGAGCTACACCTTCAGCCCGGACTGGTGGGGGCTGGGCTGCCTCATCTTTGAGATGATCCAGGGCCAGTCGCCCTTCCGCAAGCGCAAGGAGCGCGTCAAGCGGGAGGAGGTGGACCGGAGAGTGCGTGAGGACCAGGAGGAGTACTCTGATAAGTTCTCAGAGGAGGCGAAGGACATCTGCCGACAGGTGAGAGGGAAGAGGTGCAGGTTAGAGGTGAAGGTGGGATTGCACGCGGGTGGAAAAAGGACAAAGGGTGGAGAGCAGATTTAAAAACATTCTTTGAGGCGAGTGGCAGACCAGGACAGGGAGGGATGTGGCCTTTTCCTGTTTCAGACACATTCCCAAAAGCCTTAACAAAAGAAGTTTATTTAGTGAAACACATTCTTAGAAGGCAAATGTTGTGTGAGTGTGTGTGTGTGTGTGTGTGTGTGTGTGTGTGTGTGTGTGTGCAGTCTGTTATGTTATACAGGAGCAGTTTTGATATAGGTCAATGAAGATCATTTCTTTCTCCACCCACTGATCCTGTTCAGGGTTGTGAGGAGTGCATGAACTGGGTCAAACAGGCCGATATGATATACACTTCTTTCTTTGGCTCAATAGTTTCTGATAGGTGCAAGTATTCGCTGTACTCAAGCTCCGCCGTGGTCACCGGCTAGTTGGCTAACCTTTGTCTGACTGCAGTTTGGTGCACATTTGTAAACGTTAGCCAGAAAAAGCCAGTGAGCTGAAAGAGGCTAAAGCGCTCAGGAGAACCGATGGGAACTGCCGGGACGGGAGATAACGCTCTGTGGCTTGACTTTGTGCGTAGTCATTTCAAAGTTAATTTAACGTTAACATTGATTAGCGCAGCTTCAGAACGCAAATCAGACGTTTGTTACGACTGAGCTCGCCTCTGTCCTCCGCAATGCCGCCGCCCTGCGCCCGAGCGGGAGGGGGCGGGACGTTTATTTGTGTGACGCAGCGGAACATCCTGACCCCGAGGTTCAGCAGATTCAAAGGCTCCCCGGGGAGAGGAAGAGTGGTGGTGGGGGAGAGAAAGGTTTCTGAAGAAATGGGAGACAGATAATAAGGAGGGAGAGAAAATGAAGGGGGGGGGGGGCTCTGCCATGCAAGAGGGACGGCTATTACCGCAGCCCAAAATAGACGAGCGATCCGAGTTGTCAAGAGCAGGGAGCGAAGAGTCCGCTTTGAACCCTGGTGTAAATTGGGGCAGGAGTTGCGCGAGAGACCGGAGAAACAAAGGGGGAAATTGAGGGATGCACTTTGATTGATGACAAAGGTGACAACAGGGCCAGCGAGAGAGTCCGCTCGCAGCCAAACCAACAGCACTCTGCTGTAGGTGGTGTGGCCGTATTATCGAGGAGCTTCCATAGAGACAATCTCTAATTCTACCCATGACAGTACCCGCAGTTACCGCTCGGTGTATGGATTTGCACGGGGCTTTATGAGATCGTGTAGGGTTAGATACATAAAGTCAAGAGGGTTACGTGTGCGCGTTGTGTACATTGAGCTGGATAAGATTAATCGTGAACCTGACAGCAGTTTTCCCTCTGTGATTTATGGATGGAGAAAAGCTCGCGGTTTGCTTTATGTTGTTGTCCGAGAGAGACTCGACACGTGAAGCTGTAACTCACCTGCCGGAGCCTTTTCGTACGATCAAACGCCGCCTCTGCTCTCTCTGTCTCTCCCTCTCCCTCCCGACCGCCCGTCAGCTCCTGGCCAAGGACCCCAAGGAGCGCCTCGGGTGCCAGGGTCGCGGGGCCATGGAGGTCAAGCAGCACCCCATCTTCAGAAACATCAACTTCAAACGGCTGGAGGCCAACATGCTGGACCCGCCCTTCAGCCCCGACGTAAGGACTGCGCCGTGCACGCGGCCTCGATTCACGGAGCCCGAGAGCTCGGCGCGCTGCAAATCAGCATACAGGAAATACCATTGTCACAAGTAAACAAATACTTCCAGCATAAGCCCCAGTTATCATGGTAGCCGGAGGGGGTGGCGAGAAGCAGGCGTGTGAGTTTGGTGTTGTCGAATGAAATTCCAAACTTGCTGATAAAATGGAAAACAGGCTTTCTATAGCAATTAAAGGAGAGTTTTATGGCAGCCGTCATAAATGTCTCCAGTGGAGCTTTTTCGTGAACAGCAGTGTGGGAACTGAAGCAGGAATGTGCGTAACCACAGAGATTTAATACAGGAGCGCCGCCTCACCTGGGCAAAAGTAGCTCAACCAAGATCCCCGCCAGCCTTTTGTGCTGCACGTACAGACGTCTGCCTGGGCGAGCAAAGCTGCTCATAGGGGGAATCCTTAACATTTGCAGCGTCGCGAACAGAGCGCGTGAGGGCGAGCGACTGACCCCAGAGGTTAAATCAATAGTTGAAAGTAGATAGTGTTATCTGCGTTTCTATTTTGGGTTATTCGGGGCGAGCGGGGCCACGCTGAGGTAAACACGGCGAGCAAGAGTCCTCATGCGCGGGAGGTTTTCCACGTTAGTCGAGCGTCCATATGATTTACAGTGTTTCAGGTTAGGTATTTCCCCCCTTTCATCAAAAATAATTACACTTTTAGCAGTTGCTGTAACTCTCTCTGTCTCTTTTCTCCGTCCTCCCCCCTCTGCCTCATTCACTCTCTCTCTCTCTCTCTCTCTCTCTCAGCCGCGAGCCGTGTACTGTAAAGACGTGCTGGACATCGAGCAGTTCTCCACTGTCAAAGGCGTGAACCTTGACCCCACGGACGACGACTTCTACCACAAGTTTGTCACAGGCAGTGTCTCCATCCCGTGGCAGAACGAGGTACTGCGCGCTCGGGCCAGCAGAGATGATGTCATCTTTCAGTCCCGCAGCAGACAGATGTAGCGCAGCGCAGCACTGGCGGCGACATAGGAATACCCGTATCGCTGTAGAGCACCTTTGTCTAAGAGTCGCGCCAGATAAACTGATGTCACTTAATGCGAATATGCAGCTACCTGCGAATGAGTCAAGTCACCGAATATAAATGAAGACGATGTTCGGACGCGTTGCATCACATCCAGCATGTCTGCGTCAGGGGGGCAGAATCAACCCCCCTCAAGTGAAAAGTAGCAGGTTGGATAACTTTACATCTGGTCCTTTGCAGATGATCGAGATGGAGTGCTTTAAAGAGATCAACGTCTATGAGACGGATGGGACGCTGTGCCCAGACCTGGACATGAACCGGCCTAACCCTCCGCCAAAGAGAGGCTTCTTCTACCGCCTGTTCAGAAGAGAGGCAAGTGCTAGCGCTCCGGCAACTGTTCGAGGGGGTGGGGGCTAAGGTACTTCTTCTCTTCCTTCTTTCTTCCCTTTTTTCCCCCCCTCAGGCCTTGTCCAAACTCAACATGAGAAAAGATTATTCCTGAACCCCTGTGAGATCCGAAGGTTAAACAGCTGTTTCCAGTCCATCTGTGTTGGTTAGAATAAGGCCTCCCTTTCTCTTTGGTAACCCCTTCGCACATTACCTCCTGCGTTTGCAGCTATGCCACTTTGTGTCAGGGGGTCGAACATAAAGAATGTTTTCCTGAGAGAAGCGGTTCGTGGTTGTGGGGAGACGTGGTGTGTAATAAAATGGCTCTAACATTCTGTTGGTTGCAGGAGCTTCTCAACTAACAGGTCCTCTTATTACTGACGCTCTTAATGATGCTCCGCAATTTCAAAATCCTCCTTTTTGTCCTCCACATTTATTTGTCAAATTCGATCAACCATTTTTGGCCCCTGTGTCCCGCCTCTCAGGTGCATACCTTCCACCCTCCCTTACTGGTGGAGGTTGTTGGGGCAGTGTGCAGCCTGAGAAGGAGACCTGCAGCCACCGCTCATGAATCTTTATGCTTTTTTTTCTTTGTAGGGTAAATGACAGGCGAACATCAACCAAAGATAAAACAGGACTACTCAGGATTTCTATTGGGGCTAGTACAGAGTTAAACAGAGCATTTGTTTAATTTATTTTAAACATTACAATTATTATGGAAAGCGAAATCAGCTGTTTAATCATAATTTTGTATTTGCCCTATGGCCTTGCTCGGGAGCGACAGAAATGCCCGTCCTGTGTTTTAGTCCCGCTCGGCGTGTCTGGAGAGCGGGCGGTGGAAGCGGCTCACCTTTTGTGATATGTCCTCGCTTCTGGTTCTTCCCAGGTCTGTTTTAAGAGCGGTTACAGTGACGACGAGACCGAGGAGCCCTCGCGACTTTAAACCACTCCCTACAACCCCCCCCCTCCTCTCCCCCCACAACCCACCCTCGCCGCTGAACTTCACCACAAACTCCAACCGAGCGCAAATCTTAGGAACTCAGTGAATGTTGACCTGTATTTATGAGCTGTATTAAAAGTGTATTATAATTAAAGAAAAAAGTATGAGTTTAAAGATTTTGTACATTTGTACTTGAATTTATGTCTAGATGTATATTTTCACTAAAGGTTGTATTGTACAAAAAGCCATAAAAGTACCACTTGAATGCATACATTACATTTTTATTTCCTTTTTACTTTCTTTTGGAATGAGTATGGATAATGTGTATTGGGGATTTTTTTAAGAAGCACAGTACCAATAGTCCTTTTATTTTTCTCAATGTAGCATAAGGCCTTTTTTTGTTTTTCTACGTGCTGTTTGTCATTGATTTGGCCAACGTGACATGTTATTAGCACATCAGATCCACCCCTGTCCCAAACTAACCTTTAGCCTCGAGGCTCGGGTAGTTCTGAATGAAGGGCGTAGATCCAAAAGAATCCAGTCTGACATTGCTGTGTTGATGCCATGCTGCTGAAACCCATTCGCATGTTTCCCAGCTCTCCTACCCCTGCTTGGATTTTCATTTGGAAGTCCAAGATGTTGATAATCCATGTCCTTCCTTCAGTCCGGTTAGGCAGGGTGCAGTGGAATGGATGCTAAACCATCCTCTAGGCGCCTGCGCCAGCTCGATTCTAGCTGAGGTGGCATGGTGCATTCATGGCGACTTTTTAGTCAGCGTGTGCGATGTTAACTATCCTGAAAACACAAAGCAAATATTAGGGCCAGTTCCACACAAGACTTGACGATTATCATTCCTGGACTCCACAGAAATCTTTCAACACCTGCGAAAAGGCTCAGAACACCGATATCGGAAGCTCCTCTTGGATGCAGAGCTGTTGAGTAAAATGTCTGTTACATTGTTCACTCAGGCGGAGCATTTCTTGGTGATTTTATATTTACTCCTCGTTCACCTTTTCCGCTTTTGTTGTCCTACCTGGCTTTTCCTTATTCTGTTACATGTTTAGAGCGGAAATCCTTCCCCTTGACGATTCTCAGAAATTTGCTTCCCATGTTTTCAGTATAAGAGAAAGCCCACGATTGGTTGACTGGAGAATGACTTGGAACGTAGAGACAGACGATGACGGTGGCACTGTATCAGAGATCTGACCTGCAGCTGACAGCGGCTTCATCTAGATAAGACATTGCTGTTGCATGGAGCTGACTTCCATTGATCCAGCTGTCAGCAGCTATTGGCCTCTGCACTCAGTCAAGACAGGCTGCTCCGGCCTGTTGATCATAGATAGCACGATGCCTTCTGGCCACTTATCCTGCTAGTAGACCTCCAGTTAGATCCCGTGGCTTCAGCTGTGTTTGTGATTTAAAAGATAAAATTTGTTAATAGTAACCCACCTTTAACTATACCATTGAAATCTCTCACAGGAAAGACATAAGAAAGCTTGTACTATACGTGTGTAGACCAGGAGGAGCGGGGGAATAATGTTGCAACTCCTGCCCGTAGAGTTACCATCATCTTTGTACAGCAACGCTCGACCATGTGCAGAACCACAATTGCTGTGCATTCTTTGTTTTTTTATCATCAGAAGAAGTGTTTCCTATCAAGTGAAACAATCACCGAACAAATCCATTTTCTGGATGTTTCCCAGCCATGTCATAATCAGGAGTCATTGTGTTCACGATTAGTTTTTTTCTCAATGGCATTTCAGAGGCATTTGAAGCCGTTTTGCTTTTGAATTTTGCTTTTGAGGCGGTCGCTGTTTACTCCCCACCACCTGTTTTAATGCTGTGAATATCCAATCTGGACATGTTAGCTTTGTGTGTGTATATTACACTGTATGCTAATGCAGCTTTTGTTCAGTCTAACGCATTGAAATAAATTAGCTATGCCTTGTGCAGTACGAATTCAGTTACCTTAAGGATTAATTCGTTATCATTCTATTTTTTTTCCCACAAAAATAGCAGTGTCTGCATTTGTATCAACACAAGTGTGTATAGCTTGAATGTCACTAAATTGAATTTTTAGCATTCAAGACCACATACATTTAAAATGGTACGCATAAACTGTAGTTTTCCATCTAATTAACTAATTTGGAGAGACAGCTTTTTCTAAAACTCTTTTCCCCTGTGCACACTCCATTATCCAAATTGGGAATCCAACACATGCATCTAGCTGTTGCTGGCTTGTCGTCACTTGAGTTTCTGAGCATCTTTTTTTTTTTTTTTTGTTTGTTTGTTGTTTTTTTTTTTTTTTGCTCTCAGGCACATTTTGAAGCTGATTTCTCTTGCCAGTGTAGATTTTTAGCCTTTTAGCTCTTTAGCCTCAAAAACCTTGTAAATGATGTATTTCTAACATGTTATTATGCTCTAATACACAGTCACTCACTCACTCACTCGCACAGGAAAACAAAACTGTGTTTGCCACCCATGCCTCTGTCATTGTTTAGGGTAACTTTACTCTTATACCATCCATAGAGCAGTAAAGATGTTCTGTTCATTGCACTATGGTGTGTTTTGACAATGATTATATAGGAAGTGTCTTGAACTTTTTTGCCAATGATACCAAAAGCAACATTTAAGTAAGTCAAACTTGTTTCGCTAGCTGAAGAATTTACTGAAGAAAGACTGACAGCCTTTATTATATGTGCCAATTACCAAGTTAATTTCTGACATCCCATCCTTTCTCAACCTCTTTATCCTTCCGTCCGTTCTGAGAGAAGTTCCTTCACATAAAGGAAATTTAAACAGCTTAACAGTTTTGAATGTCCGCACTAAGTGCATTTTAATGCCTGTTTTAAAAAAAAAAGTACATATGTTTTATTACTCAAGCATGTATTGGTTTGTAATACTTCAGGTTCCTTATATATGTAAATGATGACCTTCTAGTGCCAACATATCTCACTGGTATCTGAGGACAACTTTAGAAATGGCAAGGTGACCAGCTGAGTTGGCCCGGTTTCAACACATTAGATTCATTCCTTCTCTCCTGCTGTCCTCCAAGGCGCTGATGGTGAGTCAGTCTACCCTCAAACCTGGGATGATGCTCACCAGCAACATTTAGAAATGAAAGATCCTCAGCTCCTTAATATCATTTGAATTTAATTTTGGGATGACGACCGACCCAAGTTTAGAAGTTCACCGAGGTTTCACACTCTTCTGTCCAGATATGTCAGTTTAGTGATACTGACAAGGAAGGGAGGAATGGTAATATTGGTATTGAAACTGGGCCAGGGACTTCTTGATTTTTCTTATTTTTTTCTTTTTTCTTTTTTTTGTATCTGTACAGTCATGTCGTTCAACCACTGCAGTCATTGTTAATTCTTGTACAAGTTGTATCACTGGTTGTTGTACCATATCTGACATTTGTAATTATAAAATAATACACTGCCATTTGTATAAAAAAAACCCTTGTCTCTTGAATTATTTGTGTCCTATCTTATTTTGTTGTTTGTTGTGAATAAATGGGCTTGGATGGGAGGATTAAAATAGTAGAAAGAGTGTCACGTTATCACTATTATGATGTCCCATGATGGGATAGGAGGATATTTGTTGCAGGTAGGACTGCATTAAGCCTCCCACTACTGCTTCTTTCACCCATTACAAAGGAATTAATTACAGATAAGTTTTACAGTTATTTCATTTCGACGATTGTCTTTTTCCATTCATTTTCTGCTACTCCTCAATGAGACATAGTGGGTATAATATGCCACAGAAAATGTGAATGTCAGAGATTCGTTAGATTTACATACACAAGACTTTTTCTCCTTGTTCTTGTTGCCAGGACGTTCTCATTGCCTCCTCACTCTTACTCCTCCCACTCATCTTCCTTGGCGTACTGATAAAAGCCTTTAATATGAGCGTTACACAAATCTATTTCTGCAATCTGGATTTCAGCGGTCCCGTGACAGCCACAACAACAACAAAAGAAAAAAAATTTGCAGTCAGTCATTGGCTCCGTCTCAAGTCACTCATCGCACATCCGCAGTCTGATTGGCCACGCAGGCCGCACCCCTCCCCTCTATGTCAAGCTGTCACTTACTCAACTTCCTGGTGTGATTTGTCGGGGGGACGCAACGCTGCATCAAAGATGGCTTGTAATCAACCAATGTTTTGTTCTTTCGGGATTAATATTGTGAAAGAATAAGAGACCTGTTGCACGAAGAGGAAGCGGAGAGCTGGTGGTAGTTGTCGCGAGCAGTGTTAGCACTCTCGTCGCTCTACGCACCGCTTTGCTCTCTCCGTGCGCTAACTTGTCCCCACTGTGCTAGCTAGGTAGCTGACATAGTAAATATTAGCTTGCCAAGCTAGCCTGCTTACTGTTTATTACTAAAATGGCCACCATGGAGAAACTGATGAAGGCCTTTGAGTCTCTGAAGTCATTCCAGCAACAACAGGGACCACCAACCGCCGAGGAGCTTGTCCAGAGGCAGTAAGTAGATTTAAGTCAAACGGTGATTGAACAGAGAGCTAACAGCCGCCGGGCTACACAGGTAGCTTAGCTCGCTAGCTGAGGTTAGCGCCCCTAAGGTAACCAAGGTTTAATAGTTAGCTTGGGGCTAATTACGCTATCATGCGGGCTAGCAACCAGAGTCTAACCTGTTAATTAAGCCCTTCTACTTTTCTTAGAGCTGCTTCGTGCAAGACATTGCAGACACGACTAGCGAGACGTCTTCCTTTTGATATTCACGTTATCTGAGCGTTAGCAAGGCAGGTTTGTAGGGTCAGACTAGCTGAATGATAACCGACATAGAGGGCGTCCGCTAGTTGATGCCCACGCACCTGCTAAAGGGGTCAGGGACCAGTTAAACGGCTCAGTATCTGCTTAATAAGTTGATCTCAGCGGAACCCTTCGCTTTTGAAAAGCCACGTTGACAGTATGAGTGTAACACTGTGTGTTTCAGTGCCACAGAAGGTCAGATATTACAACCATATTTGCTGTTACATGTCATATCGATTGCTGCATCTGGCATCAATTACGCATGATCCCGATCCATGGAGCAAGTGATGCTCCAGCGATTGTGTTTTTGTGCCCTGATCAAGAAAGCAAGTTTTTTTTTTTCCTTTTCCTGTAACACGTGCCAAACACATTCAGTAATGACAGTACCACTTTTATTTTTTTGAACAGCACCAGCAGACTCATCTACCAGTCCAGAAATGTTCACCTGCTCTCAGTAATACACTCTCTCGCTGTAATGTTTCTCCCTTTTGATTAGTATAATTGAATTTATTTAGGAAATAAGATAATTTCTATTAACGTCATAAGTTTAATCAAATATATTAGAGGGCATGCTTCTTTGTCTGAAAATGGTATCAACAGCCGAAGGCCAGTATCCAGGTTCATTCCGGGTCTTAAAACTGTTTAGATTTGGTGAGCCAAAAAGGATGGCTCTGAGGGGAGAACCAGGTCTTTCCTGTCATGCATTGAGCTTCTGCCTCCGGTGGAAAGCAGCTGTGGTGCCAAAGCTACGGCTGCTTGGCTCTTTTAAGATGACCATTCCTTTGTTAGTGTGAAAGTGCAGCACGTCTGGATCAAGCCCGACCAAATTTCCTTCTTTTTTTGGGGGGGGGGGCACTGACTTCACACATTCAGTATTCCATTCATTGTGCCGTTTGGGTGTTGGAAAGAGATTCAATTGAGATCTGCTGCAGAGATGGAATGATTTCGGGGCACCTTACTTTCACGACTTGGTCCGACCCAAATAGTCTCTGCCTCGAGCTCTCCTTCCCTTTCACTGCCTCTTGCTTTCTGTCCCTGCTCCTCATGCTCCCTATTTGTTTTCTCCTTTCACAGGAAAAAGGAACAGGCCACCACCAAGAAGGACAGGGTGACCCACTGTCTGACAATATGTGAAAACATTGTGGCTCATTCTCTGAGGTACGCCTTATGAACTGAACTAAATGTCTCATGTCTGGTTTTGAGTGCAACAGCTGTTTATAGAATAGCGCTGAAGTGGCCTTTGTTACTGCCAAGACTTAACAATTGGCACCTTCACCCGGACGTTCACTTATACTCTTCTACCCATCCTCATTTCCTACCCTCCTTAAATCTGGTTTTATTAGTTTGAAACTGTGCAGTCAGCTTGTTCTGAGTGCATGATGCTGACCTCTGCTGCCGGGCAGTATCACAGAAGTGTGGAAGATTTAAAACTTGTAATTTCTTATGCGTGGAAGTGCTCCTGCAAATTGTACAAAAGGGAGCTGCAGTTGTCAGCGCTCAAAGATACCTCACGTACCTTAAACGCTACAGAGAGTCTGCAGTTTGGAAAGACAAAATACATTTAAGCTCTAAAAACAAAACCCAGACTCAGAATGTGCAAGATGCTTTTTTTCACGGCACACCACATGGGTAAAAAAAAAAAAAAGAAATCAACTTACATCTGCAGAGATATACCTCCGGTTTGCGCGGTTGAGAAACATTATGTATCGTCATGGAGATGTGAAGTGACCTCTGTCAGGATGTGAGATTTTGGTCATCCTGCACAGCCCCGGTCATGACCATAATCATCAATACTTCTCCATTAAAAACTCATCCCATCGCATTAAGTCTGACAAACTGCCTAGCTATTCCAGAACTAATCTAATCTATTGCTACTGGACTAATCTGTGCGCGTGTGTGTGAGAGAGAGGGAAGGAGAGACCTTTGACTGAAATACGCCTGAATGGAAGAATCTCGCTCGCGTGGGCGTGTTCATTTGAGCGCTTGCCTTTGTGATCAGTTGAGAATAGAGTTACTGCCGCACACAGCGTCTACTGGAAGTCACACATGCATGCGTGCAGTGACATGTGCCTGACGCGTGTTCTCTGCATGTTCCCTGCGGCCCCTCGGAACAGAACGTCTCCGGAGTTTCAGAAGCTGCTGGGCATCGCCATGGAGATGTTCCTGCTCTGCAGCGACGACAGCGAGTCTGATGTCCGCATGGTCGCCGACGAGTGCCTGAACAAAATCATCAAAGTGAGTAGGGACCCGTGACCCGCCAGGCTCCCTTCAACGTTCTCCTTCAGAATAAGAGGGCAGCAAATGGATCATTAATTTTTAACCTCCTTGCATGATGTCATGTGATCAGTTTATGACGTAGAATGATCAAAATTTACACCCCAGCGTTATTTCTGTCACTCCATTTGAAATAAGGTTTTATCATTGAATCAACCATGTTGCTCATAAAGGTCGTTTTTGATGTTTGTCTTCAGGCGCTGATGGACTCCAACCTGCCGAGGCTGCAGCTGGAGCTGTACAAAGAAATTAAAAAGGTAGCGAGATCCGTGCCAAGTCATTTTTTTTTACAGTAAAACAGGATTATTGTCACAAACAAATTCAAAATTATCGAATTGAACCCTGTGATAAAATGCTCACTGCGATGTTGGTGGGTGTTCGGGTGCCTTTTGTAGAACGGTGCCTCTCGGAGTCTGAGAGCGGCCTTGTGGAGGTTTGCTGAGCTCGCCCACCTCATCAGGCCACAGAAGTGCAGGTACACACCCGGACATGTGGACATAAACTCGGTTTCTGTGTTTCCATGATTATTTCTGTTCAACATCGAGTGTCTCACGGATCAAACTCAGGTTTAAATACCCTTTGTTCCTCTTTGTTTTGTTTGCACTGTGACCCCCACCATCCCTCCCTCCCTCCGTCTCCACCTCGCAGACCCTACCTGGTCAACCTGCTGCCGTGCCTCACCAGAATCACCAAGCGGCAGGAGGAGACGGTGCAGGAGACTCTGGCCGCAGCCATGCCCAAGATAATGGCCGCTCTGGGACATTTTGCCAACGATGGCGAGATCAAGGTATCCACACAATGTGGGCGCACTGGAAAAGGTGTAGAGCGGAAACTAAATCAGATCATTTCGAATAATACCACAACTGATAATCGAGTTGGGACGAACTTTGTGAACAATATTTGATTTCCATTGTGGAAAGAGCATCACGAGTGTGTTCGTTTGGGTTTGTTCTATGCTCACTGAGATTATGTACATTTCAGAATAACTGGAATAAACTGAGCTGTTGACTGGCAGTGTCCCCGAAAGCCATTTTTGTATTCTAACTGAAATGAAATCCTCTTCCTGAGGCTTCCTAACTTGAAACAAATTTCCTCATCTCTTCATTCACCTTTTGAAAGATTGTTTCCCTCCAATTAAACAAAAGTCATGCATACTAAATGCGTAGTTACTGTCAGAAGTCAGAATACAGGCTACAACACCTGCCAGGACAGAGGGAAGTGGTAAAATGCTCATCACTTACATGAGGTTGGTGTGTACAGTGTTTTACGCTGTGGTCTCAACACATTTGTCCCAGGTGCTGCTGAAGTCGTTGGTGGCCAACCTGAAGTCCAGCTCCCCGACCATCAGGCGGACGGCGGCGAGCTCGGCGGTCAGCGTGTGCCAGCACTCCAGACGCACCACCTACTTCTACACCTGGCTCCTCAACGTGCTGCTGGGTAGGACGCACAAAAGGCCCACAGTCGCACGCAGACTCGGGACGCACGTTGGACAGAGAGGGGACGCGTCCTGACGTTCTGCCATTTTTTTTCCAGGACTGCTGGTTCCGGTGGACGAGGAGCACCCCAGCCACCTAATACTGGGGGTGCTGTTGACTCTCCGCTACCTGATGCCTCTGCTGCAGCAGCAGGTCAACACCACCAGCCTCAAAGGAAGCTTCGGCGTCATGAGGAAGGAGGCGGACGTGCAGCCCACGCCCGAGCAGCTGCTGCAGGTACGGAGAGGAGGGCGCCCCTGCTGTGTGTGTGTGTGTGTGTGTGTGTGTGTGTGTGTGTGTGTGTGTGTGTGTGTGTGTGTGTGTGTAGACGCCGAGGCTTCGGCTCACTTTCCCGTGTGTGCGTCTCCAGGTGTACGAGCTGACCCTGCACTACACGCAGCACTGGGACCACAACGTGGTCACGGCCGCTCTGGAGCTCCTGCAGCAGGTGTTCAGGACCCCGCCGCCGGAGCTCCTGCACATGCTCATCACCGCCGGCAGCATCGCGCACGCCAGCGTGTTTCGCCAGGACGCGGAGAGCCGCGCGCGCTCCGGCAGCATCCTGGAGTTCATCGGTAAACGCGTCGACGAGTTGGGACGCTGCTGATAAATCACGTCACCCCCCTTTTCTCTTGTACATGTGGGCCCTGCTGTAGTTTACATACTGAAGTGGAAATTGAACATAAATCTAATTTGCTTCAGGTAGATTTTAGCTCACTAACCCAAGCTGACGTTGCCGGGACACGTCGGTGCACTTCTCTGGTTTCTGCTGTGGTCTGTGTCTGTGGCCTTATTTTTTTCCTTCACTTGCCGACTCGGTCCCGGCCATCCGGAACTAATCGTGTCTGTTTCCTGTGAGTCTCTCTGAGCTTCTGCCGCTTTCCTCTCCCTCACCTCCTGTCTCTACTTCCTGTTTTTCCTGCCATTCGCAGCGGGGGGAGGGTCTACCTGCAGTCCGCTCCTTCTCAGGAAACAGAGAGGTGACTAGTCTATTTATCTCCTCTGCTCACCTCTAACCCCCCCAGTCAGAAAATGGACAAATTTACCCTTTGACTGGGTCACTTGATTTCCTTGATTCCCCCCCCCAAGCTGGTGTCAGTGTGGAGGTCTGTTCTTGACATCACACTTGTTGTTTCCAGGTAAAATGCTGTCTGGAGAGGAGGATGGGTTGGAGGACGACCCTGAGAGGACGGAGGTGACCACTGGCGCCTTCACAGGTGAGAGTCACCGGCCCCCGGAGGAAGAGTGCCCGATATTTGGCAAAATGTGGCTTGGTCTTACCGACTGCACTTCACAAGATTTTGTATTTCTTTCTTCCTAGCGTCAGTGGTCGGTGCAGACAGCTCCTCCGCGGCCCAGGTCGACATCATCACCGAGCAGCCGCGCTCCTCCCAGCACACCCTGCAGCCTGGCGACTCCGTGGACCTCAGCGCGTCGTCGGAGCAGGGCGGCGGCGGGACGTCCGCTTCAGACACCCCCGAGTCACCCAACGACAACGAGGAGGAAATGCTGAGTCGGAGTTCCAGCGGCGGGGCCAACATCACGCCGGAGACGGCTGACTACACCACGCCGGAAAACGCCACGCCGGAGGGAGGGCCCTTAGGGGAGGGCGGGACTCTGCTGGGCTCCAACGATCGCTCGCTCCCACCCAGCGACTCGTCCCAGACCACCACAGAGGGGCCGGACTCGGCTGTCACGCCCTCAGACGTAGCAGAACTGGTCAGTATGATTGTGCGCGCATGCAAGAGAGATTTGCTTAGTTTGAGGACAGCAGCTTCAAGACGCAGCACTTGGTTTGAATGCTGTGACGGTACGCTTCATAGAATTGGGATTTGTAGAGTGGACGAACATTTCTTCCTTATATTTGCCACAGCAGCTGCGGTTCTGCACAAACCCCCGCAGTGAAAAATGAAAATTTCTTCAAATTTTATAGCACTTTCACTTTACATTTGATGAACTTTAACTCCAACCAACTTTGGCACACGCTGTACTTTCTTTTTTCTTTTTTTTTTTTTCAAGGTAATGATGTATAAAATAACAGCGTGTTAGCGTTTGAAGAACAGCTGTTTTTTTTGTCTTTTTGCTGCAGGCGTTGTTCCACTTTAAAAATGAATATTAAATGAATAATTCGCCCAGGGCTGACCAAACCCATACAAATATACTTATGCATATTATTAGGCATGTTGTAGCCCGTTAACTACAATATGAATATACGCGACTGCCAACCATTTCCCAAAAGCAAAGTAGGGTTTTTGTCAGTTATTTCATCTTCCAGATAGCGACTGGCTTCACTTTGTGCAGTTCAGTATGAAACAAATGGGTGAGTAAGATGAAGATAAGACAAACTTTCAGCTGACCTCAACTCAGTGAAGACTGTTTAAAAAAGCGTGCAACTCAAATTTTACTGAGACGGTGTTTTGGTGTCACGTCTGCTCCTCAGAGCACATTTGCCAAAATGTGATGTCGCACCTTAGGCCGAATCCGCCACCCTCTGGGGTTCATCTTGCCGTGAGACTGTCCATTCTAACAGTTCTGCCTCTATGATCTTGCCCCCTCCCCTCTATCCTTCTCCCCACGCCGCCGCAGTCGCGCACTCCATTGCCGCGGGCGATCCAGCCGTCCCCGCACTCCCCGACTTCCACCGAGGGCCCCGACACCACAGACAGCGACTCCTCTGTCTACACCGCTTCCTCCTCGTCGTCTTCTCTCTCTTTCTCCTCCTCGTCTTCCTCCTTCTATGCCACCTCTTCCTCCTCTAGCACTAGCGACAAGGTCAGCCCTATTGGACGCTGAAAACGGAGTGGGAGGGGCTTGCTTGTCTGGAAACGTTTGGCTTTCCCCTCTCCTCCCGTTCGCTTGTGTGTCCCAGCCCATGCACACGATCTGCCCTGCCTATTGCTACTCTCCCCCCTCTGTACCATCACTGACAGTACATTTTGCCCCCTGTTTTCCTTGTTGCCAGTGATTCCCTTCCCAAAAATTATACCCTGTGTTCCTGGCTTGCCGTGAAGTTCCAAAAACGGCAGCATGAAGGCCATCCGCTCCTTAATTGTTTTCCCTCGAGAGGCTGTGACGGGCTTTTGTTCCAGCGGACGCCAAACCTGGAGAAAAACGAACGATCTGTGTTTCAAACTCCAGGGTTCCTCATAGACGTGACTTCCCTAGGAAGAAGTCGCCCAGCGGGTTCTCTGTAAAAGGTCATCCAGAGGAGCTCGAGATCACGTGCACTTCAGGTGCTCTATCTTAAAATGAAAAAGTAATACTTGCCTGAACCCGGGGGAAATGAATTTCAGAGTCGACAGTTTGGATCAAAAGCTTGCTCGTCCTGGATTTGTGGCAGACACAATAGAAGAGTTCTCACGCGTGTGCTCTTTCCTGTACGCAGGCCGTTGACTGTAAATTGTGTTGTGAGCATGATTTAGAGTTTTAACAGGGTTTGTTTGACTTGCATTTTAGTGTTCTGTCGTGCCGTGCCTTCCTCTTCTACCCAGCAAACCTAATTCAGCGATTCGGAACTCTTCAGGTGTCTTTTGCATGCGGATGCATTTCAGACCGAGCATTTGCAGTTCATTTGTTCCACGTTTTGTTTTGTGCTTGTGTGCATCAGGTGCTGGACGGCAGTGAGAGTCAGTACTCCGGGATGCAGATCGGAACGCTGCAGGATGAAGAGGATGAAGGAGCGGCACCGTCCTCCCAAGAAGAACCGCCGGAAGCGTTCCTGCAGTCGGCACTGGGTACGTCTGCGCGGAAAGGGAGACGCGCACGGGGCTCCGCTCCAGGACGGAGAGGCTTGATGACAGCTGTTGTTTTCTGGGTCTGTCCGCAGCTCTGAGCAAGCCTCACCTCTTTGAAGGCCGAGGTCACAACCGGCAGGGTTCAGACGGCAGCGTGGACCGCTTCATGCCGAGGGACGAACCGGCCGAGCCCGAACCTGACAACAAGGTAAAGGTAAACGCCGGTGTTTTTCGTAGCGGAAGCAAAGGCGACAAGCGTGCGCGCGTTTTGATTGTGTATCCCTTTCTCAGCCCTCACGGATAAAGGGTCCTATTGGACATTATACAGACCAGGGGAAGGAGCCACTGGTGCACTGTGTGCGGCTTCTCGCTGCTTCCTTCCTGCTGACAGGACAGAAGAATGGTGAGTGACCAGAAAAAAGAAAAGGGAAAAAAAAGCTTCATCAAATTCTGAAAACTTGGGGACAGTGGAAATTTGAGAGCAACTGAATCATAAAAGTATAAACTGCGTAACCCCTGTGTTAAATATGTGGCTACTAATCCAGTACAGTCATTTCAGTCTCACTGATATTTAGTTTTAAGGTAAATCAGTCAGTATACAAAGCTACAAATGGGAGTGATGCTGGTTGGAGGTTTGAACTTGAATTTACATAATGTACTACTGTACAGTAAGTCTGGTCTCCTCAGGCTTTATCTTTATAGAATCGTTTGAGAGAAAAGCTGCGAGTCATGCACCAATATCTCTTCTCTGCGTCTCAAGGCCTGATCCCTGACAAGGAGGTGCGAGTGAGCGTGAAGGCCCTGGCGGTCAGCTGTGTCGGAGCGGCAGCAGCGCTCCATCCAGAAGCCTTCTTCAATTCCCTCTACCTGGAGCCGCTGGACGGCATTCCAGCAGAAGGTACGGGGGGCGGGGGCAAAAAAACAAAGTCAGTCCCGTTCCGGCCGATTCGTGACGCGTGAAAAACGTTCGTACTGAAGACAGCGGAGCCCAACTCGGGGTGCTTTATGGGTGGAAGGTGGGCGGAGTCGGCGGGAAACACGGTGATGTCACTGCACTCGATGAACTCGCCGTCACGCCCACGCGGGCCTGAGGAGGGATGTAATGAGGCGGCGAGTGAAGTCAGCCGCGTGGGCGGACCCCTGACGTTTAAGGTCTCGCACGGGGAGGACGTTTGCCGCAGTCCTGCAGCGAACGGCGCTTAGTGCAACAGATCTGGGCCAAACGCCGCGGTTCGGTTTCAGTGAAGAGCGGCAGGGTTTTTGTTATTTTTACGGGTGAAAACATTTACACTTTAAAGAAGAAAATGCAATATTGTTGGCTTTACTCACTAACACTCATTGTAAATGCAGGTTTTTTTGGTTGCTGGATCGTTGATCTTGTCGAAGCAGTAGTTTCCAGTATTTTCATGCCGTACAAGCACACACACACACACACACACATATACACACACATATACATACATAGATACACCTGTGTTTTTTTTTATGTGACGTCAACCTTGTTTTCTCGGTAAAAAGACAAATATTTTTGGGAGCACTGGTCGTTTGAACCTGCACCCCCCCCCCTTCTGTCCCCTTGCAGAGCAGCAGTATATCAGCGACGTGCTGGGCCTCATCGACCATGGGGACCCCCAGATCCGAGGGGCCACGGCCATCCTCTGCGGGGCCATCATACAGGCCGCACTCACCAAGACGCGTTACAACGTCCACACCTGGCTGGCCGGTGTGCAGAGTGCAACAGGTGAGTGTGTGTGTATTTGTGTGTATCTCGCTGCAGACATGCTGAAAGCCTGGGTCATATTTAACGTCCCTCTCCTCACCTGTCTGTCCCGTCCAGGCAACCGTCTGTCCCTGGTGGACCTGGTGCCTTTGCTGCAGAAAACTCTCAAAGACGAATCCTCCGTCACCTGCAAGATGGCCTGCTCTGCAGTGAGGGTAAGATGGATCTGAATGAGGGCGTCGGGTATCAGAGTGTTGGCGTCTGAGCTTTTTTTTTTTCTAAATGTGTGTTTCAGCACTGCATCATGACGGTGTGCAGCAGTACCCTGAGTGAGCTCGGCCTGCAGTTGATGATAGATCTGCTGCCCCTGAGGGACTTATCCTATTGGCTCGTTCGCACTGAGCTCTTGGAGACACTGGCTGAGATGGACTTCCGGTAAGATGAATGGATCAGTTCAGATTTTTTTTTTATTGGAGCACTGTCAACATCTCTATATCCTGCAATATACATATCACACTTAAAAATAAAAATGGAACATGACACAACTTCAGTAGAAACCATTGTAATGCATTCCCTGGGGCCGCCTTTTGAACTTTGGTCCATTCTTGTGTTTTTAGATTAGTTAATTTCCTGGAGAGGAAAACAGAGACTTTGCACAAAGGAGATCATCACTACACTGGGGTAAGTTCTTCAGTGTGAAATGTAATTAATATTTAATCATTTAGATACGCGAACACACTTATCGTGTTTCTCGTTCTCAGCCCGAGTAGATTAGACTGAGATCCCTAACACGTCCATGTTTTCCTCCAACCAGCGGCTGCGGCTGCAGGACAGGATCCTGAATGACGTGGTCATCCATCTGTTGGGGGACGATGATCCAAGAGTGCGGCACGTGGCCGCGTCTGCTGTCAGCAGGTACGCCGTCTGTTCTCATTCACGTTAAAGTGTAATTTCACACTCTGTCCAAGCACATTTTATTTGATTATAGTGCAGCTTATTAAAACGGCGTTTTTCTCAAATCCCTTCTCATCCGCCACTAACCCCTCCCTCCCGTGTCTGCGCCCCGTCTCTCTGCCAGACTGGTTCCCAGGCTGTTCTACGACTGTGACCAGGGCCAGGTGGACCCGGTGGTGGCCATCGCCCGGGACCAGAGTTCAGTCTACCTGCAGCTGCTCATGCATGAGACACAGCCCCCCTCCCAGCTGACCGTGAGCACGATCACAAGGTACAGGCATGTGAATACACATTCATTTGGTAGATTACAGTAAGTCGTATTGTAAGTTCATCAGAGCTTTGGTGTTGGCCACCTCGTTTGAAAGCCTTGGAACAAAAATGTTTCGCTTTTTTGTGGTTCAGTTACACAGGTTGTGATTTAAAAAATCAGTGATGTCTTTTCTCTGCCAGGACGTACAGAGGCTACAACCTGTCCAACGCTGTCTCTGATGTCACATTGGAGAACAATTTGTCCAGAGTCGTTACGGCCGTCTCGCACACTTTCACCTCCTCTACCTCCCGAGCCCTAACTGTAAGCTTCCAGACACGTATATGGAGAGCTTTACCTTTTTTTTGCCTGCACATTCCTGCTCATTTTGTATTTTCAGAACGCGTATAAATGCCATTTTGTGTTTTTCTGTGCAGTTCGGCTGCTGTGAGGCCTTGTGCCTCTTGGCTTCCAATTTCCCGGTGTGCACTTGGAGCACGGGCTGGCACTGTGGCTACGTCAGCTCCAGCAGCAGCTTTTCATCTCGCTCTGGTCTCAACCGCAGCAGGGGCCGGGCCCTCAGGTTTGTGTTTCCACTGCTCTCCTTCTTGAATTGGTTTGGTTCCTGCGCATTTAATGAAATTCATAGTTGCGTAGTCTGCCACAGAGCATGTACTCTCGCTCTACATTTCAGTTCTTCTGCTTTATACGCAGCTGATTTCTCTTCTGACTGTCCTTTCTGTCTCCAGTCTGTCCCAGCCCAGCAGTGCTTCGGGCTCCTCAACCACCTCTTCATCTGCACCAGAAGCCGAGCGGAGGACTCTGACAGTGGGAACGGCCAACATGGTCCTCTCCTTGCTCTCCTCTGCCTGGTTTCCTCTGGATCTTTCTGCACATCAGGATGCACTTCTGCTCTCTGGCAATCTGCTCGCTGGTGCGTAATGCGCATTTCATCGCGCCGTTGGCGCCGCTCGCGGTTCAAACGTATTTCCACACAAAAATCTGTAGCCTGTCATGGATAAGCCCGTCTGCTGATCGTGTTTGCAGCTGTGGCTCCGAAGTGCATGCGCAACCCCTGGGCTGGAGAGGAGGACGGCAGCGGTGGCGGCTCAAACGCCAGCGCAGGCGCAAATAAGATGGAAGAGCCCTGGGCGGCGCTGTCGGAGCGCTCCCTGGTGGCCATGGTGGAGCAGCTCTTCTCCCACCTCCTCAAGGTCCTCAACATCTGCGCCCACGTGCTGGACGACACCCCGCCGGGACCAGCCGTGAAGGTAGGTCCGCTGAAGAGCGATCATTTGCTTGGATTGATTTGATTTATTTGTAAGTCACACTTTTTTTTTTTAGTGGCATTTATCTGCAAGTTGCATTTGCAGGAAGGCCGTTATTCTGAGCGCTCCGTTCTTTTCAGGCCACCCTCCCCTCCCTGAGCAACACCCCCTCCCTCAGTCCCATCCGCAGGAAAGGCAAGGAGAAGGAGGCCGCCGAGCCCAGCGCCGCCCCCATGAGCCCAAAGAAAAGCAACGAGGTCAACGCAGGTGCGTGCACGAACGCAGGTACAGCTCATCTGAGCGTCTGAGAACGTTTGATCGACCGCTGCTCTCTGTGAGCAGGCAGGCCAGCGGAGGGCGCAGGGTCGGCGGCCGCAAACAAATCCACCACCCTCGGCAGCTTCTACCACCTGCCACCCTACCTCAAGCTCTATGACGTCCTCAAAGCCACACACGCCAACTACAAGGTTGGAACTCGCATCTGCTTCTAAAACACTTCCCTAACGTATGACAAAACTGTTTTCATCGAAACGGCAACTTTCTGAATATCACTCGTCTCCTAGGTGACGTTAGACCTCCACAGTAGCCAGGAGAAGTTTGGAAGTTTCCTGCGTTCCGCTTTAGATGTGCTGTCTCAGCTGCTGGAGCTGGCAACACTACATGACATCAGCAAGGTAACGGTGATCAGAGTGTCAGTGGTTTATGTATATGACACTGGTGATGGATGCACACAAATGGAGACATTTTGTTTCAGTAATACCAATGAACACTGTAGATTCTTGCTGTCTAATCACTGCAATTATTTATCAAATGTTCTGTCAGTGTGTGGAGGAAATTCTGGGCTACCTCAAGTCCTGCTTCTCCCGAGAGCCAACCATGGCTACAGTTTGCGTACAACAGGTCAGTGATATGTGTGTGTGTGTGTGTGTTTTGTCACGTTTGGTGTGTGTGTGGCAGTCTTTATGGTTCCAGCACTGAGCAGTGTGCTGCAGCTGCCACGACTCCACACAGAGCGAGGCTGGTTCCTGCCGACAGGGCCTGTAAAGGCATTGGGTTTCCTGTGCGATGGTTCCATACATTCATATTCTTACAGTAGGGAACACACACACACACACACACACAGTAATGCACTTGCTGGATGTCGTCATCTCATCTCTTCATCTGTTTTGTAAAACCAAAAAAATCACCGTCAAATATTCGTCGCGCGTGTGCATTAAGCTCAGCCAGCTGATGTGAATATTATTCAAATTAACATTGCGATTTGTCTGAAAACAATAGTTTATGTCCCCCTGCAGTTTTTACTCATGCAGAGAGATTAACCCTCACAAAGCAAAATCCTATTCCAGATTTGCTAATCTGCCAAATGCCGATTTTGCCCTCTTCAGCTGCTGAAGACCCTGTTTGGCACCAATCTGGCCTCCCAGTACGAAGGCGTCCTGAGCGGACCCAGCCGCTCACAGGGCAAGGCCCTGCGTCTGGGCTCGTCCAGCCTGCGGCCGGGCCTGTACCACTACTGCTTCATGGCGCCGTACACGCACTTCACCCAGGCTCTGGCGGACGCCAGCCTCCGGAACATGGTGCAGGCGGAGCACGAGCAGGACACCTCCGGGTGAGCGACAGCAGATTAGACACGCGAGCTCACATTCGCCTTTTGTGTTCCTGGAATACGTTTGTGATGACATGTAGGACGTGACTGAACTTCTCTCCACATTTAGATGGTTCGATGTCATGCAGAAAGCGTCCAATCAGCTCAGATCCAACATTGCAAATGCAACCCGCAACAGAGGAGACAAGGTACTTTGACATCGTCCGGCTACTTTTTTAGAATGAAGCTCTGCCTGTGAACAGTTAATGTCATAGATCAAGACACCAAATGTGAGGTGCTGCTGTTCTGAAAGATTTTGAACCACTTTCCCCTCCCCACAAGAATGCCATCCACAACCACATCCGACTGTTTGAGCCGCTGGTGATCAAAGCGTTGAAGCAGTACACAACCAGCACCTCTGTGGCGCTGCAGAGACAGGTGCTGGACCTGCTGGCCCAGCTCGTGCAGCTCCGAGTCAACTACTGCCTGCTGGACTCAGATCAGGTTGAGCGCACACACACACACACACACACACACACACGTTAATGCCTTTTTTTTGCGTGGGTTCATTTTCACCTGGCGGAACTTGGCTCATTCAGGAAGGTGTTTTGTGTTTCAGGTGTTTATAGGCTTTGTCCTCAAGCAGTTTGAGTACATCGAAGTGGGGCAATTCAGGTAAGTCCTCCTCTTCCTTCTTCTTAGTCTCGTAAAACATCGGTGTGCTGCGGCAGTTTCTGAAACTCACGTCTCTGTCTGCACTGGTCGCGCAAGTGTTGGCTCAAACCATCCTGGGCACTGAAATAATACCCGTTCCTTTTCCCGGACAGAGATTCGGAGGCCATCATCCCAAACATCTTCTTCTTCCTGGTGCTGCTGTCGTATGAGCGCTACCACTCCAAGCAGATAATCAGCATTCCCAAGATCATCCAGCTGTGTGACGGCATCATGGCGAGCGGCAGGAAAGCTGTCACGCACGGTGAGGGGTTCACGAGCAGTGCACACCACATCCGGTGGTTTCTTGTCCTTGTAATGTGTGTGTGTGTTTTTTTTTTTTTTTTTTTCTTTCTCCGGTGTGATGACCCTTTTTTTTAAATAACTGATTTGCTGGTACTCGCTTCCCTCGACAGCGATCCCAGCCTTGCAGCCAATCGTTCACGACCTGTTCGTCTTGAGGGGCTCCAACAAAGCGGACGCAGGCAAAGAGCTGGACACGCAGAAGGAAGTGGTGGTCTCCATGTTGCTCAGACTCGTGCAGTACCATCAGGTGCGGTTACGAGCAGGCGCCAAGAAACGCAGTCGCGTTCCCGCCGCTCTCGTCTCCGCCTCACGTGTGTGTGTGTGTGTGTTTCAGGTGTTGGAGATGTTCATCCTTGTGCTGCAGCAGTGTCACAAAGAGAATGAGGACAAGTGGAAGAGGTTGTCCAGACAGATTGCCGACATCATACTTCCCATGATTGCCAAGCAGCAGGTAGGAAAATGGACGCAGGGCGTTTTGTGATTCATCACCTGTTGGACCTGGAAATTCAAATCAGCCTATAGTGCAGCCAGACTGAACAAGTTAGAAAGTATACAAAGGATAAAGTACAAAATGAAGTGGTAAAACATTTGTATGTTGTGTACTCGCAAGATGCATCTGGACTCTCCGGAGGCGTTAGGAGTGCTGAACACTCTTTTTGAGACCGTAGCGCCCTCTTCTCTTCGGCCCGTCGACATGCTGCTCAAGAGTATGTTCAACATCCCAGCCACCATGGTGAGACTGTCCTGATATCCGAACGTGCACAGAGACCCGGGCTGACCTCGTCTGCTTTTTGTCAAAGGATTGAAATACTTGAAACCAAACGTCTGCTCCTCCAGGCTTCAGTCGCCACCGTCCAGCTGTGGGTGTCCGGTATCCTTGCAGTGCTGAGGGTGCTCGTCTCCCAGTCCACCGAGGACATCGTCCTGTCGCGGGTCCACGAGCTCTCGCTCTCCCCACATCTCCTCTCCTGCCACACCATCCGCCGCCTCCACCAGCAGAGCCCCTCCCCGAGCGACCCGCCAGCTGCCGACGCACTCGGTCACCAGGAAGCGAACGGCGAGGCGCAGAAAGCCCCGCCGGAGGAAACCTTCGCCAGGTCAGCGAAGCGTATTCGCCGCTGGGTCGAGCGTTGAGGATCGAGGGATGTCTTTATCACTTTGCCTGCCGCTTTTCTGACTCTAACCCCCCCTTTCTCCTGAAATGTCTGGAACCAGGTTCCTCCTCCAGCTGGTAGGAGTGTTACTGGACGATATTTCCTCCAGAGAGGTTAAAGTGGACATCACAGAGCAGCAGCACACCTTCTACTGCCAGCAGCTGGGCACGCTGCTCATGTGTCTCATACACGTCTTCAAAAGTGGTGAGCATGCCTCGTTCTAATCTGCACTGCGGTTGCTTTTCGCCGCTGATTTTTCACGGTGAAATGCAAGACGTTTGGATTCGCTCTCCCCCTCAGGAATGTTTCGCAGGATCACCGCAGCAGCCAGCCGTCTCCTGAAGGGCGAGAGAGCGGCGGCGGACAGGCCGGCGCCGAGTCCAGCCTCTTCTACCCCTTAGAGGGCCTGAACAGCATGGTGCAGTGCCTCATCACCACCCACCCCTCCCTGGTGCTCCTCTGGTGCCAGGTCCTCCTCATCATCAACTACACCAACTACTCCTGGTGGGCTGAGGTTCACCAGACACCCAGGTAAACGAATAGAGTGAGGGGCCCCATCGATGTCAAGTTTGTCGAGACCTAATGACAATGATAGACAGGAAACGAGGGAAATCCTCCCAAATTAGAATTTCTTACCGTTTATAGGTCACTTGAAGCTTCTGCTGAGTTATTTGTTGCGCAGGAAACCATGCGTCATCACAGCATTGTTTCCTTCGTCCATCAACCCCGCCTCTTTCCGTCTCTCTTTACCTTCTGTCAGGAGACACAGCCTCTCATGCACAAAGCTGCTGAGCCCTCACTCCTCAGGGGAAGGCGAAGAGGAAAAGCCTGTGTCCCGCTTAGCAATGGTCAACAGAGAGATCGTACGCAGGGGAGCCCTCATCCTCTTCTGTGACTATGTGGTGAGACTGCCGATTCTGCCGGAGCGAATCGTAGAATGCGCAAAGATGCATCGTTCCCAGCCTGACACACCGGTGACGGTTGCTCAAACGTTTTTTTTTTCTCTCTCACTTTTTCAGTGTCAAAACCTCCACGACTCGGAGCATCTGACCTGGCTGATTGTCAACCACGTGAGTGACCTCATTAGCCTTTCCCATGAGCCTCCGGTGCAAGACTTCATCAGCGCCGTGCACCGCAATTCTGCTGCCAGCGGCCTCTTCATCCAGGCCATCCAGTCCCGCTGTGACAACCTCACTACTGTGAGTCAACACCCCTTTTTTTTTTTATTTGAAATCTGTTGCCTGATTGGTCTTTTTTTTTTTTAGATTATGTTGAGTCTTCTTTCCTTTTCTTCCCCTGCTTTAACTGCCCTCTCTCCCGTGCAGCCCACCATGTTGAAGAAGACCCTGCAGTGTTTGGAGGGCATCCACCTGAGTCAGTCTGGATCGCTGCTGATGCTGTATGTGGACAAGTTGCTCAGTACACCCTTCAGGGTTCTGGCTCGCATGGTGGACACCCTGGCGTGTCGCAGGGTAGAGATGCTGCTGGCTGAGACGTTGCAGGTAAGGTTCACACAGGAGTTTGCTTTTTTTTTTTTAAAGTTTATCATACAGGTATGGAATTCTAGGGCATATCAGACTCCATGAATACATGGCTACAAGTAGATAAACATTCTTGGATGCAAACTTGGCATCTCTTTCTTTAAAGCTGTAAAACACTGATTCGTCACTTATGGAAAAAGTGTTAATGTCACACTTTTTGTGTTGTTTATTGGTCCTGCACTTCATTGCATCAATCCTTGCGCCTTCCAGAACAGCATAGCTCAGCTGCCTGTGGAGGAACTGGACAGGATCCAGGAATACCTCCAGACCAGTGGCCTGGCTCAAAGGTGATGCGCTTTTTGTCTCACATGAGACTGTGACAGGCCCACTTACACAAACCAGATCATATACACATCCGAGTACTTCCATGTTCCAGTTGCTTGTGTTTCCCGGCAGTGCCTGCAGAAACCTTTTTCTTTATTCACTCATTCTTTATCTTAAGAGCCGTTTCATCTCTTTCCAATCTGGGTAAAATAATAAACATCTCACATCCTCCTGTCACAGGCATCAGAGGTTCTACTCCCTGCTGGACAGGTTCAGAGCCACCGTTGCCGACACGAGCAGCCCCGCCCCTCCTGTGACGTCACACCCCTTGGATGGCGATCCACCCCCTGCCCCAGAACTGGTCATTGCAGATAAGGTGAGGGACTGGAGACTCAAAAAAAAAAAAAGAGGGCAAAGTCGGCATTTGGCAAAAAATGGAATTCTTTGACAAATGTTACCTTGTTTCCAGGAGTGGTACGTGGCTCTGGTGAAGTCTCAGTGCTGTCTTCGTGGAGATGTTTCCTTGTTGGAGACGACAGAACTTCTTACCAAACTACCTCCCGCCGATCTATTCAACATCATGAGCTGCAAGGTGATACAGACACAAACGCACATTTTCTGATACCAAATATTCTAGAGAGTTCAGTTAATGCATTCATTTTTTTTGTCTTTGATTTATTTGAACTATTTGCTCTTACTTGCTGTGTATTTTACTCCATCCCCCAGACATTAATCTACTGATTTTAAACTGGAATATTTTGCATTATATCACTGTATATGACCTAATCTGAATTTTTCATTTTCTCAGGATTTCAACCTAAGTCTGCTGTGTCCATGCCTGAGTATGGGGGTACAGCGGTTAGCGCGGGGTCAGGGCACGCTCCTGTTGGAGACAGCCTTGCAGGTGACCCTAGACCAGCTCACCGGGGTCACCGGGTCACTTCCTGCCCCCCACCGGTCCTTTCTGCCACCCTCCCAACCCCAGCCCTACTGGGACCAACTGGCTGACGTGTACGGTGAGAGTGGGGGGGAGCGGAACGAGTCATGGAAAAATAATTTTTCTCTCTTAACACTGTCAGTCAGTTTTGTCATTCCTACGCCGCTTTTTTAAATGTTTGGCCCATGGTAAGATTTTCCACCGTCTGTGTTTTCAGATGAGCCGGGCTTCTACCCAAAGGTTTTAGCACTCAGCAGAGCTCTGTCCCAGTACCTGCTGAGCGTGAGCCAGCTGCCCCCCTCGCTACATATTCCCTCCGACAAGGAGCACCTCATCACCGCCTTCACCTGCACCGCCGCCGAGGTGAAAGAGCGCTTATGAAACATGCTCTTCGCTAACAGCACATATTGTTTTAATTCACGGTATTTCACAAGAGAAGTCTTTACTCCAGTCGTCTTTTACCCGCGTCTGTCTGTGTGAATCGCAGGTGGTGGCGTGGCGACTGCTCCAGGACCAGTTGCCCCTGAGTGTGGACCTGCAGTGGGCTCTGTCCTGCTTGTGCCTGGCCCTGCAGCAGCCCTGCGTCTGGAACAAGCTCTCCACCGCGGAGTACACCACGCGCACCTGCTCCCTCATCTACTGCCTCCGCCTCATCATCGTCGCAGGTAAGGAGGACAGCGGGGCGCGTCGCGTGCTTTTGAGGCTGGAAGTTTTGCGTTTCATCGCGACTCAAAACGTTGCGCCTTGACTTCCCAGTGGCTGTGAGTCCCGGTGACCGGCTGCTGCACCCAGAGAAGAAAAAGACGAAGGCAGAAAGAGACGCTGAAGGAGATCAAGTGGACTCGGCACATTCTGACCGTGAGCATTTTCACTTAGGGATTGAGCAAAGCTGCAGGTTGTTGTAACGCAGTGCCCCGTCTTTAGCATTTCGCTCGCTGCTTATTCATGTATGCGTCATTGCTTGTTTAGTGTTCTGAGCAGAGGTGAAGGCTTTAAGGGGTATATGACATCATGCTACCTCTGCGTTGCAGATATGTGCGAGTGGCAAGCCTGTGAGATCATGGCGGAGCTGGTGGAGGGCCTGCAAAGCGTCCTCGCCCTGGGTCACCACAGAAACGGCGTATTCCCCGCTTTTCTTACACCGACGTTGCGCAACATTGTCATCAGTCTGTCCCGACTGCCTCTGGTCAACAGCTACACCCGTGTACCTCCACTGGTCAGCGTGCGACAGAAATTGTGTTTGCGGTTACGTTACGAGAAGGCGTCAGTGTTTTTTTGTTTAAATGCTGCTTGTGTGTAGGTTTGGAAACTGGGCTGGTCCCCTCAGCCAGGAGGAGAGTTCAGCACAACCCTACCCGAGATCCCTGTGGACTTCCTGCAGGAAAAGGATGTCTTCAGAGAGTTTCTCTATCGCATCAACACACTAGGTGCTGAGACACAGACGTTTCCTCATCTGCACACGTACCTTTTTTTTTTTTTTAACTTTATGATCGTCAGATTTCTTGTTCTTAATGTGACCTTCTGATGCTGTGGCTGTGCATTTAGGCTGGAGCAGCAGGACTCAGTTTGAGGAGACCTGGGCCACTCTGCTGGGGGTGCTGGTCACCCAACCCATCACTATGGACCAGGAGGAGGAGATGCAACAGGAGGTACACGCACAAAGCAGAACAAGTTTCACCCGTAAAACCTCCTGCTGCTCCGTGAGATTCGTACAACTGCGGTCCTACACATACTTGTAGTTGAAAGTCCAGTAAATGCAGGCATTCTCATTCTCATTATGTCATAGCACCTGAGAAACTCTCCAAGACGTTGTGGGAAGTTTTTCCCATAATCATCTGCTCCCCGTCTCTCCTTATCTCCCGCATATCTTTCCCACCAATCCAATATCCTTTTGTCTGTAGGAGGACTTGGAGCGCACCCAGTTGAATGTGTTGGCAGTGCAGGCCATCACCAGCCTGGTGCTGAGTGCCATGACCCTGCCCGCCGCTGGCAACCCCGCAGTCAGCTGTCTGGAACAGCAGCCTCGCAATAAGAGCCTCAAAGCCCTGGAAACACGGTAGCTACTCAGATACCATCTGTTGACCGTGCAGCAGCCTCAAGACAAGCATGTGGCCATATTTAGAAGTTTGGTTTTGCGTGCGTGCCCAGGTTTGGAAGGAAACTTGCGGTGATCAGGGGCGAGGTGGAGAGGGAGATTCAGGCTCTCGTGTCGAAGAGGGACAACGTCCACACGCACCACCCGTACCACGCCTGGGACCCCGTGCCCTCGCTGTCAGCGGCGTCTCCAGGTAACCACCTGCAGCATTTAACCCCGGCTCCTGCACTGACTCCTGCCACTTGGTTAATTCCTTTTTGGAACTGAATGATTTTTTTTTTTTTTTTGTTGAACGTTGTTTTCAGCAGGTACGCTGATCAGCCACGAGAAGCTGCTGCTGCAGATCAACACGGAGCGCGAGATGGGCAACATGGATTACAAGCTGGGACAAGTAAGAGGAAGCGCTGGCTGACGCGATGCTCGAGTGGCGCGTTGGGTTCAGTTATTTGTTTGTAGCTGAAGCGAAACACGCATTTGTCTCTTTTTCCCCAGGTCTCCATCCACTCAGTGTGGCTGGGTAACAACATCACTCCTCTGAGGGAGGAAGAGTGGGGCGAGGATGAGGAAGATGAGGCAGACACTCCGGCGCCCACCTCCCCGCCGATATCTCCCATAAACTCCAGGTGGGGCGGACACAGAGTGCGGGTGCTGGCGATGAAATAAGCCTGCAAACCTTAACCGCCGTCCGTCTCTGTTCTTCAGGAAGCACCGCGCGGGCGTGGACATCCATTCATGTTCCCAGTTTCTCCTGGAGCTCTACAGCCAGTGGCTGATCCCCGGCTCCCCGAGCAACAGGAGGACTCCAACCATCCTCATAAGTGAAGTGGTCCGATCGGTGAGTCGCCAGGCGCACGCTCCCACAGTTCGAGTCTCCCGAGAAGCCTCAGTTTCTTTTATTGACCTTCACCTTTCCTCCATAGCTGCTGGCGGTGTCGGACCTGTTCACCGAAAGGAACCAGTTCGACATGATGTTCTCCACCCTGATGGAATTGCAGAAGCTCCATCCGCCGGAAGATGAGATCCTCAATCAGTACCTGGTGCCCGCCATCTGCAAGGCTGCCGCAGTGCTGGGCATGGTGAGCCAGTCAGTGTGCGGGGTGTAGACATCGCATGACGATAGAACGGGCGTTTGTGATTTGCTGCAAAAAAATGTACAGTTAACCTGATGTTCTACATAGAAATATATAAAATGTGTGTGTCCAGGACAAAGCAATAGCTGAGCCTGTGTGCCGCCTGCTGGAGACGACCCTGCGCAGCACCCACCTGCCAAGCCGCATGGGGGCCCTGCACGGAGTGCTGTACGTGTTGGAGTGTGACCTCCTGGACGACACAGCCAAGCAGCTCATCCCCACCGTCTCCGAGTACCTGCTGTCCAACCTCAGGGCGATCGCTCAGTGAGTATCGCTCGCTCTCTCTCTCATCTCGCAAACGCACGCAGACCTCATTTCATCATCTAATGAGCTGATGATGAAGGGCCTCAGGGAGCATGTGCGCTTGTGTGACCTTTCCCTGCACCGTGAATGCAGCTTTGACTCAATTAGTTTTGTCCAGTTTAATGAGGTGATGGAAACACAAGTGCAGTGCATCTCTTGGCCACCAGGTGCTGCCCTCCCCATCTCAAACACCCGGCCCTCCCTTTTTTCTGTCGAATCTTAATTTTCCCCCTCTCTCTTCTCTCTGTCTCCCGACTCTGTGCTGCAGCTGTGTCAACCTGCATAACCAGCAGCACGTGTTGGTAATGTGCGCAGTGGCCTTCTACATGATGGAGAACTACCCTCTGGATGTAGGAGCTGAGTTTATGGCCGGAATTATACAGGTAAGGAAAAAATGAACAGGGGAGAATGAACCCTGATGTGCCAAACACCCAATAGTAAAGAGAAGTATGTTACAAAGAGATCAAATGTAGAAATAGATTATATAAATGTAAAATATCTGTCCTATTCCGCCTTCCCCCCTTGCCTCCCTGCCTGTCCTCCAGTTGTGCGGCGTGATGGTGTCCGCCAGCGAGGACTCCACCCCCTCCGTCATCTACCACTGCGTGCTGCGCGGCCTGGAGCGCCTCCTGCTGTCGGAGCAGCTGTCGCGCGTGGACGGGGAAGCGCTGGTCAAGCTCAGCGTGGACCGAGTCAACATGCCGTCGCCGCACAGAGCCATGGCTGCGCTGGGCCTCATGCTCACCTGCATGTACACCGGTAAGGGAGGCGCTAACTGGGACTCACCCCCCGCACGCTCGCTAACGCGGCCTCCAGCTTGCCGGCTAGCTCACCTGCATGGATAGTCATTGGCTGTTGAAGTGCTGACATCAGCTGAGCTCGCAGCCGTGCAGGTTCGAACTGTTCGTTGCTCTGCTGTCTCATTTCTTCCCCGTGCTCACCCCTACACCCCGTCCTTCCTAAACAGCATGTAAAGTACAGTGGTCCCCAAAGGTCCTGAAAGACACGTTTTATAACTTGTACACATGATTTAAAAAAAAGAATCTTTCACATTCTGAGAGCTCATAACACCTTACAATCAGCTCACATATCATGTGAAGAGTAGGAGTAGTAAGCAGGATCTGCTGTTAGATAACACCAGAGAAAATATTCCTCCCTTCTTGATTCCACTCTTGCCTTGGAGTTGTTTATCTGTAACGCTCATTGTGTAGTGGAAGGAGTCAAGAATCCCATTAGGTGGGAGTGTGCGGTTGCTACGAAGCCTGCTGCATTGCTAACTGGCTAGTTTGCACCTTTTTTTTTTTAATCTACATGCCAGTCTTGTGTGGCTCTGAAAACACAAGAGCTGCACCACTCACTCAGGAGGGGGGTGCATGGCCAGTATAAGTAAATTGTATGCTTTTGCATGCGTGGTGTAAGCAGTACCGATTTCGCATATCTGTGTATTCACTGTGAACCACATCATGGCTAATACCAGTGCTTACCACTCATCATCTCTCCAACCATTTCATTACACGCATGATGGCGTTTAAAACAACCTGCTTGCTTCCCCCGCGTGATGAACGCAGTGCAGTGTTTCCCCCGCAGAATTAGATTCTGTTTGTGGCGGAGCCGTCCTGGGTCGGATGAGGGGCCGGTTGGCGCGCGACGGGGGCCAGCGACGATAGTGACGCCGTGGACGGCGGCCGCAAATAACGTGCGGGGGAAAACGCAGAGCGTCAAACTGTTCATTAGGAAACCCCCCCCGCGGTCCAGGTCACCAATGGGGAACACTGTATGATCTACTGTGCATACCTCTGATTAAAAACCCTACCTCTAACCCCTACGTCGGCCCCCACTAACACCCCAGCTGCTCTTGAGCGTGTCCTCGTCCTTATGCTGATGGGCTAAATAACACTTCTTTGTTGCGGAGGGCTAGCAAGCTCTTGCAAACGCAAACCGACTTCTAACTTTGTGCTGCACAGCGTTTTGTAAGCTGAAGCACACTCGGGTCACAGGAGAGGCTAATCTAGAATGTAATGTACTCAGGGAACACGGCATTGAAAAAAAATCTCTCTAATACTTTAAGCAGCAGTCAGTGACTTACCCTCCCCTGAAGTTCACCAATGTTCAATTTTGCGGTTCTGGTCTTAATCTTGTGATGTAAATGTTCCCTGCACCACTTCTAACCTCTCCCCCACTGGTTTGACCGGTGCCACCCCCCACCCCCCACCCCCCCTCTCGTCCTCTCAGCGGTGCTTGCGTCGGGTTCAGACGTGACAGGGGTTAGAGGTCAGGTTGACTCCGGCTCCGCCGTAGCGGAGGCGGTGGGCGTCACGGCGGGTCATGTCGGTTTCTCCTCAGGCAAGGAGAAAGCCAGCCCTGCCGGCCGCCCCGCCCACGCCGACCCTCAGGCCCCCGACAGCGAGTCCGTCATTGTCGCCATGGAGAGGGTCTCCGTGCTCTTCGACAGGTACGCGCACGCCCTCCACCGCACATTAACTGCGCACAGGGTTTGGAACAAAAACTCCAGAGCATACACGTGATAATGACTTTGCAGCTTTCTTCCATCACCTGTGTGGGTTTGTAGATTTCAAAAATAAGTCACTACACCTTTTTTTTTTTTTTTCCAAAAAGCTTTTTCACTTGTGTTTTCACTTGTGTTGCGTCCCGTTATCACTTGGGGTCTCCTGTCTGCAGAATCAGGAAAGGTTTACCCAGCGAGGCTCGGGTGGTGTCCAGGATCCTGCCCCAGTTCCTGGATGACTTCTTCCCGCCGCAGGACGTCATGAACAAGGTCATCGGAGAGTTCCTGTCCAATCAGCAGCCCTACCCACAATTCATGGCCACCGTCGTCTACAAGGTCAGCAGCAGGAAAGGAGCCCGTGCAAATAAAAAGGATCATTAAAGTGTTTTTTTTACCCCCCCTCATGCGTGTTATGCAACAACAACAATAGTGAAGACTCACAATCTGATTATTCTTGCTCTGTTTTTGTCAGATTATTTGATCAGCAGTTTGTTCCCCCTCCCTTTCTCGTGTTCTGCTCCTTGCGAGGAGCATTACAGCGAATTTCAATGAAGTCGAGCCACCGTGAAGTCGTTGCTTTTGTTTTGACGACGGAAGCCGGCTCATTTGTTGCCCAGTCAGACAGTAGGTTGTCATGGCAACATCCATCCTGAGCAAAGACGCTGGGTTCCAGTCGCTTGTCCAGGAATTTAATGTCATAATAGAACTCTGCGTGGTACAAAATATGAATCGGCATGATTTAAGAATGCTTGTACTGGAGTATATGAATGTTGGTAATTGGGCTTTAATTGCAAAAGACTTTGAGATCTGGCTTTTGAAAAGCAGGTGCAGGAAAAACTGTGAGTGTGTCTGTGGTGTGCAGTGCACCTGAAGAGGTTTCCTACTCCTCATGTCATTATTGCCAGGCCGCAAAATAAGAATTTGTGGGTAATAATCTCCGTCCATTTCCTCTCTTTTCCTCACTCCGCCTCCGCTGTGCACCCATCCCCAGGTGTTCCAGACCCTCCATGCCACGGGCCAGTCGTCAATGGTACGAGACTGGGTGCTGCTGTCCTTGTCCAACTTCACTCAGAGGACGCCGGTGGCCATGGCCATGTGGAGCCTGTCCTGCTTCTTTGTCTCGGCTTCCACGTCCCAGTGGATCTCAGCCTTGTATCCTTACATAACGTGACTTGATTGGTTGTTTTGTGTGGCGGCGCGGCAGCAGAGACGTGGCCTGTTGTCCTTAACGCCCTTATCCAGGCTGCCACACGTGATCAGCCGAATGGGCTCCAGCGAGGTGGTGGACGTCAACCTGTTCTGTCTGGTGGCCATGGATTTTTACCGGCACCAGATCGACGAGGAGCTGGACCGCAGGGCTTTCCAGTCCGTCTTTGAGACTGTGGCCTCGCCTGGCAGCCCTTATTACCAGCTACTGGGCTGCCTGCAGTCCATCCACCAGGACACGTCGCTCTGAGGGCGGCAGACTGAGGCGGACGCTGAGGAACGGGTGGGGGGGGTGGATGAATCCTGGGGAACAGAGGATTAGGTGGAGAAAAGTGGTAGGGCGTTAAATGAGATCTCCGTGTATAACCTCCCCCTCGGGTCATGATGGTGGTGGTGGTGGTGGGGGGGCCAGACTGTTTGATGACAAAAAGCTTGAACTACTGAAGTCACCGCGATGAGTTCAGTGGAAGGAGCGTGAAAAGAAAAGGCGAGGGACGTCTGAACCCGCGTCAGTTTTAGGGTGCTTGTTAAATGTAAAACTGCAGTCGCTGAATGAGAAGCTCCTGCACCCGCATGAAGGACACCGGCCGAAACACCTTCAAGCTGTGGTTCTGCCGTCAACCCCCACCCCCACAGAGCATTCCCCGAGACCATGACAGCACCTTGATTTTCAGAAACAAAACAGCATAAGATTAATTAAACACAAAATAGGATTTGTTTATTTTCCTGTGAGGACTTGCTTGAGTATTGTGATGTCAGTAAAGTAAAATAGAGGAGAAAAAAAATAGAAAATATTTACTATATTTAAAGTTTCAATGCATCTATTTTTCAGTGCTTTTTTTTGTGAAAGAGAGCTAAAGGTCTGGTTCGGACACTGACAATGGGCTGACAAGAGGGTCAGGAAGGCCTGCTTAAAGTTTTTTTATATACATATATATATTTATGTTACTTGTGGTCATTCTGACATTAATGACATGGTAAAACTTTATGTGTACGAATGATCACTAATAGCATAGTTTGTTTTCATGATGGTTGAGGAGCAGGGTGAGAGATTTCGCAACAGTATTTGTCGCTGCAGAAGGAGCAACTTGTTTGCGCCCGGTTCAACAAGTTGCGCGTCCTGCGTCCGTTCAGCGGCGTCTTGTGGATGTTACAGCGGAAGGACTGAGAGCCAGTCGGCCACTTACTGAGCAGCAAACCACGTCTCGCTTTGAGCTGCGTTTCCATATGACACATTTTAACCGTTTGAGGGCCCATAAATCTCCACCTAAAAGACACGCATACCAAAATTGTAGTGATGTCATTGTTTCTTTTTAACCAGTAGCAGGGGAAAAGCATTTCCTCTCACGATTTTATGATGTCATCCTTTTTTTTTCTTTTTTTAAAAAATGACATTCAAGTCCTATAATTGTCACTGCATAAGAGGCACCTGAATGATTCCACCTGTCACTTTCTTGTACAATTTTTTTTTAATTCTCAGGATGTAAGATGTGACTATTATTGTTGTAATAAGACTGGAAGTAATTTGCAGTCCTCTTTCAATGGAGTTACCTTTGTACCTTGTAAAAAAACAAACAAACAAAAAAAGTAATTGTAAAGTAATACGGAAGCCACGGCGCGTGATAAAGTGGGAGCCGTGCGAGGACGAGAGACCTTAACTCGACGCATAATGTGATGCCATTTTCTGTTCTGTCTTAACACACACGCACATGATCAGAACATGAGAAATCAGTGACTCAGCAGACCGCAGAATGCAGAAAGCTCCACGCTCGGTGTTTTTTTTTCGTGAAGACTTGACCTTGAGTCGCCTGGCGTCAGGCGCTGTTACTCTGTACATACACTTGCCTTAGATAAAAGACTGAATAATATGTATGTCCCGTACACTGAAAGCTTGAAAGCATGCTTAGCGTTACTGCTATTTTCTTGCGTAGTCCTTAATACTGTATTTCCGTGGGTTGCCACGACTGTTGCGTGGAGGAGATGCAAACACAATCCAAAGGGAGCCTTGTAACCTTAGCGACCAACAGCAGCTTTGACAAATCAACAGACGAGGAAGTGTAGCGTTGTTATGCCACGTGACAGCGGGAGGTTTCTGTTTTTGTTGAGCTTTAAATATTTTGTCTTGGTTAGAGATTGGTAAATATTTCATCGTTCATTGTCTTTGTGCGGAATATTAAACACGCCTAGCACTTAAAAAAAAAAACTTGAAGATCTCCTCATGTTGATGTAAAACGCTTTCTTGATATGCAACGACTCCTACAGTACATAAAAGTTCAAAAAAACATCACAGCGATTTGTGCGCTCAATGTGTTACCATATTTCAACCTTTAAGGCGACGTGACTGATTCCCTTTGATCATGTTACAGTAATGTATTCACACAATAAATGATGGAGTCTCTGCAGCTGTTGTTGAAATTCTCAAGAAAATCTGAAGCAGATTAAATGAGCCTGAATGACTCTTGTTTTTCTCACAGCCTCTTCGAGGTCAAGAAATAATTTAAAATGTGAGTGGGGTGGGGGGCTTGTCTTGTAGGATCTTGGCCAGGCATAAGAAGAGCAAATGTCTGACAGAGGATCCCTGCAGGGGGTAATACGATTAACCCAAAATCTTTTGTCGTTTTGGGAGGTGGGCGTGGAGGTCGTGGACAAAGGTCACGTTTGACTGATTTAACACGCTTCCCCTTAAGATGTTATTTTTCTTCCACTTGAGGAATGAGACTTTAGAGGGTAATACAGTCGCTGTTTTTTGGTCTGTTAAAAAAATCGGAGAATCCCCATGTTCAAGTCCTTTCTCTGCCAAGTTCTTTTACATGCACCGTGATCTCAACTGCCTTTCCCATAAGCATGTTGGCACTTGGCTTTAAAAAAAAATACCTCTTTGCCCCTTTCTAGAAAATAAAGTTTGGTTACTGTATGCCACGGTTTTGATTTATCCACGAATTCTCTGGAGGCGATGATGGAAGAAGCACAGACTGAGGATTCTCTTTGCATTTGTTCCAGTCTGCATCCACTGTTTTTCCCTCCTTATAATTGCCTGTAAAATTATGAAGAAAAAAAGATTGTGTATTTCAGTTCATTTTAATATTTTAAAGAAATTAATCACTCCATATGCCCCCTTGTAGAAATGAATAAATTATTTAAAGATGTTAAACTTGTGTTATGTTTTGTGATTTAATTACGCAATTCCCCTCCTGAGGGGTCGCAAGCTGAGATGGAGGACTGCGATGGCAGGCCATTAGAAGATGTTTTATGTGTTTTCGGATAATGATGCTAAAAAAACTGCCCGGCGCGCACACACGATCCTCTGTGTGTCCCTGACGCAATCAACCATTGAGGTTACAACCAAATGTTCTGCCACGCTCTGCCTCGTCTTCCTCTCTGCCAGAAAGAACAAGTCTTTTCCAGCCGGATCAGACTGGCAGCAAGTGATCAAGAAGAACTGAGCAGAAACTACTGAAAGAGAAAACACACAGATGTTGTGTAACATATTAGATTTGCAGCCAGTCACCAGATCATTTAATGAACTGATATTTTGCATGATCAAATTATCACATTTGGTTAGTGGTTTTTTTCTTTTTGTCAGCCAGACTGCCATTTTCCTTTTATGGACCCCACAGTACCAAAAACTACAGCACATACGTGGCCCCCTGTTTTACAGCACCCATTAAGATGGTAGTTCATGATTAAAAGGCATTAACAGGATTACTGAGCAGCTGCCATATGGTTCAGGAGGCACCGAGCTGAAATCATGATGGCACAGGTATTAAGCATCTGTTCACAGCAAACACTTCTTATGGTTTAACTTTACGGAGGGTTTACCGTGTCACCCGTGTGGCGCACACTATAAGCCCGGCACTTTACATATCATTTACAGGACAAACTAGTACAGTGTGCCTGATCACATAAAACCAGACAGGTGGTGGGTTTAGACTTTATACTGTAAAAAAAAAAAAAAGAAGAACCTTTTGAAACTAAAATAAATTAATCAACAGGAGCTATGTGCTGTCACTGGTCTTTTCTAGGTGGAATCAGAAATTCAAATATCCAAGTTACACTATTCCAACAACAACAAAACACACACACACACACACACACACACACACATCACAGATGAACTGAGCTGGTTTAATTCACTGGCCGGCCTGCTCCCCGCTGCCTCGCGTTAGCACTCCTGACAAACTACTATGAGGGGAGATGTGACATAGATGAAGACAGTGAAATCTCTTCAGCGGTTTATTTTCTCGCATTATTTCCAGCGTTTGAAGCCTCCCCCGCAGCACACCTCCTCCGCTGCCCACTCTAAACACACCTCCCTCTCCTCCCCCTCCTCTTAAGGCTACTTCGCCAGATGGTGCAGCCTTTTCTTTTGTTTACCCATCCGTCCCTGAGTTTACCTAACTAACCTTAGCTACACAACTATGGAAACTGCACGGGCAGCACCACCGTCGGACACCGATGAGTAAGTCGTTCTTAAAGATCTCCTGTTGAGTGAACCCGCGAGACCCGACATCTTTCTCGGCGCATAAAAAAAGAAGGGACCTGCATCCACCTTTTATTTAGCTGTCTCCGCTTCACAACTCAGACCTATTTTAGCCAGATGTTGCCGTTTTTTGCTGTTTCCCGCTGTACGCTGGGTAAAAGACAGATTGATACGTACACTCTGCTCCCAATAATATCCAATGCGATTAGAACGGCTAATTGAGGCCGACACTCGCGTGACGCAAAGTTTTGACACCTGTGGATTGAGGCTAGTGTTGGTACTTTTATTTGTGATTTCTCAAGCTAACTTTTGCCAATTTATCCGCACAACTGTTGGCTGCTGACTGACAGCTGTGGAAACCAATGACAGGACGTGAAAGTCTGTGTACACCGCCGTTGCCGTAGTTACAGACCGACATTCCAAAGATGTGGAAAACGGGGGGCGGGACTATAATTTAAGCATGGGTGAATGCACTTTCGAACAGTAAGTCACGGCAAGAAAAAAAAAAGTTTTCACAAGTCTCACGAAATGACAGAGTAAAGCATGCATTTCTCAGCGTGGAGTGACAAACGCATGGCCAGTAATTTCTTTCGCCGGCGGACTGTGTCCAACCGGCGCTAACTGTGCTAGCAGCCAGAGCTAACGAAGCTAACGGTAACGCGTCAGCTAACCTCAGCTAACGTTGACGTTTTCTTGACATTTTCTCAGTGAGCCTCGGAGGCTCTTCGGGAACAAACAGCCGATCGACACAAGTCGCGGGCGGCGCGGACACGAAACGACGCGAGTTTTGAAGAGTTAAACGCCGCCGTTGTCCTCCAGTCACAGGTGTTGTAGGCTGCGTCCGGTTAATTTTACCTGCATGCCTTTTGCCAGGTGTGAAAACGCCTCCCGTGAGAATGCGTACTTCTCATTGGACGGAGCTGCAGTCACTCCGCCCCGCACAGGTGGGGCTCGACGTAAAGTCCCCTCCGTCGATGCGTTCCGCTCAATAACAGTATAATAAGAGATTTTCTTCGCACTCTGGGGGATTTTATAATTACAGTGAATTGTTATTTCACCACACAGGCCGCACAGAGAGCACGTTTGAGCTTTCTGTGTGAATCTGAGTATGAAAGAAGCTCAGGTAGAGACTGCCATGACTGACTCGCTTCTGTTCTGTCGTGCTGCAGGTAACTTGCCCGCGAGGCGGATGAGCGAGTGGCACCAGGATGGGAGGGCTAGCAGGACCGTGCCAGAACTGAGGCCCAACTCTCACTCCCCTGCTGCATTTAGAAGCGCCGCTCGCTTTTTCGTGGCAACTTGACAGCGGAGCTGCTTGACAAGAAGAAGACACCAGGCACCAGATGCGCCCCCGTGTTCCTGCTTGATCAGAGCCTGGGGGCGAACAATGGCTAAGTGAAACGTGCCGAAATCAGCGGGCGAGAGAAACTTCCCTGGCACAATGTTCAGGCAAGCAGACGCGTCATCCAAGAGGCGCCCGTGCGGCGGGAGCGGGCTGAACCTGCCCCAGCCTCCCCCGGCCTCCTCCTCCTCCTCCATCCAGCAGGGCCGCATCCGCGCCGTGGAGGTGGCGCGAGGGAGGACAGGGTACGGCTTTACGCTGTCAGGCCAAAGCCCGTGTGTCCTCAGCTGCATCCTGAAAGGGAGCCCCGCGGACTACGTTGGCTTACGCTCCGGAGACTACATCCTCTCCGTTAACGACATCAATGTCTCCAAGGCGTCGCACGAGGACGTGGTCAAGCTGATCGGACGGTGCTCTGGCGTTTTGAAACTAGTCATCGCCGAGGGAGAGCGCCACAGGCGACACCATCACCACCAGCGCGCCGCTGGAAGTCGCCATCACAGCAGCAGCGCCATGGCAGCGTCTTACCTGGACTCGTGCTCTAGCGACGACGAGTTGGACGTTTTCTATGACAACAGCGTTAACAACAACAATAACAGCAGGTCGGGCTGCGGAGCCCGCGGGGGTTGGTACAAACCCAAACTGGACTCCAAGCAGCTGGGCATCAACAGGGCGGAGAAGGTGGTGGCGGAGCTGCAGTCCGGAGGAATCTTTAACATGATCTTTGAGAACTCCAGCCACTCCTCCAGCAGCTCGGACAAGGAGAGGCCTGGGGTCAGCTCATCCTCGAAGCCTCGTCCGCTGTCTGATCCCGAGTACCCTCCGTATCGGAATCCCTCCCGCTCCCAGAGCAACCCCAACCTGCTCTCTGAGGAGGAGATGGCCCAAGTTCTGAACGACGACTCGGTCTTCCTGGACTCAGACTTCCGACATCTCCACCTTCACCCCCACGAAGAGCAGGACGCGGACGTGGGAGACGGGGGCGACTTGGGCCTGGAGCCGGGAGAAGGCATCCTCAATGTGGGGATGATTGTGGGCTACCTGGGCTCCATCGAGCTGGCCTCCACTGGGACCAGCTTGGAGAACGACAGCCTGCAAGCCATCAGAGGCAGCATGCGACGCCTCAGGGCAGAGCAGAAGATTCATTCGTTGGTCCTCATGAAGGTGCGACTGAACTTTCAATCCAGCGTCTGGCTTTCGTGTTCCCAGGAAACTGGGATTGCCTCGTTATTCTTTTATTATTATGTAACGTGCCTTAATTATATCCCGCCAGGTCATGCATGACAGCGTGCGTCTGTGCAGTGACAGGGGTCAGGTCCTGGCCACCTATCCCGCGGAAAAGCTGGCCTTCAGCGCCTGCTGCCCCGACGACCGGCGCTTCTTCGGACTGGTGACGATGCAGGCCACCGACGACCACGACGACCATCACCCCTTCAGCAACGGGCGGGACGAGGAGGGCGGCCTGAGGACTTCCTGTCACGTGTTCATCGTGGACCCAGACCTCTGTCACCACCAGGTACGACTTGAGACGCATGCATAGAAGTATTATTAAGCATTAGATGTTTTATTTTCCGCTGGTTTTTATTAAAAAGAAAGGACTGGGTGTATCAAACAGACAACAAATGTTTTTTTCACTTTTGTTGTACTCAGACCAGGGAGCTGGGAGCTGCCCTTGAGGATAAAAATAGTAATCACTGAAAAAAGAGAAGGAAAAAAAAGATGTTCTTCAGACATAGCCAGGAGCAAGGTTACAATAAAAAAAATTGTCAGCCATATTGATTCAAAATGAACTACCGATTTTTATCTTTCAGGGTCTTCATCAAAGTAGAAATAATTTTTAAAAAAAGGTTTGGAAATTAAAATTGTTCTGTACCACAGCAATTCTGTTGTTTTTCAATATTCTATAAACATACAGTTTTTCCCTATTTAACAAACTAAACCACTCTTCTCAAGTGTTATCCTTAAAAAGTGATGTTGGATTATCTTATTATTTTAAATGTCTAATGTATCTGCTCAAAGACTCGGTAAATAACAAGCTGCCCGCTGACGCTCGTTTCCTCAGGTCCACTCGGGCGTAGCCAGGAGGTTTGGGTTCGAGTGTACCCCCGACCCAGACACGGGAGGGTGCCTGGAATTCCCGCCCAGCTCTCAGCCCCTCCTCCAGTTCGTCTCCGTCCTCTACCGGGACATGGGAGACAACATTGAGGGCGTCCGGGCCCGGGCCTTCCACGACCCAGACAACGACGCCCAGCAGAACCACAGCACCAGCAGCAACAGCGACAGCGGGATTGGCAACTTTTTGCCGGAAGAGAAGAGCAACCGGGTGCTCTTGGTGGACCTCGGCGGCCCTCCCAACCACAACCATGTCTCGGGGCCGCGCCACTGGGACAGCCCGCCTTCCTCCCAGCAGGCCTGGAGCCCCACCCTCGGGGCCGCCGCCTCCCTCCCGCCCCCTCCTCCCCCGCCGGCCCTCAGAAACGGCCACTACCGCCACGACCCGCACCTGGCGGAACTCCCTCACCCGCTCCCCTTGGCTCACCCCGACGTCCCCGGCAGGCACTCGCGAGGGGCCCACCCTCCCCACTACGCGCCGGGGAAGCGGGGAGGAGCCGCGGGGGGAGGAGACAAGCGAGGGGCCGGAGGAGCGGCGGGGGCGGAGCCGCAGCGCTGGCTGCCAGTGCATGTGCTGAGAGACTGGCGTCAGCAGCACCACCACAGCCACCTGCAGGGCCTGAGCAGCGACCAGGAGTCCTACGCCGAATCCACCGACGGGTGGTCGTCAGCCAACTGCAGCACCCTGCCCCCACCCATGAGCAAGATCCCGGCCGACCGCTACCGGGCCCCGCTGGCCCCCGGGGACCACCTGCCGCCGCCCGGAGGGAGCCAGCCTCCCCCTCCCCCGCACCCCCACTCCCACGCCCACCGTCTGGCCGTTCAGAAAGACGAGTGGGCGAAGAAGCTGTTCGGCGCTGGAGACAGGGAGCGGACGGCGGCAGAGAGAGGCGAAAGGGAGAAGAGACGGGGGAACGCGAAGGAGGGAGAGAAGAAGGTACGTTTTCAAGAAAGGCGGGAAAAAGCGCTTTAATTTGTCAGACGCTCGAATTTCCACACTTGCTTTCCAGATTTCCATTCACATCTTTTAGCCACTGCACCCTCCAGCTTTTCCTAGTAGCGCGTTCAGCGACTCTCTGTCGTTCTCTCTGTGCCAGTCGCGGGGCTTTTGGGAGAGTTGTGTTAAAACTGACCGTGAGACGAGAAGCCCGGGCGGCAGGTACAAGCCCCCATCGCACCCCCCCGCTGTGGAAATTTACTCTGACCAGAGTACGTCCAGGCGCGCGCTTTTATTGAGGCCATAAATCCACGCGCCGTTCATCCCGCCCATCTCTTTCTCCAGCCCTTGAACGAACTGTCACCCAGACGGGAAACTTCTCGGCGGTTCTGAAAGTTGCGACGAACAACGAGCCTTAATGAATAATGCGAGCATCCCCCGACCTAGCACACGGGCGGATTGATGAGTTATTTATCCCCGCTGCTCCAGTATCAGATCATGAATTATGCACCAGCCAGACATCTGCCTTCACCCGAAAACCACCTGTTTCTCACCGTAATGAGAGTCAGGGGAGGCAGCGGAGACGCTTTCTTACCAGTTTTAGTAGCAAATGTTCGCACAATATATGTTTGAATTAATTAAATCAGGTTTTTGATATCGCATATAAATGCAGCAGAGATTTACAGTTCAGTAAAAACTGTCCAGTCATTCCATGTAAGGTTAAGGGACAGTGCGATAGATGGGCCGCATTATTTTGTGAGAATACATTTCCTGGTGCAGTGAGCAGACATAAAGAGAGAAAGACGTCCCGTCTGCTCCAACGCTCGCACGGAGTCATCGCCACTGGCCCTTGTTTGCACAGGTGCTGGCGGACGGACTCCCGTTTCTGTGATGTTGGAGGAGGCCGTTGCCTCCGCCGCTAAAACTCCTGGAGGACAGGGTCCCGGGGAATCCCCCTCACCGCGGGGGGGGGTGACAATCGGAGGAAGTGCTCACAGGATAGAGGGTTCCAGTGACAGGAAGGTGGATGCTAACCCCTCTGAACAATGCGCTCCGTCCGGAGACGCAGGAGCGCGGTCGGCCACGGCCCCTCGCGGTCGAGAGGAAGTGTCGGGCCTGCGGAGGTTAGGTTCGTCGTTAGGTTTCCTGCCCGTCCTATTTACACATCAGAATCACGTGCGCCGTCATGGCTGACCTGTCGCCTGCAGCCTGTGCAGCGTGTGTGCATTACCCCCCGCCTGCTCCTTCGCGTTCGCCACACGGTGGCACTGTTTCATCATCTAAACCCTCGTGAGCCTCCTGCGCACCGTCCACTGGACAAATAGAAAGTTTGGGAAACTATTTGGCACCTGACGTTCATCTGTAGATGTGCTGGTGGTTTAGCTGGGGGGCAGAAATCAGAAGGAAACGTCATATTGGATGAAAACTCTTAAAGATGTAATAACAACACACAGAAACGAGCTGAATCCCCTATTGTGCATGTTTTTTTTTTTGTTTTTATGTTGGCAGCTGCGTTGCTGTAAACAGGAAGGACATTTTTTTCTGACACCGATAGTGTGTGTGTGTGTTTGTGTGTCTTGTTTTACTGCATTCGCGGTGTCCACAAACTGGGAAACACGTGTTGGGCCTGACTGACTTGGTGGGAACCGAACTGCTGGACCCCAACAGTTTAAACCACTGTTTGAGGGTTCGGGTACCCACAAGGTCGGGTATACAAGGATTTGTGTGTGTGTGTGTGTGTGTGTGTGTGTGTGTGTGTGTGTGTGTGTGTGTGTGTGTGTGGGGGGCAAGATCCGCAGCGCAGATGAGAGCTGCGAGCTTTCCCACTAAACTTTGGCCCTCTCAGATGTTTCTCTGAAAACGCCGCGGTGCAGCCACGCCCCAAACCCCCCCCCCCCCAGCACCGCCGACTCAAATCAGCGTTTCATCGTTTCCTTTTTCACCCGAATCTCAGCGTCCCTTAAGAACAAAAAACGCACACAACCAAACCCTTCGCTTTGCTCTAAGCCTCGGCGCCATCGTCGACGAGACTGGCTTTGAACTGAGCGGGTCGGGCAGAGGTCACGCGAGAATGTTTGTGTCCGCGTACGCAATCGAGGGTTCGCATCTGTGCGATGGGACGCGCGCGCGCACACAAACGCACACACAGATGCAGGCTTGACTCCAGGTATCCAGGCAACACCACTGGTCATCTCCTGATGAAACCAGACCGACGAGACCCGCTCCTAATCAGCCGGTCACATTCAACATGGCCCGCAATTTCGGCCCCCGGAGCCGCTGATTAATTGCTCATTAGTCCGGCGGGCTGCGTTCACATACGCTCTCGGCCGCAGCGCGAGGAGAGAGGAGAGGAGAGAAAGAGCGCGTTCTGTCGGAATGGAGGCACGGCCGTTGCCTCAAGGCTAACTGCAGACTCGACAGGGCAAGAAAAAATAGTTTTATTTTACTGCGCTGAGCGGCGGTCGCGGTCGCGTCACCGTCAGGTGGCGTCGGACGATAAATCCAGATGAGCCAGTGACTAATGTTCTCGTGCCCTTTTTCGTCAGCAGCTTACAATATGAACTTCATTCCAGTTTTCATTTTCACTGAATCCTTACACCACCTCGAATATTCTTTGTATGTATATATATATATATATGTATATATCAAATGGAAGTAGACTGAGTGGACCACCTCAACGACTTTCTCAGCGCCCGACAAGCGCCGCTTCCCGTGCCGTGGAAGGGGGCGTCAGGCTGCGGCTGGCCGCTACCTGACGGGGCTCCGGCCGCGGGGGGTTTGACCGAAGAGCGCTCCGGCGCTGCGGGCAAACTCGCAGGACGGGACATGCCTGCGCGCAACGTGTGGAATTTAACGTCGGAGTGGAAGGAAGGACAGAAAAGCTCGCGGCGGCGCGGCCCTGCCTGCCGCGCTGCGTCTCGTCCTTTCGCTTCCCGCGGCACCTGTCCCACCAAACACACGCATGGACCCGCAGGTCGATCGAAACCGGTTTGAACCGGATTCGGTACTCCAGGTTGGGAAATTGGCAGCAAGGAGTAGAATGTGTTATTAAATGTTAAACTAGGATTAAAGGGGATTAATGACTGTTAAAATTTGCACGCAGTTGCAGTTCATTTGAATGTCCACAATCAGTCCGCTGTAGCGCTCGACAGCGGCGCGGCTGCTGGCGAGCTCAGGGAGCGGAGGCGCGGGGGGGGGGCCCGTGTCTTCGTGAAATAATCCTTCGAGGGATGAAGCGAACAGGTCAAGTGCTCGAGAGTGAAGCCCTCCATTCACGTCCTGCGCCAGCAGGAGGCTTGCCACTCGTCTGTGATGTAAAAATGTCCGTCCTCGCAGTGTGTGAGGACAGTGAAAGGCCCAGGAGTAAAGACGGTGTGTTCATATGTAAAGTCCCACCTACGGTGGTATGATATTATATCCCTCAGAACGCCATCCACTCAGAATTGTATTGCATGATGGGACCTCATACAGTAAGTGTTACTAGAGGAGATTGGCAAACGCTGGTATACTTTGTACTGTAACAACCTTGCAGGGTTGCATCCTTATATGTTCCTAGCATCCTCCTGCGGTTTGTTCGTTTACATGGCGTTGGTTTAGCGCTGTGTGCACGTGAACCTAACGCGCGTCAACCTCTCTCTCTCTCTCCCCTCAGGGCGGGCGGTTCCGTGGCCTGACGATGGGCTTCCCTCCCATCCCCCAGCGCGCCTCGGCCAGACGCTCCTTCGGACGCTCCAAACGCCTCAGCCTGGCCCGCTCCCTGGACGACCTGGAGGTAGGGGCGTACGCACGCGCTCGTACTGCTGACGCACGCGCACACGCACACACACACACACACACACACACACACACACACACACACACACACACACGCACACAGTACGTTTGCGCGCTGACCGCAGCGCTCCAGCTCACATTTGAGCCGCACGTGCGGCCACACGTGCGTCCCCTCTAATAATAGCAGCTCATAAACATCATACGTCCTCACATGACGCGTCAAGCCCTCTTTTCACATCACCGTGGCAACCTACTGTACACACAGTCATAGACACAGCCTCCTTATAGAAAGGGGTAAGGGACATTTCGGCGTCGCAGATATGGATTAAGACACCTGCACACTTTTGGACAGCAGCCAGTGACTTGAGATGAGCCGAAGCGACGACTGGACGCGTGCGGGCATTTTCTGCTGACTGGGCGCAGTGCGGCCATACTGTTGCGGGAATTCGACTTCTGTTCTCCTTTTTAGCTGCAAGAGATGACCTGGCATGCAGTCATTTGAGAGCCATGAGTTTTTCCCCCTAACAATATGCCCATTTAGTTGTACTTTACAACATTTTATACCGAGCGAGCCTGCTCCGGCACCGTACAGAGGAACCATACAGCGGGCTGCCGTCACGTAAATCCTCCAGAGCCAGCAGAGGTTATATTAAATCATAGTTACGATGCGGTTTTGAATATGTGATAGCTTTTTTTTTTTTTTTTTGTCAGCTTGCATTTCCACCTTTAAGTGAGTGATGAAACCGTAGCAGCAGATTAAGACAAAGTCAAACTTGAGTGTTACTCTCATCACGGCCTGTCTGTGTGTGTGTGTGTGTGTGTGTGTGTGTGTGAGACCAAAACAGAGTCCAGCGCTCTGTGAACATGATTCATAACAGTAGTTTTGGTCCAAAGATAGAGATCAGAAGAAAGCTAAATGTTTCCGCCGTTTAGTGGCTACTGGTGGTACCCTGGGAGAAGATAAACCAATCCCGCGCCATCGCTGTTTTTTTTTTTTTTCCATCTTAATATGCTGTGCATTTTTGCCATTTTTCCTTTATTGGACAGCACGGCAGACAGCGAGCTGAAGCCGAAGCTGCCGTTGTGTGTTTTTTTCGTGAGAAGAATATTCTGAACGAATCCAGTTCCACGAAGGGAGTTGCGGTTCGCACGCCGCGCACTCGCCGCCTCGGATTCTGCCCGCAACTTCCCGTTGTCGTTCGGGCGTCACCTTAAATTATTGCTCGCGCTCAGGTTTTCAGAAAGGGCTCATTTTTTTGTGCAGTTCAGAATCAGAATTCAGAATTCAGAATCAGGGCGCGGTGAGTAAAGGTGACTCGTCATCAGGTGGTGACGTCGGCAGCCTCCCTCCTGCAAACGCGCTTGAATTTTCCCATCGCTATGCGCACTCCTTTCAGGGTTAGATGTGTCTTTGTCCCACTGCCAGACCGTCCCATGGTCCCGCTCTCTTCTTTTCTCCCCATCACCCCCTCCCTCTCTCCCTCCCTCTCTCCCTCCCTCCCCCCCCTCCCTCTCTATTCTACCTTTTTCTTCCGGTCGTTAGGCCTTTTTCTCTCGGTGCACATGCGATAATGTCGACAAACAGAGAGGGCTTTGTGTTGTGAGGGGGGGAGGACAGAGCGATTGGTGTGTGTGTGTGTGTGTGTGTGTGTGTGTGTGTGTGTGTGGGGGGGGTGTTTCGAAGTGTTAGCCTGCACATCTAATGAGCTCTGACGAGCAATAAGCTGACATTCCCCTCGTTAGCGAGGCCTCCGCACAAAAAGCACAAAAACACGCGCGCAAGACGGATACGCGTATCGACACACATCTGCGCGAAGAGCCGTGCGCGCGCGTACACAACCTGATGGGCAACCTCAAGTCAGTAACGCGCAAACACACTGACGCACGCGAACACGCACGGCCCTTTCACAGTTGTAGCTGCGACATTTAAGCTTTTCCAGCAGCTTTCAGACTTCCCGCTGTAGATGTGTGTGTGTGTGTGTGTGTGTTTTGCGGGATTGTGTGCGCAGGACTATATGAATACAGAGGGGTCCAAGAGAAAGACTTTTGGACCCCGCTGTATGTGTGTATGTCTGCCAGAGCTGGAGGCTTGCTGCTTATCTTGTGATGGGTCCGATTGCACAGCTTAACCATTACACACCGACACACACACACACACACACACACACACACACACACACACAAACAAACAGACAATGTCTTATGACAGCAGTAAGGGGAAGGAAGTCAGGCTGTACACATCTGTTCTCCTCCAGCTGTGTGTCTGTGTCTGGATGTCAGTTGTCTGATGATCTCTGCTATCATTTCCCAGCGCATACAGGCAACTTAAAAAAAAAATACATTGAAGTACTGATGTTTAAAACCACAGAAGGCTATTTTAGAGAGCGCGGTCAACAAGAAAAAAAACCCCAAACAAAACAACAAACCGGCTCACATGCTGCTAACTGAAATAACCATTTCAAAGGCGGCTGACGCACACGAGCGATTCTCGAGTGGTCCTCGAAAAGGCTGACGTCCGAACGGCGAGGTGATTGTGGCCGCGTCGGGCCCCACCCGGGTTTCTCAAAGCAAGACGGACCTGTGGGGACGGGCGCGAATAATCACTCAAAGGTCGGACGCACAAGTACAAGTGCCCGACGGCGCACGCAACAGGCTGATTGCTGCGCCCCCTCCCCGTGAGCTGCAGCGTAATGATAGGTGGAGGAAGGTGAAATTTCTCTCCAGCGGACCTCAAGTGCTGCCGGCTGAGACAGTTCCAGGAAAGAAAAAACTCTTATCGCGCAACAAAGAGACGGTTTAGCAGCGCAGGCGCTTTTTTTTTTTCTTTTTCGGAGGGATGGAGATCATGTGAAATAAATTGACTGCAAATAATTTACTGAATATAAGTGAATATTTCCCGGGATTTGATTTCGTGTACAGCTAAGCTGAGCGTTCAAAAAAAGCAAAAAAAAAAAAGCTTGTTTTTGTATGCCAGTGCATGCATGACTTCTAAATCATTTTTCGAGTCCTGGCGTTGGTGTCGTCCCAAACCGACGTAACAAACGAATAGCGGCGACTCTCAGCTGATCTCGCACACGTGTGACAGCTCCCGCTGGGCGCTGTAAGGCCGAACCAAAGCCAGAGCTTCTTATTGCGTTAATCGTTTTTTTTGTTAAAAACAAAACAGTGGTTTGAAAAAAAAATCCTAACCATTTAAGTTGTTTAGGTTTTTCCCAAGTGCGACCGGTCGCCGGTCCTCTCGTACGGCGTAACGGTGGTCTAAGGGGTGAAGGGGAAACGCGCGGCCCTTGTTATGTGCACGAACGCAACCTAAAGTTCAGCTGGAGCTAACGTGCGGCTTCGGAAGTCTGAGTCAGAGCAAACGAGTCATTGTCTCCCGGAGTCACGGCAATTCCGCTGCAAAATTCCCTCTTTGTGTTTCCACGGAAAGTGTTTGCTCGCCGGGCCACAGGGGAGGACCGGTGACAAACACAGCACAAAAAAGACTGTCTGGAAGACACACACTTGGCCTCACGTTACGATTTATTATTATTTTTTTTGTCAAAATGATTATGTTCTAATAAAAGTTGGCACCGACGCATTAACGAGCCGAGGACACGTACAGTGGGGTCGAAAGCTCGGAGAAGCCTCGCCGGATGTTAAAGGGCACGCGGCCCTTCACCTAAAAAAAAAAGTGCTGGATCCTAGAATTCCCATAATGCATCTGTGCGTAAAAACCTCTCCTGCCCTTTTAACTCCTGTATCTTTGAGCACCCCGCAGCAGATACGTCGCTGTTTTACAGGCCGCGTGGCTCTTGACAGGATTCCCCCTGAAAAGGAAACACTGAACTACAGCATGTTCTCCTTTTATAAGCCCGTTTGACATTTTTTTCTCACGCGCAGCTGACACAGCGTTGGAAACCAGTGTAAATAAACTCTCGGGTCCCGTGGTAACCCCCGGGCCGGGGCATTGGCAAAGGTCGTTCGCGGACGCACGAAGGGCCTTAGCGTCCGGTCGTTCGGCTCTCCTGAACGCCTGCCGACGGGAGGACGGGTCTTCGGCTTCGGAGTTGCTTTCCGGCGCCGTAGGAAGCGACGGGCCGTCGCGCCGCGTCGCGAAGAACGCCGTGTCCCTCGCGGGCCGTCGTCCAACGCGGCCGCCCCCTGCCTGCAGAATGCGCGCTCCTGTCGTCGGTGTCAAGTGTGAGGGAGCGAGGTGGCGCTTCACCCGCTTTCCTCACCCCCCGAGCCCAGCGGAAGACAGGGAGGAGGGGTGTGTGTGTGTGCGTGCGCGTGTGTGCGTGTGTGTATGGGGGGGGGGTGTTAGGGGTCGGAGTGAGTCAAGGCATGTTGAGGAATGCGGCTGAAGCTCTGTCCTAATCAGCGCTCCAGATATCAATCTTCGCCGTCAGCCGGAGATTTTCCCCTGCTCCTCTGCTCATGTACATCTCTGTCTGCCTCCCTGTCTGCTCCTCCTCCTCCTCCTCCTCTTCCTCCTCCTCCTCCTCCAGGACAGATCATTCCTCAACACTCGCTGCTTTGCCTCTTTTGCCCCTCCTCCCCTCCCTCCCCCCCCCTCCCTCACGAATGTCAGTTTACGCTCCATGCTCCAGACATGCGTAGGGCATACTAAGCAGATGACAGAGGGTGACACATTCAACTCAGCGCTGATTCTCTGCGTGTGTGTGTGTGTGTTTGTGTGTGTGCGTGCGTGCGCGCGTTGCCTAATGGCGAGGGGTCTCCCGCTACAGCCGCGCCTCCGCGTTCGTCTCGAGTGTGCGTACGCGCGCGTCTCTCAGCCCACAGCGGTGTGGGTGGAATAGAAATTACACGAGGGTGGGTGGAAAAGCAGAGAAAAGGGAACGGAGGGGGGGGGGGGGGGGGGGCAGAGAGGCAGGGAGAGGGAGACGATAGAGAGGGAGAAGGAGGAGGGAGGGGATGAGAGAGAGAGAGGAGAGAGAGAGAGAGAGAGAGAGAAGGGGAACGTAGCGACAGCGACACTCTGTAGTGGTTTGGACATTTGAAAGCCATCAAGCTCCGCCGCTTCGTCTCTCTGCGCGCACGCGCGCGCACACGCACGGACACACACACACACACAGGCGCACACATTCAACAGCTGATGACAATGTGGACCGAGGGGAGCTCTCACACGCAGTGCTGAGGATTACTTGTCCCTTTCTTCATGGAGCAGCAAACTTTGAGCGTGGATTCTGAAACGACCGTAGATCCAGTGAGTAGACCGGCTCAGTCTGCGTGGGAATTTGTGTGTGTGTGTGTGTGTGTGTGTGTGTGTGTGTGTGTGTTAGTGTGTTTTGCTCTCCCTATATGTGATCCTCCTCTGTCAGATGTAGCACGTTATGCGATCGGGAACGTTTTTCCAGCCATGTGGCAGATGTCAGAGCTGGTCAAGTCTGAAGCGGCTGCTCATCGCCGCTCTCCTTCTCCGCTGCTCCTCGCGACCCGGGCGCTCAAAGTAATCCCCCCCCCACCCCCGGCACATACCCATCGCGTTTAAAACGACTTTAACGAAAACTTCAGCAGCGAGGCCTGTCTCTGGAGCGACAGATCACGTGACCCGCGCGGGCCAATCGTCCGGCCGTCTGCGGCTCCGCCGGGTTAAAAGGGAAACCTGTTGATTCTTCGGTTTAGTCCGTCAGGTCGCTTCAAACTGGAGCGCCCGTATTTGTTTTCCGCTGCACGGCTCTTGAGGAAAATGTCTGTACGCCGCGCCGGCACGCACGGCGGCGCGCGCAGCGAGTTTGTGGGGTCCACGGCGTTGTGTTTCTGCGGCCAAGCGGGTCGGTAGCTGTGCGTGTGTGTGTGGCCGGGTGAGGGGGGTTTTGACAGTGTGGTGGAAAGCAGCGCGGGACATAATTTCACTAAACACGGCAGTGAGAAAAGAGCGGCCCGCGAGCCCTCTGACCCAGCGCACACAGGCAAACACACACACACACACACACACACACAGAGGCACACAAACGCACACAGGCATAAAAAACTCATTCATATCACAAAAAAAAACCGGGATAAGCGCACAATCAGATGTCCAGAGATAAGGACCTGCACACACATTTCTTCTCCTATACGTGTGTGTTGTCGCTGCGTGCGCGCGTGTGCGTGCGCGTTCCTCGTGATGTCGCCTCGGAGCGGAGCGCGTCGGGGAAGGAAAATCAGATGATGAGACAGGATCAACGCTGCTCCTGTACATGAAACACCTCAGGAGTCACATCAGACGCAGCTCCGATTTCAAATGAACACAAGCGCTCCTTTTCATCTGCGCCGCGTTCCAGATGGGCGCAGTTTACCACAGCGGCACAATCAAACGGCGTCATGTGATGAGTCAGTCGCGGGCCTGCGTATCAACCGGGGCCCGCTGATGCAGAGGGGAGACGCTGAACGGTTTTTCGAGGCCGGCAGTCGGCGGTAGCTGTGAAGCAAACGGCGGCGCTAACGCAGATTTGCCGCGTTTGGCATGAGTCACGGCAATTTTTTTTTTTTTTTTCTCCTCTGTCCTTTTTTTACGTAATTTGGCGGCGTTTCCGACCGACGCGCCAACCGTTTAGCCGGCAGTTACTGTCAGCAACACCTCTGAGTCGTGTTAGGTTGAACACCAAGCAGGTTGTCCTCATTTTTAGCAGAGATCACACAGCCGCCGGTTTCTTAAGAGACGCGTCGTGCGCAAACAGCTGTGGCGAGAAGGGTTTTCTTCAGCGCTCCATCTAACCTGACGGAGTTGTGTCGGCCGTTAAGGGTCATTGCCGCGCAGGCGAGCAGCAGAGGGCAGTGTTGAGTTTTGTTGGATCCCTGGGTTTTTGTGCACGGCAGACACACACACGGGGTTTGCTAAACTCTGCCCCGCGGAAAACATACGGCTCTTCTGACGGAGACGGCGAGTCAGCTGAAGCAGTCCCTTCTTTTCCATGTGTTTGTTACGCACCGTCGGCCGAGCCGTTAAGAAAAAAAACTAAACAAAACACGTATCTCTCTCCAATATACGGATTTCCTCTGTTTGCCGTCTCAAAGTTTGAAGTTTTGAGATGTTCCTCGTCAGACCCAAGGTTGGGGCGAGATAACAGAGGCAGGGTCGGACAATGCGCCGATGTAAAATCAACACATTTCCTTATAATTATCCTGAATTTCCCCTTCCTGTTCATATCAAGGTTGTTCCTCGGGTCGGGCTTGTCCGCGAGTTCCAAGCGAGCCGGGCCGCTTCACGACTGTGTTTATTTACGAGGAGCTCGTGTTAATTCAGTGAAGCCCTCGCATCTGTCCCATATTTAACGTTCTGAATTAGCCAAAGAGAGACAGACGCGCCTGGTCATGCTATCTCCAAACAATCGAGCTTCCAGTAAACCGACTATACCGCGATATAGCTTCGTATGGTTTTGTGGCAAAAACTGCTTACTTGCTCCAGCGCGTCGCAGATAAAACGGCATCTGCTGAACAAAAGCATAAACGCTTTTGTTTTTTTTGCGGCCGTCGCCTTGGGTCAGTTCCCTCAAATCTCGCCCGGAGATTTCCGAATCTAAAATCGGTGGAAGCGAGCGCTTCTCCTTCCGCTTCGCCCGACAGGTGTGGCCCGTTCAAGACGCTGATTGCGCAGCATCAGCGCCGCGCGGGTGTTTCGTCCGGACGGGACTGAGCGCGCATCATTCAGCCCACCACCGTCCCACGTGTCACCGCCACGCCAGATCCCGAGCGGGTCAGTTGAAACCTCCGTGCGGGCGCTCCAGATGAAAACGCCCCCGGACACGTTGTGTCGCTCCTTGTGTTGCCGAACGCACTGACTTTTCCGATTTGCACGCGCAGGAGATTTTTAAGAGAAACCCTGCGTTTTGCGTTTCTGCTTTTGTTGACAGACAAAAAGCAGTGCAAAGTTAAAACAGCACGGGATAGTATTAAAGACGACAAATAACGCCGCTCGCAGCTGAATGTGACCCACTTAAGGCGACGCACAATAAGTCAAACGCGCTTTCCGAGGCGTTGTGACTGCACGTGACTAACGGACCGCGCTTGTCTGAAGCGCGTTAATGCGGCGTGCATGCGGCCGGCTTCAAACTGCGCTACGGTTTATGCTAATTTGAGCGCGGCCGCTCGGTACGCGCCCGCCACATGTGCGCTGCATGTGTGCGAGCGCGCGCAACTGTGTGTCTTTCTGCGCGCGCTCGCCCTGTTGTCCTGCTGTCATCTGATATCCGCAGAGGAGAATGTTTCCCTTTTATGTTGGACTGCCCTAGAAAAGACCATGATCTAACGCACACACACACACACACACACACACACACACACACACACACAGACACACACAAAGGAAACAGAGCTGCTTGGCTAGACCACAGGAATTAGGCTGAAGGAGAGGAGGGGAGACATGAGAAATGTCTCCTCTTCTCTCTTTGTCTCCCCTCCTCTCCTCCCTCTCCCGTCAGGATGTGGATTTATCCAACTTAAACTTTCGCCGTGTCCCTCGTACCCTTTTGTGGCGCCGCGCCACATCTCTCGCTTCCCCTGCGCTGACACAAGACGTTTTCTTTTGGGGGGGGGAGGCTGGAGAACAGGTCGCTCACACACCAGCCCTTTCCTCTTCATGGAAATTCTTACACGCGAAGCGCCAACGCTGTGAAAACGCTTCAGCTCGTCCACGAAATAGAATGTTTGCAGACACGCACACACACACACACACACCTTTTACTGTATATGCCTTCCTGTGCACAAGTGAGTCATCAAAGTGCAAGACAGTGAAGCCGGTGCCGTAGACAGACTTTGGCGGTAGAAGAGAAGGTGTAACAGAAACTCTGAACTCAAAACAGGAAATTAGGGGGAGCAAGGTGTAGGCTGGAGGCCATGTGCACAAATTTCAATTGCCGCCTTTGTTTGGGTGTGTGAGAGAGAAAGAGCGAGCCGTGTGTGTGTGAGCGCCGGAGAAGGCCGCTCTGTCCTGTGAAGTGCCTTTGTCTGCTCCCGTCCACCGTTTCATAATAAACCGGCAGGATTTCCTGTGCGTCTTTTTAAATGCGAACGCTACAGATGAAGTTTCCACTTCTTTTCCACCGGTCTCCTCCTCCTCCTCCTCTGATCATGACACACAAACCACTGGAGACATGGCTTGAATCAGTAGAAAACATCCTTCACAAAATGATCGTACCTAAACCTGCCTGACCGGGGTTTGAGCAGGGAGGAGCAGAGGCGAGGGCCGTGCTGCAGCCCGATTGGCAGGCTGGCCTTCGTTCCCTCCCCGTCCCTGTAACTGCCGCCCGATGGGGGCGTGTCACTATGGAAACGGAGCCGCGAGCGTGTGTGTCGGAGCGCGCGCGCGTCAGAATGGAACTTCCTCGTCGGCCCGTCGGCTCAGTGTGCGGAGGAGTGTGCGTGCGAGAGCGAGAGAAGGAGAGGCGCGTAATGTATGCACAGCATGTTAAGAGCCAGATTGACTTCTCGCAGCTTTAGCAGATAACTCTCAGCTCCGGGGTGCGCGTGTGTGTGTGCGTGTGTGTGTGTTTCTCTGCGTGTGTGTGTGTTTGTGTGCGTGAGTGTGTGAGACACAGACGTGCTGAGGCATGGCTCCATCCAAGTCAGCTGTCTGGATGAATTTCCTCCCGTAGACAGCTTCTGAGGGCAGCGCTGTCAGCGTGTGTGTGAGCGTGTGTGTGTGTGTGTGTGTGTGTTTTGTGTGCGGCTGTCGGTGCGCGTTTGCGTGGTCCACATATGTAGATTGAGCAGTCAGCGGGGTTTCCTCCTCTGTGAGAGGGGAGCAGGATGAGCCTGAGGAAGAGGCTCTCCTTCAAGCGGGTCTGGAACTTCAACACTGTGAGTAGTACGCACAGTCTCCCACACACACACACACACACACACACACACACACACACACACACACACTTCTTTACAAGTGGTCTTTATGGTAAACAACTTGCCGTGAGAGAAATTTGCGTAGTTATTTACTCACAGAGTCATTTCTTCATTTATGTCAATAGACGCAAACTTGACTCCCGCTGGATTCGGCTGTTCCCTCGTTCACTGATTTATCAGCCATAGTTTGTAATAACAAACCCACGTCTGGCGGTAAGCCCGCCAGTGTGTCACCAGTGGAAAGCCTTTGCGGCCGCCACAAAAAATTCAGCAGCAGATTCTCCCCGGTTGGCAGGTATTCACTTTCAACCCGGGCTTCAGGCAACAAGGAACGGCGTGAGAGCGATGGAAGTGCAGAGAGAAAAGGAGAGGGACAGGGAGGGACAGATGGAGGAAAGAGGTGAGCGCTACCTACAGCGGAGTCTGAGGGGTATCCATCACCTTCAGAGCACGCAGGGGGGAAAACAAAGGGAGGAGAGGGGGCGTACGTGCGAAGACAAATGGAGACGAACGAGGACGAAACGCTCCAGGCAGCTGTGGGACGTGGGGGATCTTACGAAGCAAACGGGACAGAAGTTGAAACGAACGAGCCGTCCCGTCTGGCATTTTTTTTAAGAAACGAGGGACGGATGTGGAAGTGTGTGTGTGTGTGTGTGTGTGTGTGTGTGTGTCAAGGTAAAGTGAGACAGAAGGGAAAGAGAGACCAGCTCTGGCTCTCAAAGCCAGATGTGTTTGCGGGGCCAGAGCGAGCGACAGAGACGGCGAGGAGGCGGAGACGTGGCCAGAGACAAAGGGTGGCAAAGACGGAACGGTTTGCCCGTTTTCACCTGGACGGCTCCTTCTGTATGTGGTTAAAGAAAGCGAGACCAAAAAAAAAAAAAAAAAAAAAGTCCCGTTCAACGCTCAGGAATGGCGAGCTGAGTCAGCTCTCCGGTTTCCTCGCGATACTCCCTCCGCCGCCGAGCGTGCGCCCCATGTTTAGACGGAGCCATCGGGTCCAGATTGAGCCGTGTTTACATCTCGTTCCCTCCGCCGTCTGTGTGACGGTGGCGCGCTGGAGGCAGCGAGCCAAGTCAAATAGACGTTTATCAGCCGCTCGGCCTCTGAGTCACATCTCCTGCGTGGCTCCGTCGTAGGGAAACAAACATTATCTGCATTCCTTCCTTTCGCAGCGAGTGGATATTGATTCCAGCGTGTCGCGGGGATTAGGGGCTTTATCCCATAATTCCAGGGGTGGTCACAGAGGGTTTCACTTCGGAATAAAAAATTGTGCAAAAGTTTGCGGGAACGTCAAGCTGCTGGTCCCATAGTCTGACAGAGTTTGCTGATGCCCGTGTGTTCATTGATTTGGTCACTTTTGCTTCTAAATTCTCACTAAAAAGAAAATCCACCATTTTTTTTTTTTCAGGAAGCGTGTTCGATTTGGCGCTCGGCGCCTTCCCCCGTCGCGGGGGTTGCACGGAAAGCATCGTGCCGGCGCACCCTCGTCCGACTTCGGGGATCGTCGGCGCCGTAATCGGCTCGTTCGCCCCGTCCTTTCCTCGCCGCGTCGGGCTGCGCCGAGGCCCGGGCCTGTCGCGCGGCCGCCGGAGCTGGCAGGGGCGACCGCTCCTCTCAATGGCAGCCACTATTCACCTCACATTCAAAAGTAAACACGCGGGCGCGCGCGCGTCCAGGCGGCTTCCTCCTCAGCCGGAGGTGTGTGTTTTGCGGCGGGGCCGGCCTGTGTTGTGAATTGTAAGCCGCCTCTCGGAGGACGGCTCCGTGTGCGTCCGTCGTGCGTGTGTCGCGGGCGCGCGAGAGCGCACGTCAGGGTACGAGAGCGCGTTGGAACTCCTCTCCAAATGTGGCCGTTACAGCTCCGGCGATGGAGCCAGGAGTGGGTTCCTGCGGCGCAAACAGTGTTGTCTTTGTGTGTGTGTGTGGGTGTGTGTGTGCGAATGTTATTCCCAGACAGTTTCTCCCACGTTACTGGCTGCGCCGCGTCTCATCCTATAAAACAGAACGTCGTTTTCCGGGAATCGCCGTCCGCTGAGATGCACGCGCTCGCAGACGTGGAACATTTCGGGAGCTGGAGAGGACGTACAGAAGATTATTAATATTTATTAATATTATGACGGCAGCCAGAACCGAGGCCTGTAAACTGCGCCCTGCGTTTGGACAGGGTTTGTACCTGAGGTTCAGGCTTTGGTAACGGATGATGTAAGCCGCCCCTCTCCCACGAGTCGCAGCTAATAAAGCACATGGGACCCGTGTGCACGGTGGCCAACCACTCCCTGCACACACACACACACACACACACACACGTAAACAGGCCAAGTATGTGGCTACAAGGTGCCAATTTATGTGCAGGGAGCTGAAAGGAGGAGGACGGAGGCGAAATGGACAAGTTGTGACCTGTGGACGGAAAAAAAAAGACGTTTTTTTTAACTAAGTAATGAAGGCGCACATGATCCAGCAGGTCATTTCATCGCTCCTGATCAACATCGTCCCGCAGCCGTGTGATTCAGCCGTCTTATCTCTTTCTGAAGTGGGTGTCACCGTGTCGCGTTGCAGAAATTTCCACAACACTTCCACTGTTTTCGCTGTTGCGAGCGCTGCCCTCCTCGGAGCGCCAAAGGAACCTTCACAGACTTTATTCATTTCTGTGAATTCCAAGATCAGGAGGTGGCAGCATCCCCAGACTGACGAACTTTTCAAATTTAGGCCACTGGACTAGTTACAAAAAGGGATTTTCTGTATGTAAGATTTGCTACTGTCGAGCAAAAAGGGCTGAAAGGATTCATTTGATTTATGGATGGTCTGTTGACACAAAAATGAACATAAACATGAATCCATTCATCATTGCAAACTGCCCGACTGTCCTCGTTTCCAGCTTCTCAAATGTGAGGGTTTGCTGCATTTACGCCGCTGGAGGAATGAATGCTACCGAGAAGTCGTCCGGGCTGGTTTGGTTTGTCCACCAGAGAGCAGAGACAAGTTTGTCCTGTCCATATTTAGGTCACAAATCCAACAGGTCCCTCATCAGTACCAGTCCAGTGTTTCTGTAATGTTCACAAACGCTGGAAGGGGAAACGATTTGGTGTTTGTTTGACTTGGTTACGCCTCGGAGGCAGTGGCCACAGGTATTATGTTTTTATGTCTCATGGACACGATATCTCAGGAACGCCTCAAGGGATTTCCTTCAAATCTGGCCCAAGCGTTCATGCGAACTCAGAGACGTCCAAGTGGAATGAAGTCAAAGGTCAAGGGTCACGTGACCTGACAAAACACACTTTTTGGCTGTAGCTCAAGGATAAATGTGCTTATCCTGCGAAACGCCAAACAGGATAAAACGATGGAGTCATGACCTTTAATCACTTTATCACAGAGCAACTTAAGTCACAATCAGAAGCTTCTGGAAAAACACTTCTCCGGCCATCACTTAACACCAGCAGAGGGGGAGAGCGTGAGCGTATTTCCCGCCACTTGGCGGTTGGCGGCGGCATGCGACCGCGAGCCGGTAATTCTGGTTCACAGCGTCGGGTGGCTGCGGCTGATGTGGCTCGGCTGTGCCTGAACCGGTAAAAAAAACAGTAAAAATGATGCACACGGTAGTGTGATAGAAAGTCAGAGGTCAGACTGAAGTTTTAGTTGTTACCAAACTACCGTCACTGTTCAGACGTATTGTAAAGTGTAGAAACCGTAGGCGGCTTCCTTTTTGTTCTCCCCGCGAAAACCCTTTTTCCCGTCCAGCAGGCCCGCGGACGGAGACGCGGGGGAAGCAGTTCCCGGTAATCGATGTCACGCAGCGTCACGACTGACTCTATCTGCGGTCGTTCCAATGGCGAACGAATTACGCGTCGACACGTTAATTGAGGAGGAGAAACCATTAGCTCCGGCCCTGTGCGACTTCACAAAACCGGCGACCGCACGCACATTCTGAGGTTTCGCTCGGAAATCTTTCCTCTGACAAAACCGTCCTCCGCGAATGTGGAAAGCGCAATCACGACCATCGGTCATGTGCCGCCGTGTCACTTTGTTCTGCTGATCTTATCAGTGCATTTACTGTAGGAAGGAGAACATAAAGCCCCATTATAATATCTGTGAACAATCAGGGTCAGAAGACAATAACCGCAGACCGTACTGGGGCTGTGATCTAGCGGCGCATCGCTACCGCCTGCAACACTGAGGTACTGTTCAAAAAGCAAAGAGGCAGATATATTTGATATTATGATTCCATATTATCAAGAATGTGATAGTTTCCAGCTGCATGTTTCTCTGTGGATATGAGGTCAGGGAGAGGAATGGAGGGAAAGTCTGGAAAACCCCAATCGTTCCCCTTGGGCTGTCAGGAATGACCAGGATCTGCCAGGAGAGGAGGGGGGGGTGGTCGCTGCTGGAGAGGCTGAGGAAAGGTTGAAGGAAGGAGGGAGCGAGGAAGAGAATGACTTGAGGGAAGAGTGGAAGGAGGGAGACCAGGGGGGGTGGTGGGGGTGACTGGAGAGGAGGAAAAGAACAAACAAACGGAGGGAGTTTGAAAAAAAAAAAAAAGGTTGGAGGGAATTTAAAGGGGGAAGAGAGAGGAGAGGGGACTCGACCAGAGGCCAAGCCGCTCCACCGCCGAGTATGCCTGGAAGTGATCACATTAGAGCTGAATGGGGATGGGACACACACACACACACACACACACACACACACACACGCGCGCTCACACACGCTCATGTTTGCTAAAGAATGTACACCGCATACAAAAGACACATCACTACCAGATGTTGACCATATGAATGCACACTATAGGCTACACCCATAGAAAATACACCGCACATAGTCGCGCACACACACACACACACACACACACACACCAGAGACCAGTGCCACGCCGCTCAAAGCGCGAGCCGTGACATGTGTGGGATTGTAATCAGCGCCAGGATCGGGTAACCAGTTTCCACTGGCGGGGTTTGCGCCTCCGTCATTTTCTCATGTCGTCCGCGGCGGCTCGACCGCAGCCCGCCCGCCGCAGCGTCGCACCAAATCTCTTTTCACACGCCGGTGCCAGCCTGCGCTCGTCCGGGGAAGAGTCCGAAATAGCTGATCCCGCCGATTACGCAGGCCGAGTCCGCCGCGGGGCTCGACCCCAACGCGTACGCTGCGCTCAAGGGGGTCCGCTGAATTGTGTCGCTAAATTTTCCGCATCAAAACCTGCGCCGGTTGACCGGAGAACGGCTGCGGTAACTTTCGCTGCAGAAATGACGTGGAAATCAGGGGGAGTGAGGGAACCTGGTTAAACTACGACGGCACAGTGTGAAACCAGACCAGAGCTTCTTCCCTGCGCTGAAATGTTTTTCGGAAGCTGACTCCTCTCAGCTAACACGGTGGAAGCCGCTAGTTTGACTTGTGTGCTAGTTTCAGTTTCAGTCATCTGGCTGTTTGTTGTTGGTTTTTTTACACTAAGACGGCCGTGTCTGATCTTTTTTTTTTTTTTTTATTCGCCCCCATCCTACGCTCTGTTGTCACAGCAATACTTTCCCACACCGCTGGAAACCCTTGCAGCGGTGGCGGAACGAGTCGACGTTTTACTTCGACGCAGCGTGGTTGTCTTACAGAAATGACGGTGACTAAATCTCACAATCAGGAGCCGGGCCAATCCAGTTCATGTAAGTTCTCGGAGATGAGTAACTACAAGTATTACTGGTTCCCCGTGTAGGGTGAGGGGGTTTACTCAAAGTAGTAGCACTTCCCTCTCGATGAGTGAGCGCTCGCTGTCAGGGTAGAGACATCCCCCCACATTCGAACAGAATATCATGTATCGGTGACGTCACTCTCTGTCGAGGGGGTGACAAAGCCTTCAAAATATGCCGAGACTCTCGCCTCCGTGGCTCGTGGGCGCAGCAGGGTGGGCCGGGTGGGGGAGACCCGCGGTATCGAGCGGGCGCGTCCGCCTGCGCCGAAATGAGGAAGAAGCGACTTCTCAAAACGGAGGATGACTGCAGCCCTATAGGAAGGCCGGGTCACGCAGGAGACTCCCACGTGTCTGTGCTGACTAACAACGAGATCATTAAAAGTTCGTCTCCGGGGCGCCGGCCTCTGGCACGCGGAGCAGGATCACGCTGACATTAGTGTCATTCGTATCCTCTGCTCTTAGCCTCTCTTTTCCTTCTTCTTCTGCGGCCCCCCGTCGTCTCGCTCCTGTCTCCTGTCTCTTTCTTTTATCTTTTCCCTCTTTCTCCTTTTTGTTGTGACTTCTGAGTCACACGCAACGTTTCAGCTCTGCTCCAGAGTTAGCTACATTACTGATGTGTGTGTGGAATGAGCTCATCCCAGCTCAGCGCGTCTGGGATAGAAATCACTGCATCATGCATGCGTGTGTGTGTGTGTGTGTGTGTGTGTGTGTGTGTGTGTGTGTTTTTCTTTGTGCCCTTTTGTGTCTGGCTCTCAAGTAAGTTTGGCGTGAGTACGTGTTTGTATCTGCGTGAAAAGCGTTGCTTAAAGAGCTGGAATTGATTAACTAGCCGCGATTGGTAGTCATGAGCAAACATCACGCTTCACCGTGATATCGGGGGATGGTGGGTCTAAAGTTCCTCTTCTCACCTACACACACACACACACACACACACACACACACACACACACACACACTCACAGCAAACCCCACCCTTCTGAGGAGGTTTTCTTGCCGAGCGAGCGCAGCCAGTTCACAGATGATTCCACCCACGCGCAAGACAATGAGTGTGGGCGCTAACCTCACCGTGTCATGATGTGGAGAGTGTGTGTGTGTGTGTGTGTGTGTGTGATAATGGGCCAGGTCCTGTGAGAGACACAGACTGTTTGTGTCTGCATGATCCATGTGGCCAAAAGTGCGTGCCCGGGCGGCCGCCTCCTTACACCCGCACGCCGTCGGAGCTTGCATGGACGTCTGTCATCTGGGTGACGAGTGAAGAATCCTAATCCATGTCTCTCTGTGTTTTCTTACAGTCCGCTGCGGTCTCCGACGGAGGTGAGTAGAGCCGCCTTTTCAGCATCTGTGCACCACACTACATTTTCTTTTTGTTTTGAACTTCACTCAGCTTCGGCCGCAACGATCGACTTTCGGCAGCGCCGCGGTTTGCGTTGGGCCGGTCGCCCCCGTTCCCGGCTGAGGCAGACGCCTCGTCGACGCGCGGCGGCTTTTTGGCTGAATTCACGGGAACAGCCGACAGTCGGGTTTGACCTGCTCAGCCTCTGCCCCACCTCTGCTGCGGCTGCAGCACAAAATGAAGTGGCGCATTTGTAAACACATCGGATGCGCGTGAGGACGTGTAGCGGCAAGCCGCGGACGGGACGGGCAGACGCTTGGCTTGTCTCCTGCTTACCGACACTGGCGATTTGAAATCCCAGGTCTGTCCGGAGCGTTGGCTGCACTCGTGCAAAAGCGAAGGTGTTTCGCAGTCGCACAAACTGCAAATGTTGGGACAGGGTCTCCCTCAAGACAACTGTGGCGTTGCCCGCACAAAAAAGTGTCAAGGGGGAGAAAGAAGAAGAACCAGAGAGGGGGCGAGAAAAGCTGAAACCCTGTCTCACCTCCACACACCTGGCGCAAAACGCAGTGTGTGTTTTTTTTTTTTGTCTTTCTTCAAATGGATAGATTCTGTGTTTAGTTGGACCTCGCCTGAAGCAATCTGTCGCGCCTTTGGCGCAGTTAGAAGGTGCCAACAACGACACAAGCTCTCAGACGCCAGATGCAGGAGACGTCTAACGGCGCCTCGACGCCTCGCAAAGGCACATGAAAGACGCCCACCTTGGCGGGGGAGATGAAAGGAGGAGGAGGAGGAGGTGAGAAGAGAGACAAAAGGCACGTAGGATCCACGGCAGACTTGGTCACAATGCAGAGGGGTTTGAGGCCGCTTGTTCGATCGCGTGCCCTCGGAGGAGGGGCGGCGTTGTCAGCGAGCGAAGCGGAGAGCTGGATCTCCTTCCACGCTGCTGTGCACGCGGCGCAGGGAGCGTTTAATGGTCGTAAAGGAGGAGATCGTTATTACCGGCGCAAATCAAGTGATGTGTCGCCGCAGGTCAAGCGCGCTGTTTTTACGCCGGTGGACGTTTCTCGCCCGTCTTTGTCGTCGCGGCGTTCCTTAAGAGCCAGTAAACGGGGAGGATGGGAGCCAGAGTGTCATTAACTCAGTTCAGGCAGAGTGATGAATGTTATCTCAGTAAGTAAAATAGATCCGACGCGGCTCAACCTATAAAGTTCTGTGAGGAAGTCCCTCGCAGGTAGGACACAGGTATCGGTTTCAGCTCCCGTCGCGGAGGACGAAGCGATCTGAACTTGATGGAAACTTGTTACTCCTTCAACAAGTTAGCTGGCAGAGCCTGCCGTCCCCGCCAGCGCCTCTGCTTCCTTAAAATGAACCGTCCAAAACTCAGGGAGGGGCTCAGCCGTGCTCTGAGCATTTTCTTAAACAATTTATTCATGTAGTATTAAGGAGCCATGGGAGAGATTTTTGATTATTGAGTGAGAAGCTGAGCTCTGAGTGGAGTCCCTGCACTGCTGGAGCGATAATGAAGTCCATTCTTCCCCCTGCGCTGTTTCAGACTGATCAACTGACAAAAGAGTTGAGAAAACCCAACAGAAATAGCCCCCCTCCCTCTTTTTTTTTTTTTTTTTTATCAAGCTCTGATTTAGCCCTGTTTGACTTTGAACAAACACAATGTGCGTCTTCATCACAGTCTCCGAACCGCTCCACAATGCCGCCGTTATTCACCGGCCATCCGAATTCGACTCATTCGGATGTTGAGCGAAACCCCTGAGCTTCTGACTCGGCTGGTTCGTGTTCCCCGTGAAGCCGGCAGGGGTCGCGCTGCGCGATGCGGTTTTCACCATTAACGCTTCACGTACATTTATTCCATTTCGCAGATGACTGTGGACACTTGAGAAAGAGAATGAAATCAGTAATGGAAAGTTTTACACGATAATGCGTCCGCGGTTAAAAAACATACACGGGTTAATGCGATTAAGAGACCAGGAAACTTGAGAAGGAAAACACTCCCGCAAAGCGGAATTCTTTTCGAACACATCTCATTACTTGTAAAATGTTTTGGCCTTATTTTGAATTTGGATGTCCGTGTTCTGAACCAGGATCAGGAGTGACGCCGTTCGAGTGCCTTTAGTTGTAGTGTATTAAACTGTGTATTTGAGCGAGTTGTGAAGCCATGTTTTTGTCCTCGTTTGATTTGAGACGAGGGTGGGGAGAGAAATTCTCCCTTGGTTAGTGTCTGTCGGTCTATAGGTCTGTGTGTGTGTGTGTGTGTGTGTCAGCAGGCGCGTGGGGGGCTGCAGGCCTCATTAGTCCCAGTAGTGGCCTTTCTTTAACAAGCCCCTCATCAATACTGCAGTTTGTGTGCGTGTGTGCGTGCATGTGTGTGTGTGTGTGTGTGTGTGTGTGTGTGTGTGTGTGTGTGTGTGTATGCGTGTCCAGCCCTGGCGTTTTCAGTTCCCTCCTCCCCCCTCGACTCTGAATTATTTATCGTCCTAAGACCTGTGTGCGCTTGTATCACTTACCTGGAAGCTCACAGGTGTGTGTGCGCGCGTGTGATCGTACGTGCGAGTGTGTGCGCATGTTGTGACCTGACTCTCTGTGGTCTCTTAGGTTGTCAGTCAGGCTCCTCGCTACCATCCCTCTCTCTCTCTCTCTCTCTCTCTCTTGCTCTCCCTCTCCCCTTCCTTCCCGTTCTTCCTCATGTTGCCGTCGCTGTCAGGTGTGTGTGTGCACGCGCGTGTGTGTGCGTTCGGCCCCGCGAGGTTTTGCGAGGGGCCCTGACGGGGCGAGTATGGATGGAGGGGCTTGGATCCCCCTCGGGGTTCGCTACCTGCGTCGCTGGCACCACACGGGCTCCTACCAGCTCTACCCAGGTGAGGCGACACGCGCTCCTCCCTCGAGCGGAGGACAAGCGCAGATATTAGGCGCAGAGGAGCAATGAGCCCGGACATAATCCAAGCACAAGGCTCCCGCGTCGAATATCCTGCTGGCTTTAGCTTCGTCGCCGAAATCCTTTTAAGGCTTGCCAAGGTCAAGAGGAACAACCTGATCACAAGACACATATTGGTTGGTAATTAAATCGCGTCGTAACCGGCAGCCTCAGTTTGGAGACCTGGTGAGCTTAAGCTGTCTGCGTGAATGTGGTGGGGCGGCTGAAATGTTTCAATTATGAATGATTTTACTTTGCGTACGGCGCCGGCCGCTCCGCGAGACCGAGGCGAAGCGAGTTTGCTGCCTTTAAAAAGAGCGGTTAGGAATGTGGATCACTCACATTCACTGTAAAACTCTCTCGGAAACGGCGGCGGCACCTTTTGCGAAATGTAGATTTTCAGAATGAAATGATCTGGTAATCTCACCTGAGCACTCACCTGGTAGCTTGATGGAAAAAGCGCTAACAGCGAACATCCTGTTATTTATGAAGGGTTCAAACCGCGTCGCTCTGGCCGCTGGAGTTTGAATTGACGCAGTCGTATCGATAAACAGGCACATCCGAATAGTTTGCTTCACATTCACGGCGGCTCAGGAAGTGATGTTTAAGTGCCCGCGAACCCGAATCCAAAACCTTGTTTGGCATCATACGGCTGTCATCGCCTTTTGATTGAAATCGTCGCCGACCGGTTCGCGGACGCAGCCGACGTTTCCGTTTCCCAGTGGAGCCCCGTCCACGTCGAGCCGGCGCAAACGAAAGTGTGTATGATCCCGTCTCTCGTGAAGCAACCGCAACTGTTTTCAGGCAGAAAACGTCGCGCTCGTGTGGGATCCCACCAGTTTATAGGCCTTTTAAAATCTTGCCCTTGAGGATTTACTGGTTATTCCAGTAATGACTTTTGCAGAAATGGTGATGTCTAGCTCTCTGGAATCTGGCTTCATATAAAAAAAAGATTAAAAAAAAAAAAATCACACTCATTTCGACTCTACTGGCTGCGAAGATTTAGCTTGTTTGGTCTGTCTGCTGGCTTGGACGAGTTGTGGACAAAAACAGAACGCCTTTAACGGCGGCCTGAGATTTAACGTTGAAGAGGAAAGCGCTGGAATTAGAGGAGCAAAGACACGATGACACGGAATGGCGTCTTTCTTGTATTTCATAGACTGTCGCGTGTTGCGATAGACTCCAGTTCTGTGACACTGAACAGGATGCGCGGTTTGCAGAGGGCTTGCATAAATGTTTGCTTCTGGTTCGCAGTGACAGATGAACGACTGAAGTACAAGGAGCTATTAGGAGCTGTTTACTGTACCGCCGGGCGCTGAATGGCGGGGGAACGGTTTGGAAAAGCCGATGAAGAATATCCCCGGCGTGAAAACTGTCGCTGACATTAAACGGAAGAAAAATGTGCAAAAGGTGGAAGCCGCACTGGAGCGATCCATCAATATCCAAGTTTCCGCTCTTTAACTCACGCAGGGCTTCGGCTGTGGACAGGATACTGGTCCTTCAGTTTATTTGCAGGATTTGCGTCGTCTCAGGCACCTGACCGGTGATGCCCCCCCCCCACCCCTAACCCCCCACCCCCCCCGGCTGTTCTTGTATTTGTTTTATCTCAACTTTGCAGACCTGAAGCTCCTTTTATTCTGGTTATTCTCAGCTCCTCTGTGGGCCTCTGTGTCTTTCGGCCTCGTCCGTCCGCACACTGAGAACATGTAGTAAGGGGAAGACAGTGGAGTTTTAGATGTGCTGGGATTCCATACAAACGAATCTGTAATGTGAAAGTTAGATTGTTGCTTTATAAAAAAAAAAAAATCGTATTCTTCGTCTGATATAATGCATAACAGCGCAACTCAGGGCCCTGTATTGAATGTCATTATGATTATGCAGCAGGTCGATGAGGTGTCGCTGGACTGATCGATTCGATCAAAATCATGCATTTGAACACGTCGTTGGCAAAAAAAACGACATCAGGAGATACTTTCCAGCGTCACTGAGGTCTGCCAAATGCACAGCCGTGTGATTGTGTGTGTGTGTGTGTGTGTGTGTGCGTGCATGAACAGAGCTGAACAGCGTGGAGCTGCAGGGCTGCAGCAGCGACAACAGCCTGAACAGCAATGCCAGCCTGCCCAGCGTCCAGAGCCACCGGCGCCACACGGAGAGGAGAGTGGCCAGCTGGGCCGTCTGCTTCGAGAGGCTGCTGCAGGACCCCGTGGGAGTCCGCTACTTCTCGGTACTGTGACCGGACGCGCCACGCGCTCCTGACGCGTCGGCTATAAAAAGGACTTTGATCCATCTTTCCACACGTCGGCAGGTTTAAAAGCGGAATCGGGTTTTGCTCCCGTCAGGTGTGTTTTCCACAGGACGGAAATATGAGGAGGCTTTTTAGTGTCAGCATCAAACCACAGAGATGTAGCTCGCTGCATCAGAACAACCCAGTTAAAGACCTTTCGTGTTCGAAAAATGATCTAGTGTTGAGTATTTTAAAACAAGTTGAGGGCCACATTTGAACTGTTTGGTCGGTCATACAGCATCCGTCCATTTTATTGTATCTTATCTATGGCAGCCAAAGAAAAAAAGACTGAATCCAAATGAATTTTCAAAAAATTTAAGTCAAAATCAAATCTTAAAAATTGGCTGGTTCGTCAGACGTCGCTACTGGCTGCATGATGGAGATGGGAGAGAGCAAGGCTCGTATCAGCCGTCCCCGCCGCGTTCAGGTTTCTGTTCATTCGTCTGATTTTCTTCCTCACTTTTGATCCACGTGCGATTCTTGTGCCGCAGGAGTTCCTGAAGAAGGAGTTCAGTGAGGAGAATATCCTGTTTTGGCAGGCTTGTGAGTTTTTCAGCCACGTGCCTGAGAATGACAAGAAGCAGGTAACGGGACACGCCGGGCGCCGTTTCGATCGCAGCACGCGTCCGTTCTCACCCCTCTGTCGATGACGAGGGACGTCTTCATGTGCTAATTAGCTCTGCTCGTGCCTCGTCTCATCCTTCTCTCTGTCTTATCACTTTTTTTTTTTTTTTTGGAAATCTCTACCTCAACCGCTCCTCCGCCCGTCCCACATCCCGTCTCGCCCGGTCCTCCCGCCTCCTCCAGCTCTCCCAGCGCGCCAGGGAGATCTACAACAGCTTCCTGTCCAGTAAAGCCACGACGCCGGTCAACATAGACAGTCAAGCTCAGCTCGCCGACGACATCCTCAACGCCCCCCGGCCCGACATGTTCAAGGAGCAGCAGCTGCAGGTACCGCACAGCTTCACGTCAGACAAATTACTGTACCTACTGTCAATGACACTGACCTCCGACCTTCCTCGTGAGCAGGAAGAGAAAAACGGCTTACCCCGAAGGGCCGATTCATTATTACTCATAAAACCGGATCAAAACAGACCCCTTTTGAAAACGCACTAGTATTACAACACGGGGTGCTCACACAACATAAGGTCAACTATTCATCTGGGCCCGCTGTCTAGCAGCGTGGATGTTGAATGGCTTCTTAGATGTGCCTGTTGTGGAGGTGGGGGAACTTGCTGAAAAGCTCCATTGATCACAACAGCTGAGCTCAGATGTTCAAACTCTGATAAGAGTCACAAGGCTGGAGAGATATCCGCACCATCGCCCTCTGTATTTTTACACATCAAACATCCACACACACACACATATCAAAGCCTGAGATGAGCTTTCCCAAAATACCCCTGAACTCATCACGATCTCATGGTGCCATTGATTTCAGACTTGCATGTGCGTGTGGACTCAAGCGTACGCTATGAATTATTCTAAGAATTCCGACCCCTTTTTCCGCACTTCACGTCGCAGCCTTATGCTTATGCAGGTGCACATCATTTCAACACGAGACAGCGGTAATCTGGTCTCTCAGTCCAGGTTCAGTTACAACTCTTGACCACTGCAAGATGGAAATGGACGTGGACGATTGTTTAAATATTGTATATAAAATGCTGCGTAGCTGGGGATACTGGGCCATATGGTTGCAATGTGTCCAATTTGAAGTGCTTCTAGTGGGATGTTTGATTTTTACTTAAAGTGCACTTTGTCCAATATGTTTTTAACAGCTGCAGCATCTTGTTGTCATCAATTCAGCGTTTCACTCGGCTGCTTTTTATTTTGCTTTCTTCTCTTAATCCTCTCTAATCCTCTTCATTTCTTCCCTCCTTTTTCCAGCCGCTTCCTTCATTTGTTGTTTGTCCTTTTTTTCCTTTAATCCTTTTTACCACTGCTGTTCTTTTTTCCCCCTTTTCCTTTCTCTATTCTTTTTTTTTTTTGCGTGCATGTGTGAATTCTTCCCCGCGTTCTCTGATTTCTTCTCTCTTCCCTTTTCAGATCTTCAACCTGATGAAGTTTGACAGCTACACGCGGTTCCTCAAGTCTTTGCTGTACCAGGAGTGTATGCTGGCGGAGGTGGAGGGCAGGCCCCTGCCTGACCCTTACCACATCCCCAGCAGCCCCACCTCCAAGCACAGCACCACCGGCTCCGACCGCTCCAACCTCTCCACACCCAAGAAGGTAACGCAGCGCACGTGGCCGAACGCGTTTCATAACAGTTTTTATGAAATCAGGTTGCGGTTGTTTGCTGCGAATGTTCCTGCGTGCCTCTACCCTTCTTTCATTTTGTTTGTGCGTTACAGGAGGACAAGAAGAGCAAATCCGGCCGATCTTTGAACGAGGACAGCAGGGATGAAGCGGGAGACCGCAGGAAAGGCATGTTCTTCTCCTGGTCCCGCAACAGGAGCTTCGGCAAAGGCCCCAAGAAGCGAGAGCTGACTGACTTCAACTACAGTCAGTATTTGTTGTTTTTTTTCAACTTTATGAGTTCTATCTGTCGAAGAATTTAATTTTAAACAACAAAAGCTCCTACGTGAGAAAGATGAAACACTTAGACAGATCACCTTAACTCGTTTCCCCTACCAAGGCTCATCAGTTGCAGTTTGCTATTTTTGTGTTCGATACAAAGGTTTGCCTGTTTTTCCCGACGCCTCTGACGGGTGTGTTGTCTGTCTCAGATTTCTCCGGCAGTAATGGTCGCCGTGAATCCCAGGGTTCGCTGTCATCAGGAGCCAGCCTGGAGCTGGGGACGTCGGGGTCGGGGAGGAACGAGGTGAGTCGGGCGAGAGACCTCACCAGATGATCACTTTAGACATTAGAGTGACGGGCACATAGGCAGTCATATCATGGAGCAGCTTCATCTCCACACTTTAATCCTGTAAATCTCTAAAGCGACACATTGTCAGACTTTCTGTTTCTCACTTCTGTTCCCATTATCCGTCGTACTGTGTTCAACTCTCTGTTCCCCGTCTTACCTCTGCCCCTCCCTGTCTCTGTTTTCTTCATTCAGGGTGATGTTTCCCGTGGCGCCGTATCAGCGTCAGCCGAGCGGGGAGGGGGCAGCGCCCCCTTGAGGCAGTGTAACATAAGCTTGCCGGACGGCTCGTGTTGCTCGGTGCCGCTGAGGGCTGGGGTTTCCATCAGGGACCTGCTGCTGGGCCTCTGTGAGAAGCTCTGCATCAACCTGGCAGCTATAGACCTCTTCCTGGTCGGAGGGGAGAAGGTATCCCGAAGGAAACCTCAAATGATCCGTTACGATTTAAAAGATGTAGTAATCCTTATTTCTACATACGCTCTGCTGGTCCCTTTAGTTATATGGAGTGCTTTAATGTCTTTTAGGCCATTGTTTTGTTTTTTTCACTGTTTGGGTTCTCTCTCACCACTGTGACAGGCAGCCATATCAACTTTATACATAAAAAAACTTATTAATATATGGTAAATTAAGCAAATGATGTTTTGAGGTGTGTGCGACAGGGCGGACATCTTTTCTGATGCACTTCTCCCTCTTCCTCTCAGCCACTCGTTCTGGACCAAGACTGTATGACACTTTGCTCTCGGGACCTGCGACTAGAAAAACGCACTCTGTTCAGGTAAAGTTACACAGATGAGCCACGAGTGGCCACACGGTCAGACCTACACAATCACTAAATCTGTTCTCTTCTTCTCCAGACTCGACTTAGTCCCTATTAACCGCTCTGTGGGCCTCAAAGCGAAACCCACCAAGCCAGTGACTGAGGTCCTCAGGCCTGTGGTGGCCAAGTACGGCCTGCACCTGTCTGACTTGGTAGCACGCATTGTAAGTAACTCTGATTCCTGACTGCCGGCAGCCGGGAAGAACGACATAGACAGACGGTGAAACCTGATGACCATCAACTCTTGTCGCGTATGTGTGTGTCCGTGTGATGCAGAGCGGGGAGTCAGAGCCTTTAGATCTCGGTCTTCCTATTTCCAACCTGGACGGGCTGCGAGTGGTGTTAGATATAGCAGAACACTCTCCCGGAAAAGGTAAGAAACACACAGGCAGTCGGGCTGGTGTGCGTCTCTCATGGGCAACACAACTCAGTCGCTGGGTTTGTATCTTTGTCTCGTTTGTTCTCCTTTTTGCATCTCTGAATCTGCCCTCTGTCGTTCATTCAGCAGACAAACAGAAGAGTCAGGTCCAGGCCTCGACAAGCAGAAACCAATCAACAGTACGGTCTCCTCCAACTTTTTTATTTGCCATTTCCTTTTTGCTCGGGAATGTTCCATAACCCACCACATGTCTCCACTCCCTGGTTGGCGATGTCACGCTACTAAGTGTCTCTCTTGCTGTCTCCGATCACCCATGTCTGTTTGCAGTGTGTTTAAAAATGCGTGCAGGTGTACAGTTTGTGTCTCTGGCAGTGTCAGGGCTATGTGTGACTGTATTTGTGCGCACTGTCGCCGCGGGGCTCTCGGCCCCTGGCGCTCTCGAGGTCGCTAACGTTCCGACACTGTGGTCTGCCTGTGGCCGAATGCATCATCGACTCTGCTCTCTGGTTGGCTGGTTCTCTTTCTTCCATAACAAACCCACGGGCCAGGCGATACAATGGTACAGCATCTGCTGGGTCCTCGCAAACCTCTCCAAGCTCCCTCTGGGGACGTAGGCGGTGGTGGCAGTAGCGCTTGGGGTTGCCGTCGGGGTTTCCTTGTTGCCGTTGGGGTTTTACCCGATTAATGACCGTCTGAAATGGTCATTCATCGATGTCACGGTGGATTCTAGAGGAAGCGGCCACGTTATTCCTCACTTCAGGGGCAGTAGTGTGGCTTTCTGTAGAAGCTAGCTGGTCCCTCTGGTGTTGTGGTGTGCGTTGGTAGCCTTACATGTTGGTGACGCTTAGCACACACTGTGTCAGACGCTGTGGTTGTCTGAATGAACCATCCTCGCCCGTCTTTTAGTTAGAACTGATGAAACGCAGATGTCTTACGAGAATCATTTCCAGTGAATTATTGTCATTGATTATTAATTACACCAGTAGAGTCATTTCACTACCATAATTATTTAGTTCCCATTTAATTGTCCCGCTCCAAACCACCCCTCCATCATTGAAACCTGTGCCCCCTCCCTCCATCAAATCGTCCTACACAATTTGTCTCCGTAGTCACCATCAGTAGCACCAGTCCCCATTTGTTGTCATCACCTGTGCCCACACTTGCGCCGCCGGGACTCATCAGGGCTCTAACGCCCCGCTCCGCTCTCCTTGTGGCCCCCAGGGGGAGGACAGGCCGTCAGGGAAAGCCGGCTCAGCCCACCCCCATAGGGAAAACGGCAAGGCTGGGCACAGCCCTGACCCAAGAGGCCAGGCCTTACCCAACCACTCTGTCTCTCTCCATAAGGCTCCGGAGAAACGAAAACAGAAAAAGATTAATATAGACGAAGCCGAAGGTAAAGACTGAACAACCTCCCTCTCTCTCTCTCTCTCTCTCTCTTGTCGTTTTTGTTTCTGTAGCTGTGTTGCTGTGATCACACTAACCCGTTTGCCTGTCTGCAGTACTGCAGAAGCAGCACCGAATGCTTTCGAGGCTAGCTAGCTACATGTAGCACAGTCACCTCTGCTCACGATGAATGTAGCTTTTGACTTGTCTAACTGATTAATACAAACCCTCTGCTGCATGTTTTCTCAATTCCAATCAACACGTTCTACTGTTTTTTTAAAAGATGTTGGGATTATTCACTTGAGTGTGTGTGCGTGTGTGTGAACATGCACGTATATGTGCATGTGTGTATGCACACGTGTTTCTGTCTTGTGTGTGTGTGTGTGTGTGTGTGTGTGTGTGTGTGTGTGCATGCCCGCAGAGTTCTTCGACCTCATATCCAAAGCTCAGAGCAACCGAGCAGACGACCAGCGAGGCCTGCTAAACAAAAGCGACCTGCAGCTCCCAGACTTTCTGCGCCTGTCGCCAGTGGCAACCAACCAGGCTGCGCCTCCTCCCTACGACCCTGAGCACAGATGCTCCACCCCTAATTCCCGTAACTCCAACAACGGCAGCTTCCCTGGCAGCGGTCGCCGGGGCAATAAGGCAAACAGCGGCGACAGGGGAGGAGGAGGCGCCACCCACTTGCTCAACGCGAGCCATCAGTCCCAGAGCTTAGACTCTGCGCTGGGCGCCGAGAGCGGAGGGGGGAGGAAATCCAGACCGCCTCCACCATTTCCTGGCACCATCTCCCCCATCCACCCCGCATCTGGCAGGGGAGAATCGGTCCATATGCTGGAGGAAGACACCCTGTCTGACCTGACTCTCGTGGGAGAGGGGGACATTAACAGCCCCAGCCTCGACTACGTCACTCCCTCAGCCCTGCCGTGCAAACCCCAACCCCGACCCCAACAGCAGGCACAGGACGGCCGGCCCAGCTCAGGTACCTTCCCCGTGTGAACTCTCGAAAACCTTTGAACTTTTCACTTCCTCCTTCACCTGAGTGCAAGCGGGACTGGAGACCCACTGAAGTCCATTTGAAGTTGCTTTCTGGCCCGAATGACCCACAATGCATCCAGGTCTCCTCCCTTCCCCTCCCTGAGCTTAGTGCTGCAACATCTCTCAGCGTAATACATCACGTTCTATCGTCCAATGCTAATCACAGACACACTTCATCTCAGATTTACATGTAAATAAACAAACAATGCATACAGTAGACATGAATGTTCATATAGTCAACCAATGGATGTAGTGAGTTAATATAGTGATGTATGCATTACTTTCAGGCCAGCATCTCCTGTAAGTCCACATCAGCCCTAAGATAAATTAAATGAGGCACATGAAGAGAGGAGGAATGGATGCATTAGGACAGAAGTAGCCCTTGTGATTTCCCTGCGTGGTGTGTATCTGTGTGAACTCTGGAGAGGACTTGCTGTGGATCTTTCTTTGGAGACGCGAGCTCGAGGACGAGCTCAGGAGGAGCTGACGATGACCAGTGCCAAACTCCCATCCTCCAGCAGCCCCCTTTCCACCAGTGTACAGAATCTTAACAATGCACTTTAGCCATTTACAAACAAGACTTTAAACGTTCTTAAAATCGTTCTCTCCCGAATTTTTTTTTTCTTTTCTTACTTTTTAACATTTCAAAGTGTCGGTGGGTTTCGTGCTACGGGCGGTTGAGCTGCCGTCGACTCAGAAAAGAATCAGTGGGATCTGCTAACGGTCACTAGCTTTTCCCACATTGGGAGTGCTACATAGGCAGCAGTACTGCGCTTACAAGGGGACCATGTGTTACGCCGGTCCTGGCCCAATAAACACAAACGTACGCCGCAGTGCCGTGAACATTCGCACAGCTGTTCCCCGTCGTCTCGACGCACAGTGCGCTCTGTGTTCCCGCCGCTGTCCTCTCACCCCGGGCGTTTCTCGTGTCACTCATCAACACGAAGACTGTAGCCGGCGCGCACACAGCCAGCCTCCGCTCCGTGACCAAACGATCCAGAAACTTCTGCACCGACTCTACATGAGCGGCTTTATCTCTGTCATCTCCATTTTTCTTCTTCGCGCTGTATCATACAGCAGCATGTGTTTGTTTTTTGTTTTTTTTCTCCCTCTCTCTCTCTCGCTCCACAGTTCAGCGATTCATCATTGTTTTTATCCGGCTTTGACTGTGGGGTTCAAGTCAGAAAAATTGGATTAACAAGAAGCCTTTCACTTTTTCCTGTACTATACTCTCATGAAAACAATAATTTATCCCACATGGATTTCATTCTTACTATCAGTTAAAAGTATTAATTTGTATATAGTCTACTTTGTGAAACCACCGTCTTGCTGTAGTCATCGTTAAACTGAAACGCAGCCACGCTGTTTCTTCCGTTGTGCCACAGTAGAAATCAATTCTCCTCTGTTCTGTTCAGTTGACTGTACTGTCTGTAAATAGATCAAATAAATGTTTTAGACGTTTGAAGTGCTCTGCGGAGCCTCGTATGAGCGGCCTCCTTTCTCTTCTTCGGCTCTCAGAATAATCTGATTCACTCTGTCCTCCTCGCTGTCCACATTCGTCCTCTGCACCCCTCTGCATGGAGCCGCTGAGCTGGGATCAGTGTTTGCATGTAGTTTGTCGACAGAGGTGGAAGGATAGTGTGTGTATTTTCTCATTGGATCCTTATTAAGCGTTGAAACAGAAGAGCCCCATGGGAATAACCAGTGGTGGAAAGTAACTGAACACATACTCTCATGTGTGACTTCAGGTAATGTGTTATATTTGAGTCACAGAGTCGAGCATTCAAAGTGGTCATGTAACAATACTCCTGAAAGACACTAAAACTTCTATCTGTTGCATGATGTCTATGGTTTTCATCAAACAAACTTACAATAGATGGTAGCTGGAAGTGACGTATCTCATTTTATTTGCTGCCAAACTCAATACTCTATGACTTTTCTTTGCAGTTTATTTTTATATTTTCAACCAGCGTGTTAATATTTTGCTTTTGCAGGGACACTCTGTCATCTCTGGGCACCAGGGTTATGAAATACCATTGCAACCTGGGCAGTGGGTTATTATAATGCAATAGATGGAATACTTTTCCATCAACATGGCTGTAGTCTTTTACGATTCTGCATCAGTAAAGATAAAAAATATATATACCATAAATAACAGCCAGATCAATCTTTCTGCTGCATAATGAGTACTTTAAACATGGAAATAACTATCTCGACTGTCTGTGACCAAGCTGTCTCACTCTTAAACTGACCAACATCCACCCGAGTTGAAGTGCTTTTTCAGTACCAGCTGAGAAATTGTGATGGATTCCTCAGTTCGCTTTTTCTTCTGTTTTCGACCTTTGCCCACCTCATTCCATCCGTACAACCTCTCTCTTATTTATCTTACTTGATATTCCTCTCCTCTCTCTGTTGCCTCTTCTTTGTGTGTGTGTGTGTGTGTGTGTGTGTGTGTGTGTGTGTGTTCATCTGCAGGACAGGGCTTTTGTTTCGGGGTACAAAGGCTTTTTTGGGGCCTGGGCTATTAGCTATGCATGGGTTCCCCTCAGCTCGATGCCTTATTAGGCGAGCTTTGTCATGCTGGTCTCTTTGGTAGCCCACAAACAAAACTAGGTTCTGTTTCTTCCTCCTCCACACACACACACACACACACACACTCTTTTCCACTTCACACGCGTACATGCCCACGCTCACGTACGAACACACAGCGACTACATCTGTGTGTGTGTGCGTGTCTTTTGCATCACATGATGATCTTATTCTACAGCAGTTTTCACTGGAATAATTCTCCAGTGTTGTTTGTTGTGTTCGTGTTTCCTCCGGGACATGTGACCACAACAGCGACTGATTGTATTTAACCGGTCCTGATAATGAAGCAATCTGTACACAAGCACAGTGAGAGAAAGATAAAATATCTTTGCTTGTTCCACTCTACCACCCCCCCACACACACACACACACACACACACACACACACACACACACACACACATAGACAAGGTCAGTAAATTAGTCAGGAAGGACAAAAAACAAGGACAAATGTATTAGATGAGGGTCACACAAAAGCTTCGTTCATTTTTTGTAAAATCTTGCTGAAAGTCAGGATTTCAACTTAGTGGATGTGCTGGGAAGGAAACAGATCTGTGGGTGCGATTCTTGCTCCATAGTGCAGTGTGGTGTCTTATGGATGCTGTAATGGCACAGGGAAAACCTTGCATACAGATGCTGTTGTATGAATACAGTTTAGGCTCTGTGTTTGAGTTCGCCAGTTCCTTTTGGGACTATTGCCACATTTCCACAAAATAACCGCTTCCTCGTGCATCTGCACAACACTTGTCGTCTTGAATGGCTCCATCTGCTGGTGAGAAGAGGAAGGGAGGAAATGTTGAACAGGCAGAGAGGAAGAGAGCGGGAAAAGCATTTTCTGTCTTTCAGCTCAGATAGCGCAAACCTATCCTAACTAAACGTACACTAGTTACTGATCTGAGAACTGAACTTATTCATGCACTTGTATTTGCTTAAGAACATTCAAAATTTAGGAAATGGGTGAAAACACCTCTAAAGTCCTGGAAGATCTTCCATTGATTATCAATCTTGAGGACTTCTGGGGGAGGGGTATTTAAGGCCAGTTCACACATCTGTGTTGGTGTAGGCGATGTAGACAGTGCAGAGTTGCTCATAATGAAGGACACCACATACATAAGCTCTGCATCCATCCTTGGCAGAAATATAAACCCGGTTTTAGACAAAACTGAGCTCACCAGGCCTCACGCACTGCAGCATCGCTTCAGGCTAGAGGCTCATTAGCCGCTATTAGCATGACACAGCTAACTCATGGAACAGGTAACTGACAGTGGTTGAGTTGCATTGTGGGTAAAATAAGAAGAAGGATTGCTCTGGTTGTGTTGCATCAAAGCAGCTTTACACAGCTTTCCATTGTGAGCCTGAATTTTTATGGTGTTTCTTTATAAGTCATTTCATGTGAAGGTTAAAACACCTAAGACTTCAGGAGCCACTTTTGTCAGCAGCGCACATGGTTTTCGCAGTTGAGCAGTGTAGTCGAGCAGCAGCACCATCTCTGTTTCTCCAGTAGATGGCAGCAGTCTGCATCAAGATGGGGACTATTTCTTTTCACTTACTGCCACACACATACTGAGCACCATCTAACCCTCTTTCCCATGATGTCATAGCCAAGAGCCATGGGAATATCTGTCACATCCTCTTAGTTCCCCTGTTGCCTCCCAGCTGAGTGTGTGTGTGTGTGTGTGTGTGTGTGTGTGTGTGTGTGTATGCGTGCGTGTATGTCTTGCTGAATCTGTGGTGTTGTAGCAGTTGGCTACAGACTGGTCGTGGCTGTCAGAGTGTGATATCTTTCTGAATTTGACAGAATGTGGAGTTTCTTCTTTTTGCCAAGAAATGAAGAACAGTTTGCTCCTGTATTGTGTTTTCTGTGAGTGTTCCCTGCATGTGGATTGTTTGCAGTGCCGCGTGAGTGTTTTTCCATTCTTTTTTGTCATCTCTTCTTAAAGCAGCCTCATCTTCCCCAGGTAAAGACAGAGACAGATGGAGGGGGAAGGAAAGAGGAGGAGGAGGTTTCAAAGTGCCCTGCAGAAGAACAACATCCTCCAACCCCATCCCTCCCTCTCTTCCTCCCGCTCCTCCTCCTCCTCCTCCTCCTCCTCCACCACGGCCTCCTCTTCGCTCACGTCGCAAATCCAAGTCACCTTCATCCCGCTCCAACCACACAACCCCAAAACAAGCGTTGGATTTGGATAAAATCGGGGCCAACTCCGACCCAGAAGACAACAGGCAAACCCGCAGAGGATCCCGAGACCACCGGGGCTCCCAGGGCTCGGAGCTGGACAGGAAGTGGGAGGGTGTTGCCTTGGAGCTGCGTTACCGTGGCAGCCGGATGAGGTCCGCAGTGTACCAGACTTCAGACTTGCCTTCCATGGTCAAAGCCAAGAGACAGCTGGAGCAGAGAGAGGGCAGAGGGCAGATAGACCGGAGTAAATTGAAAGCAACGTTTGTTTGAGGAGCGGGATCTTTCGTGACTCACAGACTGCGCGGCCTGCTGATGTGGTCTCGGTGACTCTGAGCATGCTGATGGTCTCTGCAGCAGCTGAAACACGGTCCTGGTTTTAAATGTCAACAACTGGGCAGCTGCTTCCTGACTCCCTACTGAGGTCATTCAGTAGATGGCTGAGATGAATCACACACCCCAGTGCCACACTGCAAGCTCATTCTAGTACATGCAGTGGTGGAAGTATGATAAAAGTACTGTACTGTACTTACTTTGTACATCTACGCTGAAACAGTTCAGATGGAAATACTTCTTATGCCATATACTATATACTACATGCATCTGTCAGTGTTAATAAACACATATAAAATAATGAATTGCTTTAGATGAAAATGCCTGACAGTATATAAAGAAATAAAAATGAGCTTGATAAACTGCAACATTACTCCTATGATATACTAGTAACACAGTATTGACCTCTTAAAGGGTATGAAGAGTACTTTTACTTTTGGCACTTATGCCAGACTATACACTTGTAATACTGTCTAAATTGTGGTATTGCTAGTCTTACTTGATGCAAGAGCTGAGTACTCCTTCCACCACTCACAGTGGGTTTGTATTGAAAATGTGATGCACATTAAAGTATGCAAACTAAAAAAACAAAACAATAAACTTCACCGCCTTCACCAAATGCGGCACACAATAGATGTTAGCACATTGTGGTTAGTGCTGAAACAGTACAAAAACCCCACCCTGAAAACTATTACATCTTTGCAGTATGACTGTGAAGTTTATTTGTCATTGGCTTTCCAAATTTACAGTTTGATTGATGTCTATTAGCTCATGTTTCTTCGAGTATAATGATGTTGTTTCTTCTGAAACAGTTGGTGTAATTCTCTTCATCAGCAGTACCTGTCAGCCTCACTACATGTTGTCCCCATGCAAGGCATTGTGTGTAACACCACTGGTTCCGTATTGTGTCTCAATTAAAAGGGGTACTCCAAATTTATCAAATACACTTTTTTTTTTTTAATTTAGCAATGCACTTCCTTAAGTTCGGGCGACCTTGAGCAAGCAAACTCGAAGTAGCAGGGGATAAAGTATTTTAACTTTGCAGCCCTCAGGATGGGTCAAGCTCCAATAACTAGAGTATACATTCCCATATTACAAAATAATGTATTTGATCAGACCCACATCTTTCAACTCATCTCCACATTTCCAGTTTGCAGAAGATACTTTTTGTTAAAAATGTAGTGCCTTGACCTGAGGTCCACAGGAGACATTAATCATCTTTTTCCACAAACTGAGCAGTATTATCCACGATAAGTGGATTAAAGGTAGCCCAGCCCCTAAACTATTTGATGTCTTTTGTTTTTGTTTTTCCATGCGCTTAATCCCAACAGCTACTTAATAAAACGCACCTATCGGAGGAATACGGTATATGCCCCTGAACGAATAAAGGCTCTGGAAGTTAATACCACCAAAACATCCAGTCCTGAGTGGAGCCTTGGTTGAGGGAAACAGGAGGAGGAGGATTTACTTTATAGTACACCATACCTCTCGAGTTAAACATCAAGACTGCTGCGTTCCTCTTCTGCCCCTGCATTTGCCCTGTAACCATATGGACGCGAATGAATATTCACGATCACATAATAAAGCATTTCTTCTGGAACAGAAATATAATTATAACGTATAATCGTTTAAAGGTCACCGCGGATTTGAAGCTCATTTTCTCATTCTGCGTCTTTTAATTGGCGTCATTGTTGGGGCCGGCCTTCACAGACCTAAGTGGATTTCCACAGGCTGATGAGCGTTAAGGCAACGCCAATCCCCGCGTAACACCCGGCCGAGCGCCGGGCTCACGGGTTAAGTGAAAGCTGCTCGAGTCACGCGCTTTTAATCGAATTAGCTCCACTGTACACAAAAGGCGCCGGACGACGAGGGGATGACAACTGTACTAACGGCAGGGCCGCGGAGAGAGAGCGCTGTCTGCCGGCCGGTCTGGGCCGTAAAAGGCTATTTTGGAACCCCCCCTGTGTGTGTCCCTCACACACACACACACACACACACACACACACACACACACACGCGCGCGCGCGTGCGCACAGACACACGCACAGCTGCTCGGAATCATGACAGAAGATGACGGATACAGTTGTCGCGGAGGGACAAGTCAAGTTTAGAGATGGAAAAAAGGTCAATTCCAACAACTTCCTTCTGGTTTTTCGCTTTAAAATCGTGGCCCGCGCTCCCGGGGCGGCCGGAGGAGTACACTTTGTGATTAACTGTCTCTTTGCTTAACTTCTCCACAGTGGAAGACTCGGTGGGTCGTGCTTCGGAAGCCCTCTCCGGTCGCAGGTATGTGGCAAAGCGCTTCTATTTCTGCAGCCGGTTTATCTTATTGTTGCCGGCCAATTCCTTTACACGTGTTCACGCAACATGCGCTCAAATCACTTCAGTCGTCTGTCTCGTTCCCCACTCGTGTCGTTTTCTGCAGCCTCACTAATCACAACTGATCAGTTAAACTCCTGACCGCGCGCCACTGGAGAGCTTTGAGCGCCACACACCCGCGCCGACGTTACGCAATACACCAGCCTCACCGATCGAGTGAATTACAATTAGTTACCAAAATCACCTTAAAAGTGTGCAGGCGGAACGTGAGCGCCGTCTGTCCTCTTCGCATTCAAAGTCTGAATGTTAAATCCTGAAGGGTTCTGCAGTGCCCTTTGGATTTAAGGTTAATTATTTGAAAGCCCTCCAACCAAAAAACGGTGACATTGACTTAGTCTGATAGAGGGTCCTCTTTGCGAAGTGGACACAGTTAGAAGGCTGCATGTCGTAAAATGTGATTTCAGAGTTTCACTTGATGCTGTGAAGACAGACACTGAGTGCTGATGGGAGCAGTGTAGGCGACTCTCTCCCCCTCTTTGTCTATATGTGTGTGTATTTGTGGCTTTACTTTCATCATCAGCTGTGCTGGTGGATCATTCATTGTTTTTAAGGGTTTGTTATGACAGCTGCATAGCAAAGCATAAAGTAGGATTACAAAAAAATGGATACTGTTGTTATTTCGCATTCTGCTGTTAATCACAAAATTGACTTTTAAGTCGGTCGGTTTTTAAAACTCACTGCTGTGCTGTGTGTGTGTCGCAGACTGTCTGTCTCTGCTGGTGTATAAGGAAAAGAAGAAAGGGAAGGAGAAGGGCAGCGGCCGCAAGGAGAGGCTCAATGTAACCCTGGAGGTATGTTCAGCTGCAGCAGACCAAAGGCCCGCTGCTCCTGATCTCAGGTCAATCCACAGGGTGGTTTTTGGGTTTTTTTTACAGCTTTTTATACTATACCTCAGATTCTTACTGTTGAAATGAGACTGCTGCCACATGCACAATGGATTGACCAAATAATGTGAATGCCACAAGGATAAGTTTGCCATATTAGGCTGAATGCCAAGTCACAAAACAAAGAATAACATAGGTCTTGAAACCAGCACTGTGATTGATATGTGAGACGTCGACATAAAGTGAAGCAAGTAAGAAAAGTGTGAATAGATCTGAATGCAAGGACGAACTGCAAGGGAACAACAAATAATGAAAAATGCCAATTAAGAAAGAAAAGAAGGGGTCACTATCTGAAACATCAGCGTTCTTTGGACTGAGAGCTCACTCTGATATTTGAGATACCTTTTGTGCTCGTCTTTCGGTTTTAGTTTCGTCGCTTCCTGTAGCACGGAAAAGAATCCACAGCTGACATCAGAATTTAAATTGGCCAAATCCATGTGACCTGGATCTGGAGAGACATAGCTTGTTTGATGCAGGCTGAGTGGATGCAAAATGAAATGTCATCTGCTCCTCCAGGGGATCTGCGGTGTCGAGCCTGGGCCCGGCTACGATGGGGTGTCCTACACTCTCTCCATCCTCTGCCTGGCGCACACGCTGGTCCTGGGCTTCACCAGCCGAGACGCCCTTCTCGCCTGGGATGCTCGCATCCGCTACAGCCTGGGAGAAGGTTGGTGGTTTTTAATCCTGTGTGGATGTTACGGAGCTGAGTCGGTGCTCAGGGATGTGATGTGCAAAGGATTCATGTGCTGAAGGGGAACGCTGGTTCACTAAGCTGTCGCTGGATATCATTCACCATTGATTTTAATTGGATTTGATCAGGTTAGGCTGTGTCTTTGCAGTATTTGCTGGAATATTACATAGCAGCTGATCAGAGTTGTTTTTTTACTTTACTTTGTTTACTTCATGTAAGGGTAGTATGGAGAATGGAGCGAGACTTGTGGGGTTTTGAGAAATAAGGCCAACTAAGGGCCATTTTAGTGTAGTATTTGTTTTCCAGTTTCCATCCTTCATTCCTTAGAGAGATCCTCTGCACAATAAAAAAAAAAAAAAAGTTTGGAAGACCACTTTGGGTTTTCCACACAAGGTGAACTTTAGTAAGTCCACCTATTTTCAGGGGCCTGTTACTCCTGTAAATTCTGTAGAAGATGCTCCAATACACTTTCGTAAGAACTCATCCAGCTGCTCTCCTGATAGCTCTGAAAAGTATTAAAACTGTTATTCCTGTTACAAGAGCTTGTAAAGGTTCATAAAAAAATCCAACCCCTCACAGATCTTCCTTTTTTTTTTTTTTTACCTGTACCAACTTTTATCTAGTCGTATTGAGAAATGTTCTCTATATTTTAATAACTTCACTCAAATTTACAGCCAGGCTGTGAGTTTTCGTGGACATTTTTTGTGTGGAGCCTTAGCTTGTACTGTAAGTACTTCCAAAGTATTTCCAAAAAAAGAAAAAAAAATTCTGAACAGGTAAATTCCTCCACAAATCCTCCACCTGCAGGGTATTTTCGCGGCTCCATCCTATCCCCTGATGATATTATCCAAAACCGTCGTCGCTATCTGAATGTCATGCAATTTTATCTCCGAACTCCCGAACTGCAGTTTGCTAGATAGTAAGAGCTCATGTCTGAGAGCATTTCACAGCATAATAACCCTCTTCTTTTTGGTGACTGTTTAAATGCAATCCACAGCACGGTGGCTATTTTATATTCCAATGTAAAACTCACTGTTAAGGATCCAATTTCCCATTTCCACCTGAACTATTGAAACACAGGTTTTGTAGTTATGGTTTCTGCAGCTGGGAATAGTTTTTAAATGTATCCTCTACTATTAACAGCTGACCTGGGAAAAAGTCATTCAAAGCATTTATTTCCTCTTCTAGTTGACTGCGGCTCTCTTTACCCAACAAGTTTATATCATGCCTGCAGTTTGTCTACACTGCTGCCATTAGCCTCAAAATGTAGAAAATGTTTCACCTCACTTTGCCCTTCTTGCAAATTGCATATACTTTACTTTGCTGTTAGCGTTTTTCAAAATGCACCGATCGCTCCCCATTCGGGTTTTCATTGTGCTGCGAAGAACATTTGCTGAGATTTAACACTTGGTAGAGATCAATAAAGCATTAAAATGCATGACACAGCGCTCGGGAACATCTTTTGAAAGTTTAGCTGCCTGCGCGTCAGACTGCACCTCGAGGTGATCAGGCACAGCCCCTCAGTCTGTTCAGCGGGTGGAAATGAAGCAAAGTGAGTTTATTCTGCTAAATCACTAAGACCCATTTTTTTTACTGAATTACTTCATGTTTGTCTTGTAACTAGAGTGACACTTATTTTTCTTTTAAAAATGTTGATGATAATCATTGGCCATGGCTTATGGTGTTGTATGGGCACATACTGCATATACATTCATGTATACTATGTGTATATCTGTGACTGTGAGAGGGTGAGACAGACTTTGGCACTGAACAACAGCCATCTGCACCAACTGAGCGATGACAAATTGCAGCCAGCAGAGCTTAAAGAACTGCTTAATCATCATTACCACTGCCATCCCATATATTGGGTATGTGTGTGCTTGTGTGTGTGTGTGTGTGTGTGTGTTATGCCCAGATGGTTTATTTTCATGTTCCACCTCATTGGTTGCGTGATTAATTTAGTTTGTGATCAATACTTGAGTTGGAACACACACACACACACACACACACCACATTTTTTCACCCCCCTCTTGCTGTCTCTCCTTCAGTCCATAGGTTCAGCGTCAGTGTGGAACCGGGTACCAAACTGGAAAGCGGCCCTGCCTCACTCCACCTGTGCAACAACCTATTGGTCCTCACCAGAGGTCTCCCTCCTGTCGTCATTGGCCACTGGAAGTTGTCGGCGTTGCGTCGGTATGGCGCTGTGCCAAATGGCTTTGTGTTCGAGGGCGGGACTCGCTGTGGGTACTGTAAGTAACTGATGGACTTAGTTGGAATTTTTTTCTCTCTACTGTGTGAAGTTGTGTGCGAACAGCCTGCAGCCATAAAGGGCAACAATTTAACACCTACCAGCTGAAAAATGACTGTGGGTAATGTGCAGTACCTCACATTCCTGACTCTGTTTTGTTGTTAGTGCTGGTGTATTTGTCTTGTTTTGTGGTCTACTGACTCTTCTGGCTCTTATAGAATCACGATTCAAGATGTGATATAATTGAAAGCTCCAGAAGAGCGATTAAATGGACTTACTGGTGAAATTGTTTGATCAGCTGTTGTACCTCTGGTTTATCTTACATTTTCATGGTGCTGTTTGTTTTAAAAATCATTGAAGAAGGCTTGTTGACTTATCACAGACAAAAAAAGAGATAAGTTAGCTCTTGTCACATGCTCAGGCATGGGTACATTAAGTGAAACTGGATTATGCCTGTTCTCTGGGGATTGTCCTGCACTGTTGTGGGGGAACCGACCAACTCATGTAGGAGATGCAGGTTGGGGGACACAACAAAAGGCCGACAAAATCCACGAGAGGGCATTCAGCCATCAGACGCTGATGTGAACTTTAAAGTCTGACCCACTCAGAACTCACAGTTTGAGCAACTTTGCCCATATGATATAAAATGACTGCAGCACAGTCATCTAAATGGCACTTTCAAGGTGTCATCCTGAGATAACTTTCATTTCTCTTTAGTGCTCAGTAGATCTGTCATTTAACGCTAACTGACAGATATCAAAAGCTGTGATTTATTGCAGGTGTTTATCGAGTAACTTTACCCATGTAAGAAACTACATTCTGTATGAACCCACTCCACTGTACGCCTGTCCACCACATAATGTTGTGTGTGTGTGTGGTTGCCAGGTTTTAGGTATCCTCTGAATGTCCAGCTGATGTGGACATGAATGTGAAGAATGACAGGCAGTTTTATGTTTTGGGTTAGGGAGGTGTGTGTGTGTGTGTGTGTGTGTGTGTGTGTGTGTGGCAGACATATGCAAAGCAAGAAAAAGTGTTGAACTGACTTGCCAACAGCTGCTGTTGTCACGATTTTAAGGTTCATGGAAAACGTGCTCTTTGTCAGTGCTCAGTGAGAACAACATCCTTGTGGATGTTTTGTTTTTTTGTGATGCGCAAGTGCTAGGAGAAAGTTATGCATTCCCTGAGTGTGTGTGTGTGTGTGTGTGTGTGCATGCACAAGTGGCTTCTACAGGAATAACCCTGAGGTCCAGAGGCTCTGATTTCAGTGTTCTGATGAGCAACATCTATAAATACCAGTCTCCCCTGTAGTGGCTCACCCAGCCAATCAGAAATTGACTGATGGCTGCACAGCCAGTCAGTCTTCTCCCTCACTTCATCCACATATTACCCAGCAGCCACAGGGGCAGTGGGGAGAGGCCCTCTGAGTACAGCAGCAGAAAAGTATGACAGAAAGATAGATGTGAGAGTCAGATTGGCAAGTGACATTCCTTGCGTGAGTACAAGGTAAAGCAGAGTGTCAGTTTACATTTTTACATGTTCATTTGTATTTGGAGAATACATGTGATGCTGTGCAGTGAATTTTTTTTTTTGGGGGGGGTATTTCACTCATGACCAACCTAAGAATTTTCAGCTATTCATACATTACCCAAAACCCAATGCAAACACTTCCTACTGTTTATCATCACACATCCAATCAGACACAAACTCTTTCTCCTGTTGGCACTGATTTTTATTTTTTCCATCTATCACAGGGTCAGCAGCCTCTTGTCTCAATGCGCTCCTGTTTCCTGTTAGCTGGTAGCACTGCTGTTACTGGAAGCAACAACAAAACACTGTCACACAGTGAAATTCATTCAGGCAGAGACTCTTCCCCAGTATTTCTGCTCCAAGTCCTGTCAGTCTTTTTTCAGTGCGATTCTGTAATTAATCACCTTCATTTGGCTCTACGGCACAAAATGCTAATGGACGCTAACTCTGCAATATAATACACTAAACCCTGATTACTTTTAGGGCTGCAACCAGTGATTACTTTCATTACCAATTAATTTTAAAAAATGCCAGTATAAAATGTCACAAAAAAGTCTAATCACAATTTCCTAGTGGAACCCAAGTTGGCAAAGTCAGATAGCTTGTTTTGTCTGACCACAGACATATTTAATTCACTAACAAACAAAAAGCAGTACATTTTTGCATTAAGCAGTTACAAAAAATGATTATGATTAATCTTCTGATGGCTTTTTTTATTACAATTTGTTTGAATAAATCAATTCAGCTCAAATCCTTCAGTCCTCTTCTTTATCTCATTTTACGAACATGCGGTTGTGCGCCGCCTGTCTCGACGAAGCTGCTGTTGGTTTCTTGAGGCTGAGGATGGTCAGATAAATCATGGAGAAACATTGGAACACATTTGAACACAAACGCTGATGTGCTTTCACATCACGACCCCCTTCAAAGAAAATCTGGTGGTTTGAGCACGGAGAGCTTTGATAACACTCATGTGTTAACATGCTTGAAGAGTACAAAGTGGCAGAGCAATGTGTACTACAGACTACCAGGCCCTGATCAGTGCAAGATGTGCAAAGGCATAGTTCAGAATAATTATAATAGTAGCACTTTGAACCAGTGTCTTATGAAATAACTCTTTTACCCTCTCAGCTCACATATTTCCCTTGAGGCCTTTTTGTTCAAGCAAACCATTGCCATCTAATGCTGCTGTAAAAATATTTTCCCCTTGACTGCCACACTGCTCTCTGCTGCAGCTGCACTTTGAAAGTCAGCTGCGCCTTGGACGATATAGTTTCTGGCTGCAGAGTTGAAGACGTACGCCACAGTGAGATGGCAAGCCACTCTTGGTGGTACAGTCACATGCACTTACACACACACACACACACACACACACACTCCACAGCAGTGTGACTCAGTATAGAGTGATATCAATATTCCCGTTTCCATTCGATGTGATAATGAGGCCACTGTGTTCTGTAATTGCTGATGTTTGCTTGGAGCAGAGCCTGTGTCTTAGCTGGATGGATATTTTCTGGCTTATCAGGTCCACACGTGTTCATGTCGACCCTGTACACACACACACACACACACACACACACACACACACACACACACGGGGCACTTGCAGACACAGTAATAAATGATCCTCTGCAGAGTTTGGATGACTGTCAAACCTTGTGATCTCAATAAAAGCAATTTGAAGCGGACACACTCGGTCAGCAGTCTTTCCATATTCCACCGAAGGCATAAACACACACACTCACACGCCTCATATCAAGTACAGTACTATGCCCATGCACGTGCGAGGGTGTTTTTCTTTCTTTCATTACACGGCAACATGTTGTGTCGTGCAGAATTTTATTCATGCAGTTTCTCAGTCATCCAGATCAGAGGGTTTCTAGGAGAACACACAGGAAGGTGGCTCATATGACATTAATGTGTGAATAACCCACATAGGATAAAATGTGTGTGACTCTCCACCTGTCGTTGGAAGTGCTGAATTCTCTTGGATAAGGGGTAAAACACCTTTTAAGACAAATTAGCCAGCCATCTGTCTTTGATTCATTAGTTCTATACTGTTTAGGTAATCAATAATTAGTACAGAAAGTAGAGAAGTTGCTGCCTGTTAACTCTTAATAAGTGGTGTAGAGGATGCGGACACTGATCCCAAGCAGTCACAAGTATACAAAGAAATATACAAAGAACAGCTTTTCTGTCAGATTCCCTCAAGCACAAGAAATCTGACAGAAAAGCTGCTTCTTTGTATATTATCAGCATTCATGCAGCTGAACCCAGCATGTTTGTGAGAAATAAATGAGGACCAACGAGGCCACTTGGAGAAATACAGCTTATTTCATCCCAACAGATCTTAATAAAAACGTATTTTAAAGAATATTTTGTAGAGAGAAAAAGCTTCTCAAGGCCTCTGTGCAATTACTCAGCTTGAAGAGCTAAATAATGCTCTGAAAACACATTTTAGAGGCATCACATTTAAACAGGAAACACTGCTGACTGGCATTACTCCAGACTGACTCAGATGCTATTATTTCAAGAAAAATTCCAAGCAATTTTCTGCTTTACGTCCTCGGCTGTTTTGCTCTTTTATTAGCAGCAAACTCTATTCTATAACAACAAAGATGACTTTTTTTTCCAAACCCCTGAGTAAGGGCTTACTTTGTGGCTCCCTTTTCATATCTCAACTACAGTTTGTGAGATTTTGATGATGATTTCTTTTTTCTTTTTTGCTGGGCTTGTGTTTTCACAGTCTCCTACCTCTGTGTGGGCTTGATAGGGGGATGAACTGATGTTTTATGTAACCTTCACAACAAAAGGTTGTTGCTGGCTGAAAGAACAGCCCTGTGTGTACAGCCTTCGGAGCCTTGCTGAGTATTTGGCCTTGCTCAAGAAATTGCTCTTACTCTGTATACAGTACACATACAACTTTTTTCTTAGCAATGGCATCTGACATAGTGTTTACTTAATTTTACTCTTAATCGTAACTAATCCATTCTGTTTTTAATCATCATGCCATCCTATTTTAATTCATCCATCATGTGCATAATGTGTCTTCCAGGGGCTGGTGTTTTCTTCTTGTCCTGCTCAGAAGGAGAGCAGATCAGTTTCCTGTTTGACTGCATTGTCAGGGGCATCACCCCCAGCAGGGCCCCACATGGCCTGCGACCTACCCTGCCAGGTGAACACACACACACACACACAAATAGCACCAAGTTAAAATTGTCAAAAATACATCCAGAAAGGATGCAAGGTACATTCTTCACAGGATTTGTGCAGGTTTGCCCATGATGATGAAGCTACCATATTTATGAAAGACCTCCATTTTTCTGAACTAAAATGATCAGTCATGGTGGTATGTGACTTTGTGGCTCCCTGGTTAGTGTGCATGTCTGACACTTGTGTCAGGTGCCACGCAAACGGAAACAGCACATGCTTAAAGCCCCACAGGTCACCGCGTGGATTGAGGGGTCATGCCTTTGTATGTGACTTGTGTGCTATTGTAACGCACTGCTAATTTCACAGGCATTTCTGAGCCCTCAAAAATGCAGACAGAGGGTGCAATAACAGTTGGATAAGTTGCACAGGACACATACCAATAATCTGACAACTCTATGATGCCTCTTAATAGACATGGAGATGAGCACACTCTGATGTGGAAATATACTATATGGTGTAAAGTCGCATGTCTAAGGCTGGACATATGCACTTAAATGAAATTGGTAGAGCTAAAGATGGATGGAGAAAAGCCTCCTCACGCTTTTTAATACTGCACCTAGTTTTACCATCAAGTTTCATCATACTGATAGATTTTGACGCTCGGGTCAAGTCAAGTCTCTGTAGCATTATATATTTCTCGCCTGTCAAGGAGTTTGCAACTGGACTTCATAAAATCCACTGATTGCCCTCTCTGTCTCTCCAAACACTGTGTGCAATTGTGGAACAAGTGAAGTAGATTTACTCAAGATGTGAGGTTAAATGTGCCCTGTGGAGCAAAAGTTACGTTACCATTCACTGCTACTTACCAAAACACATTGTGTGTATCCTGGCAGATTTGACCAAAGCGCTGAATGCATTTTCTTCCTCATAAAACATCTGCAAAGCTGATTTATTTAAACATTTTAAATCATGTTTGTGTTTGCCGGCTTGCAGTCGTGTCCTTCTTCACAGCCTTTGTTGGCACATTGCTGTATTTGTCGGTGCATTACAGACATGTGCAGATCAGAGGCATAGTGTGAAACCATTGGCAGAGATGTCTGTTGCATCACCCATGTGCATGCTCATGCTTCTTCAAACAAAATGGGGACTCACTCGTAAATAAACAGCTCCATGCTGTTACTAGAGGTCAAAAACTCCACAGATGAACCTTCAAGGTGCTCTGTGGCGTTTTCCTGTAAACAAATCAAGTTTCTGTTTACACTCAGGGTTTCTTACAAACATGACAAATGCATTTCCATGTACACTGGGGTGAATAAGTTAGCATCCCCTCTCTTTAAAATACCAAGAAGAGAAAATCTTTTTTTTTCCAGTTTATTTATACTACAAAGCTAATTGTTTGGAGGATTTGAAACATGGATGTTTACAGCATTACGAATGGTCACAACTCCACAAGGGTACCTTTTAACTGCTTCTGCTACATCTAGTTATATTTAACCACATTATAGACAATGATAATGTACTTTTTATTCCACCACAGCTCTCTGAAAGCTACAGTTGCTAATTACTTTTTAGATGATTCTAAACATCAAACCTGCGAAACTGAGGAATTTTTAAAAATGACCATCTTATATTAAAATGTTGTTTATCTGTGAAAACAGTACACATAACAATCAAATAATATATGATAATGTAAACATATGTGAACTGTGATTAGGTGAAGAAAAAAACAGCATCTATGTTGAAAATGACAAGGAGTTAAACTCCAGCTTCCCTGCCACATTTATTCAGGTCAGTCGACCTGCGTCAGTCCGCCCTGGGGCCCGCTGTAACCCCCCGACATTCAGTGCTGTGAAGCAGCTATAATTAGCGCGGACTAGCAGCGTTAGCAAATGTTAGCTGACACCTCGCATAGCGTAGTGAAGAAACTTGGCGTCTGCACGTTCGCATTAACTGTTGCAATCCAGGGGCAGAAATCCAAGGGTTAGGTTGTTGACGCCTATACACACAAACACGCTGACCCACCGCAGGGTGCACATGCTCGCAAACACATCTTCATAGCCTCGCCTCCCTTTTTACGCTCACTCGCCTCTTATGTATGTATATATAGCGGGCATTAAGTGTGTAATTGGCAGGATTTTCCAGCGAATTGATGTTCCAACAGATAATTGAGGCGCCTATAACCTCTTTTGGGGGATGTTAAGTTTACAAGCTGGTGTAACAGTTGGAGGCACACACACACACACACACACACACCAGACATCTTAAAGAAGAGACTGATGCATACAGCAGCATTCTCAACTTCTGCTTTGACATTTTCATTTGTACTAAGATACTAAGGGTCTGGTTTTGTGGGATCTAAAAGGCATTCGAGCACACTGAAATATTTGTGTATATGAAATATGTTTTCATTATTTCTTTTCTTTTTCTTTTCAAAATGTCAGATGTGAATGACCTTGAAACATTTCAGCTATTTACTGTATCTTTATACATACCATCATAGCCTAAATTTAACAACCTTAAACAAAAGTTCCACATAGTCTAACAGCTACATGATATATTCTCCAGGATAAACAATGTATTATCTATAATGGGAATTTTTGTGTCAGCCCCTGTAATGGTAAAAGTTATAGTGTTGTGTTCAATAGGGAAACATCTGCCGTTGTATTCCTCTTCAGCATAGATACAAGATTCAAGAATTTATGAAACCCATCATGTGCAGAGGTGATATGAAATGTGTTCACAGCACATTGAGGTACAGAACAGTATTAAACCTACTTCATTTAAAATGTAACATAGTTGATTTCTTTTTTTTTTTTTTTTTTTTTACTATAATACAGTTTTATTAGGAGAAAGATGAAACATCCTTTCTCATCATGAAACTTTCACTTAACCATTCAGATTAAATAATGGACAGGTGAATTAGTATAGCAATGTCTCTAAGACCCTCACAATTTTATGATAGCAGTACACTCTTTGTGTGTCCATGTGTATCCCTATGTGTGTGTGTGTGTGTGTGTGTGTGTGTGTGTGTGTGTGTGTGTGTGTGTGTGTGTGTGTGTGTGTGTGTTGTGTGTGGATACAGCAGATCCCAATGCTGACCCAGCTTCAGCAGAGGAAAGAATCAGCCAGGAGGCGTCAGAGCTGGAGAAACGGCTCAGCATGTTGTCTCACTGCAGCCTGGCGAGCAGCACAGGTACATTATCCTGCAAACTTCACCTCAGGATGAACCCACATGTAACTCACTAGTGCTCTGTACTGTACTGGTATAGTAGTACGCCTCATCCTGGCACCTTCGGATGTTGACTTACACTTTTCTATAAATCAGGAATTTCTTACTCATCACTGTTCCGGCTGGTTGGCATCCTATCTGCACAAAGGCTTAATCACTAGCGCATATTTATGGAGACATTTTGGACATAATTATGTGAGGTGGAAATATGAAGCACAGTGTTGTCAGGGGTCCCATAATTATTTTTCCTGACTACCCCAAAGTTCACAGAGAATTTTGGGAAAGAAAAACTTCATAATTTATGTCCTCACTGCATAGAAATGCCTATGGATGACCTGAACTGTAGTAGTAACATTTGATTGAAGACTGATTTCACAGGATCATCCGATTTTTCACCCAGCGCCAAATTAAAGAGGTGCTTTATATATATCACTAATTAAATCTTCTGTACACAGCAGTTTAGCTTTCAGGTTGGTGTATAAAGATGAATTCATTTCATTGCCTGCATGTGTGTCTCATAAAAGGATAAGTCACCTCATCAGGGTTGAATAACTTTCTGGCTCTCTTCAGCCTCTGCTTACAGCTGCAGCACATCTGTTGCCGGTGATGACCACAGCAGCGTCTCCAGCTCCTCCTCTAGCCAATCGGACACAAGCTACGGGAGCAGACTTCCATTTTGGGTGGAGCCATCAGCTAGACCGCACCTCTCCAATGAGACAACATCAAGTTCGTCCACGCTAAAGGCTCTGACCAGTTCAGACGATCGGCTCTATGCTGCTGTGATGGGCGGCTCTGGGAATCATCTGTCCTCTGCCCATATCCATCCTCGCGGTCTCCATGACAGCGGGCGGCAGAGCTCATTAGACAGTGGGATTGGGATAGCGGCAGGCAGCCAGTCATCTTACTCAGGAAGCTGCTCGTCCTGTACAGGGAGTCTGGACACAGCCAGCCATGGAGGAGGGGAGGAGTTTGGCTCTGTTGCTAGTCTACCTGCTCCTCCTCCTTCTTCACCTCCTTGTGCTCCTTCTTCCTCTTCTCCTCCTCCTCATTTTCAGTCCACACATACCCCAGATCATAGCTCTGCTACCTCCTCCTCTTCCTCCTGCTCTCTTGCCTCCAGATCTGGTTCATGTGCATCTTTTAGGCACAGTGAGGAGTACCAGATCCCCAGCCTGCTCAGACAGCGCTATGACACCCCCAGGAGTCTCCTCCAGAACCTGTCTCTGAGGGAAACCTCAGCCCAGGGAGCCCCACCTGAGCTGGGCAGGGACAGCAGGAGCAGTGGGGATGGAGGGGTTTGTCAGGGTTTGAGCAGCAGCCCCACGAGACAGAGGGCTCAGCGTCAGGCCACGAAGCAGCACTCGCCCACCTGGGGTTGTGAGAGGGTGCCCTCTGTGGACAGTGAAGGGGGATCTACCCCCAGACCCCTGCTTCTACCTGGAGGCCCGGTCAATGAAGAAACACAGGTACTGGAAGTCTCACACTATTTCATATCATCATAAACCAATCAACCAACCAAGTGTAATGTAGCACATCACAGGGAGTATTATTAGATGTGTAATGCCTACTGAGTCCTATGTAATGCTGAAACCCCTCTTCAGAAATTGGATTGCAGAAAACAAAACATTTCTATAATTCTAGTCTAGTCCCTGTGAGGAAAGTACCCCCTGATGTAATACAATCCAAGAAAACAAACAGATTTTCCTCTTTGATTATGATTTATGAATTAGATTATATAATTGAAGCTCAACACTGAATTCACATTTTCTCGAGGCATTTTGCTTCCATGCTAACATTGGCATTACTTAATGAAATGAAACAAAATGTTTGCAAGTCATCATGCTAATCACTTACTCCAGCTCTTGGGTTTGCGCCAACAGATGCTAATCTCTCTTTAATGTATCTGCATTTATTAAGCCCACTGTGGTATTTCTTTTCTTCCTGCGCTATTAAATGGGATCTTATGTAACTATCCCTTGTGCCAACAAGCAAGGCTGTGCTCCTCTGTAGATATGTGGAATGGATCTTGAGGAACAAGTAAAGAGGCAGGGTTTGTTCAAGCTGGCACCTGCTGTGACAGACATTTTGCTGTATTAGTGTCAAGGGACCTCAGTGAAAAACTGCTGTGAATTCTAGTATCCCAGAGCAAGGCCTCAGTGTCTGTCTTTGCTCTTACTGCACAAAAAAATCAAGACTTAGCTCTTATGTTTTTGCAGTAAATTATACAGCAGTTACTTTTGGGCACCTGTGGTACTAAAATACTTCATATGTGCTGCTCATAAGTTCTGCATAGACAACCCTACTTAAGGGTTTAGGGTTAGGGGCGTTAGGGTAGAAAATATAACTATTATTAGGTACTATTAACTATTTAAGTAAAAATACAGAAGTCATTTTCTTTTTTTCACTAAATTGTAGTGTAGTAGAGGGATAAAGAGGTATAAAATGGAATTATAGGACATTATACTGATGTTCTTAGTTAAGTTTAGTTAGTGAGTAAGTTAAGTAAGTTAGTTAGTTTTTACCACTTGACTTTCATCAGGGAAAATGTTTGACAAAAGGAAATCTCAAAATGCATACTGACATCGAACATGCAACACAAAAGAAAGTCAGTTCATAACTGTAGTTTCCAGGGTTCACATATAATTTCCACAGGAAAGAAAACACATGAAAATAAAAATGAATACATCAATAGCCTTCTGAAAGCAGTTGAGAATTTAAAAGAAATGAAATGTGGAGAATAGACAAAAACCCAGGAACAGGAATTTGGTGATACTTGTATTTTTATTATTCAAAGATGTAGATTTACATTGATTGCAATTTTCTTAAATTTATACTCCAACATTTGGCCTCAAAAATTACAGAGTAATTGTCTTTAATTCCATTTTTGCGAGGGTCAAATGCAATTTTCTTCTGTTTCAACTTTGTAGTCATTTCAACTTTTGCTAGTTCAAGCGGTAATTAGCTGCCCTCTTCAAACACACACTGCATACACTGCTACTTGCTATTCAGCCTAATGACTCACTTGGGTTGCTTCCTTTGTAAGTTTTTGTGTGATTTAGACTAGTCAGTGCCTTAAAGGCCTGTGTGGAATCTTAAAACACTGCAAAATGCTGAGCAGGGCTTTGCCACAGGAGCAAAAAAGCAAGCAGTATAATCATTTCTCTGTAAAACACTGTTCTGTGGCTCAAACTCAGGATCATCAGCAACATAAATCATGATTAGTGCACCACAGTAAGAAGAAAACCTTTCTTCATGTTTGTTCCTCTGCTTAGCCCATACACCAGCTCAAATTGAACCACAATATTTTGTGGTGGCTGCCTTCCTGCAGTCGCAGCATGCCTTCTCAGTCTCTTCCATGTGTGCACTCTGGTCCAAGTGACTTTGGACATCTTCTGGTCTGAAAACCACAGGGTGCAGAAGTGACTGTGAATCAAAGCCAGGTCCTTCCCACTGTGAGGTGTCAGAGACAACTGTGTAGCCACAAATCCACCAATATTTGTAAAAGAAATCATGAGGTGTGGGTTTGCATCGAAAACTTTTGGTCTGAAACCCCAAAAGATCTCAGAGTAATCTTCACCTCATTGTGTCTAATGAATTTTCTGATGGGTTGTGAAAAGCACTTCCCCTTGTAACTACCATCAAGACAAGAGAGGAGACAACATGTCTTGTCATGAGTATGCTGGTGAGAGACAGAGAGCAAAAGGGGCCCGTGGACAAGAGAATCCTGTCGCATTAAACACAAATGAGTTTTCTGTGATTATTGTTCTGTAACTGAAGTGTCAGCAATTCAATGAGGCAAAAAACGAATATCCATTCATGTCAGGTAACGAGTTGATGTCTGATTCCATAAGTTGTGTTATGTCCATTAAAACAAACTGTATCACAGATAATGTTCCTAAATCTACTTGCTATCATTGATTTCTCATGTCTGAGACAGCCACCCCTTTGTCTCCTGTCTGCCTCCACTAAGGGTGTCAGCTCTGTCCTCTTGGCTCTATATCACCCTCTTTTCTTTACCTCATACTCTCACCACGATGTCCCCCTGCATCCTCATTAATCCCTCTCTAAGAAGCCTGTCGACAGCTGTTTTAGAATTTCTCCCCTCCTCTTATATGCATTTTTCACCAGTTTGAAAAGCGTCTGTTTGCAAGTGACAATGCTGAGTGTTGCAGTTAAAAAAACAATGAACTCTGCCTTGATGACAACCTCTCTTGTCTCCCCACCTAGTGCAATCATGGTTTGGTCAGCTACATTACACCAGAGCAGTGGCGGTCAGTGAGGAATAGCTGCTTGACACAGGTGAGATTTTATCTGCCTGTTTAAGCTTCTGTCGAACAGGAGCCATAAAAAAGAGCTATGTGATACTTGAAAGAAGAATAGAACACTTTTACATACAAATTAAAAGTTGAATTCATAATAAACCAAAATGTAACTTTTTTTTTCTTAAAACTGATACAGAAGGAAGGAATAAGATGTATTAAATTTTAACCAAATTATGAAGTCTCATGATAAAAGACTTGAAATAATGTTCTCATTTATTTTCTAGGTTGACAGCTCACCACCAGGCCTGTCACCTTCTGCAGATACACAAGGTGTGTTTGTAAATTACATTGTGCCTGTAACTTACCCAGTTTTGGAAAGTAACTAAGTACTTACAGTAGTAAGTATCACAAAAAGGTCATTTTTCAGCATGTCCTGAAAATTAAAA
>JAFBJZ010000678.1:0-240452 GCA_016785225.1 Psettodes erumei
ATGTTGCAGAAGGGTGTTTTATTAACCTTCCACACCATAACATGTGTCAAAAATGCCAAAAACGTCTAATTTCAGCATGTCAAAATCAGGCCACCCAAAAAACCTTGCACTGTAATATGACATAAAAATGCGAAAAAATGACAAAAAATAAAAAGTGCTAAAAACGCATGGAAATGTTGCAGAAGAGTGTTTTATTAACCTTCCACACCATAACATGTGTCAAAAATGCCAAAATGGGTCATATTTCAGCATGTCAAAATCATGACCATGAAAAAAACGCCATACTATACTATGTCATAAAAACGCGAAAAAATGACAAAAAATAAAAAGTGCTAAAAATGCATGGAAATGTTGCAGAAGAGTGTTTTATTAACCTTCCACACCATAACATGTGTCAAAATGCCAAGAACGTCTAATTTCAGCATGTCAAAATCAGGCCACCCAAAAAAACTTTGCACCGTAATATGACATAAAAATACAAAAAAATGACAAAAAATAAAAAAAACATCATGAAGAATGTCATAGTATAGAGAGACATTAGAAATGTCCTAAAACATGTCATAATTTCCTAATATTCTTTACTTATGGCAAGCTTTCACACTGGATATCTGAACATGTAACACACCAATAAGATGTACAGTTTAACTTCAGTTTGTGTAATAAATTCAAAGATGCTGTTTCTGAATGACATCATGACTGATTGTAAATAGCACAATAATGTTTAAAATTGTGTATTTATTGAAAGTCATTTTTAAATTATGAATTCATAGTATTGGCTGTTATTCTAATAATAGTAATTTCTGTTTATCACAATTACAAGGCAGGTTTAGCTGCAGCCATGATAATTTGTCAACCATTTGGATAATCTTTTTCGCTCCTGAGACTTCATCACATGGACGAGGACTGCAGCTGAATTTAAGTTGAGAAATAAAGTGCTTTTTTAAAAGTCAGGGTGTGATTTTTGTCCATTCTTGATAAAATAGCAAACAATGACTATGGTCAATTTTAGCAATGTAGAAAATGAGACAATAAATACACTATATACATAGACACATTTCTGTGCTGTACTAGTAGAAACAGTCTTGAATTGTGGTTAAGGGAAGAAGCATCTCATAGTGCTGTGCTCTTCTTTTCCAGTCTGTCCTTCGGAGAGAGTGTGAGGTGGCGCTGGCGGGTGCTCTCCGCCTGGTACCCCTGCTTCATTAGGGTAGTCACATACTGGAACATGGTCTGGATAACAAACAATACACATTGAACTGGATCAGGGCTCTCATTACATAAAGCAAATTCTTTTCTTGGTGAACACATGGAATTTTTTAAGAAGCGTCAACTTATTCATGCTAGTGTTCTGTGGATCCTCTGCTTTCTTTATTATGGTCCTCAGAAATATGTGAATGGCTGTCCACAAATATGCACCATGTTCGGCTATAATAGGGGATATTGGGTGAGAACCATGTGAGGTTTTTTTAAAGATATGTGTTGCTCAGATATGAAATCAGCTAAAAGATTTACTGGAATTCAAAAAAACTTGCTCTTTGTTGAAAGGTGTGTTCTACAGCTATGATTGAACAAAAATGTCATAGTATTGTCAGACAAATGTAACCTTAAATTTAAATGTTAAATTCTTAATCATTAGCATCATCATACTATCTCTAAAAGTGCATGGAATGGCACAACAAAATATAGACTTATTTGATACTGTAAATCCATTATATTTTGTGATATGTTCGTCCATTGTCCAAAACAGTCAACACAAAAACTAAGTTCACTGAATGAAAAATACAGCATGTATCTAATAATTGCGCATAATTACTGAGGAGCAACAGCATTATTCAAGTGCCTCTGTAATAACACCAGGGACCTTGGAGTGACATAATATGATGTGACAGAGCCATGTTCCATTTTCTCAATATGCCCATGTATGGTTCAGTGAGATGTAAATTTTCACATCGGTCAAGCTTGTGTTGCACTGGTTTCAATCTTGATATGTTCCACAGCGCATGAAGGGGATGTGCACAGCCCTGACTCTGATGACACAAACCATCACTGCTGACATTGCTGACATGCTGTTTGCAGACATCAAGCCTGTTTCGCAGGGCATTTACTCAGAATGGGTTCGCTACAAAGATCCCTGATTAAAACCCACATAAGGAGACACTTGGGTCAGACAGTTAACACTAACTTACCTTCCATGCCTCCTCAAGCTCGGCTGTCCATCTCTCCTTCAGGATGGGCTGCACTGCACAGATGAATTCTGCTCCAACATACTGGAAAATAATTATGGGAGACAGTTGATGACATACTTGTGCCTTGGTGACTAGGCTAGTATCCAGCTGGTGTGTTGCTGCTACTGTTATTTGCAAGAGTAGGTGTGCTTCCGTTTTCCATTACTGCGAGTGTGTCAGTTAATTCAGCTACTGTTGGGGGCTGTTTTAGGGGTCTCAGTGTGACAAATAAAAAGCTATAGTGTCAGTTGAATTGCTTTATAAACAAAGCCGCATCACAAACAGACGGTGCTTATCATCATCAGGATCTTACACTGTAGTATTTAGGTGGTGCGTTGTAATGAAAATGGCTTTTCCCTAGCTCCAGAGCCAAAGCCTCCAGTCTTTCCATCTGGTCCAGTCTAGCCACGCTTTTCTCGATGAAAGACATTACCCTGAAAGAAGAAAAAGCAGCAGGCGACAATAAACTCATTTACCAGATGGGTAAAGGAAAAATCTGAATTAAAAGTGAAGAAAGAGGAGGACAATGCCCCCATCACAGGCTGTGAGGGGGTCGCTGAATGGTTTGATGAGTATGAAAATGATATCAGTCATATGTTATAGTCTCACCATCACCAGATCTCAACCCCATGGAAGACAAATGGGAGATTTTGTTAGACAGTGCTCTTTTGGATCTTTTGGAAGAATGGTGTTCAATCTCTCCAGTAGAACTCCAGGGACTTGTAGGTCAAGGTGCACATGCACAGAGGCTGTTCTGGTTAGACACTTCAGGTTGGTTTTCCTTTAATTTGTCACACGTTTGCAACTCCACTGTGGATGAGCTTGACACTCCTCTGTCCTGCAAGGCTGCACTGTGAGATTTGCAGTTTCAGAAACTAAAATGCCAGGAAAAATAAACACAATTGATTGCATATCTGTCAATGTAGCTCACACTTGATGCAAAATGAATTGATTATGCACACTTGCACTTGGGCCTCCAAAAATCACCACAGGATCAATTTCCTTTGTAGATTTTCATGTGTCTGCCTTGCTACAGAGTGTGTGCGCAGCAGTTTTGAAGGTGAATATGGAAGAAAGGTTGGAGTTGGTTTAGCTCTCTCTTCTCTCTGCCACCGCGGACATTTGTGCTAATGTCCCTGAGAGCAGCTGAAGGGCCATTAGGCCTTATCACTGAATTCAAGAGAAACCGGTTCACTCTGGAACGCGTAACTCATTTTGTCAGTGTGTTGCTGCTGCAATGCCATGCTAGCCTCTATACCTTCAGGTCCTCAGGCAGTAATTGGCTTCTCTGGCCTCATGTGTGAAGGAACACAGAAAGGCCTGACGCACACTTGCAAACAACAGACAAGTGCCTCTTATACATGCTACAAGCTGTGTCTGCAGCATGGTGCTAAGCAATGCTTTGGTACGACTACCTGAGGTGTTTGGTCTGCCACTAATCTGTTTGCAGTTCAAGGATTTATTCAATATTGTTCTTCTGTTTGTGTAAAAGGTGTTTTCTGAAGAAAACTATAAATTAAACTAGTCAATAAATTCCATGAAAACACCTAAATTGACAGTGAATTGATCCCCATAACAAAAAATGCCTGTAGCCAGAGCCTGCTTATTCTTTTGTGCGGCAGAGATCCATCATTGTCCAAAAATTGAAAACATGGCATGTTCTGAGGAACATAGGAAATTATTAGACCACATTTAAAAATTAACTATATATGTATGATCTGTCCATGTCTGCGCCTCAGACATGGTAGTAAAGTCAGGAACTGTCAAGAGATTGATAAAACATGGTGGGTTTTCTTGTTTTTATAAGATTTGTTGACATTAAGAAAATATATATTAATGCCAACCTTGTCCTTTAAAAAATATATGCATAGCAGGTGGGATGGCAGTCACTGAGACAGAAGGCAATGAATGATTATTATACTCTGACCTTTTAATGTAAGCTGGAGCAGAGGGTGGTGGTTATCGATGTGCTCTCCTGTCCAGGATGTATACTATGCAGTGCTATGCCATGTTTTCATTGATTGAATTGTGATGATGCTGATGTGTTGTGAAATGCAGGGTTGCCAACTGACCGTAAACCATGAGCCCTGAGTTCCCGGCTGGTCCGCAGCCTCTCTAGGTCCTCCACGTCCCGGAACAGGAAGAAGACGTCCTTGCACTCAGGATGGGTCTCAAACAACCTGTTACCAAGACAACAACGACCGCAGACGCAGCCATCCATGAGCCTCACAAAGAGAAGCCTTGTCATATTCATTCCTACACCAAAACACTTACACAGACACACACACATACACGACTCCCAACTAAAATGACTTAACCCCAAGAGTTTCACTGTGGCCACTCATACAACTGTAATCCTGTATTCACAGTCCTGAATGTGAATGTGCAAAATTCTCTCTTATCCTGCAGCCATTCTCTCCACCCCACCCTTTGAATGGAGATCTGATTGTTCTTTTCTGATCTTGCTCTGATTCTTCTTATTATCACTGCCCTCCGCTCCATTTTTTTTACACCCAACAGCAGCAATCAGTAACAGGCTATGGTGGATCTGCGAGAGCATTAGCCAGGCAATCCATACCCTCATTTCCACCTGGAGCTGTGATGAGCTGCCCTGCCCTGTCAGGGCCGGGACAGAGTCTCAGTTAAATGGAGCCACTGCATCTACAAGAGTTTTCGTTCTCTGATTTCATCCCAATCAATTTCCCAAACCACAGAGTTTAAGCACGCTGCCATCCAATCAAAGAACCTCCCAGTCTCCAGCTGTGGTACCTGTGATTAGTTGTGCTACCAGAATACATTGTTACCTCCTCTGGATTTCAGTTGTAATATGCTCACACTGAGATGCAAGTCATTTTCAACAGGATGCTGGTGTGAAATGGGGGAAAAGGCTCATGACAGGAATCAAAGAATCAAAGATTTTAATGTGAAAACATGAGCACTTACATTTGTAATCTAAAATTGATTTAAGGTGGAACCTGCACTGAGAGCAGCTGTAAATGTCACTCATTCAGTTTGTGTACTAGACCTGAAGCAAACAGCAGCAGCAACAGCACAACACAGACTACCTGACCTGAACATCTGTGATACTGAGCTGTAAGACTGATCTCTGCATTGATAATAAATCACAATTTAAAGACATCAGAGTGTGGCAAGTCAAAGCCTATTCTATTTTCCATTTTTACATTAAACAGTGCTGCTTTACGAGAGGAAGACACCCTGTGTTTTTAAGCCTGATATCCAGAGCAAGGTCTTTATGAATAAAGTTACTCTAATTGATTTAGATTTGACATTTGATAGACAGAGTTGAAGGAACAGATGTGTTGGCAGAGGTGTTAAAGAAGGGATGGTCTCTCTAATGGCTACTGTGGAAAAACCTCAGTAGCACTGCGCCCTTTGACAAGATGATGATAATGCAGTGAGGTCTATTGAAATGTGATATATTGACATGGCCACCAAGCTCTGGCGAAAGACAAAATGTGAGTGAGTGTCTGACATCCTGGCCCTTATTCACTTCTGGGACACATATGCTTTCATTTGTCTTGTACATACGAGACAAATGAAAGCGAGAGAAGCGAGAAGCGAGAAGCTGTGACAGGATTTATCTGGGGCTTAATGGCTGTGAAATGTGCTTTCTCACTATTCATACCCCCTGCTCACCAGCTTCATTGATGAGAGAAAAGGGGAAATTGTCTGTCCTTTTTTTTCTTTTTTCGAATCGGCACTCCACCACTATCAACAACACAAGGGCTGGTTATTTTGTCCATAGTTCCTGTTGACATGAGTGAGCAAGCAAGCATGCATGACATAAGCCGACAATGTAGCCCCCTATATAGCTCAAGTGGAATTTTAATTGGTGCTGGTGAGTGGTTGAATTTGGCACTCATGAATAGGGTCTATGCTCATTTCATATGCATATGACAGAAGAACATCCCCTTGCCAGAGAATATGGGATGATAAATTCTGTATAAAGTGAGAACACAATGAAAAACAGGTGATTCCCATTTGACACCTTACTGTCGCAATTAAGGTTCAGTCATGGGATATTTGCCCTGATAGCATTGGGGCCCTGGAGTGGCCCTGACCTGCAAGAGGAGGCCCATGTATTTCCAGTCTAGCACGCTAAGGTCAATCCCTTCAATTGGTCGGGTCACCCCAGGGACACATGGCATTAATTGGGCTTTATGTGGCTGGTAGCATATATCTCTAGATCCAGCAGCAGTGGCAGCAGCCTGAATGTCTGCCAGTCTTTATCACCATATTCTTTCATTTATTTTATTTCCCTGCCAAAGGGCCAAAGATGTTTACCCGGATGCTGGTCATCACCGTAACTGATAAAATACCTGATGGCTAATGCCTTTAATTACATAGTGCAATGGCAGACCTGAAGCTGTGTATTTTATTATGTAATGCTGTTAAGATGTAATATGAAGTGATAAGAGAGGAGGAGGGGTATGCTGCTCCCAGCTCTCAGTGAAAAGCTGAAGGGTCAGAAGGCAGAGCAGAGGGATGTGGCGGAGGTGGAGGGAGGCCGGAGGATCAGTTTCTGGCTGGCATGATAAGGTCAGGCACCGTGTCATCATCGCAGCGGCTCTGCGAGACCTTCAGCAGACCACTTTGTCTTGGACCAGCAGGTCAGGACATAGTGCAAAGGTTTCAGAAAATAGTCAATATTTTGCTCCTTCTGCTGTGTGTTGTGATCAAGTGTAGGAGACATTTAAACACAGATTTAGAAAAGGTATGTTTTGCCTGCTATTGAGAAAACAAACCTTTCTTACAAAATCCACAGTATTGAGATTTAATCTATCAGATTTTTGCAAATGACTTGTTTTTATAGCCACCGAAATTTAACAAAAAAACGATTTCAAATTTCTGCAGGGAAATACTTGATGTAAATTTAGTGTCTGTAACATTCCTGCTCCTACAGCCTCAGCGCACTTCAACTATTTTCTTTTGTTTTCTTTTAGTCATGCGGCATGCAGCCAGCACTGGAAAAGTACAGGAAAGATTCGAGTGTCTTACCTGACGAACATAATGATACCAACTTTAGCTATGTCGTCCCGGATAACTTTCCATGAGTCCTTGATCATCTGAATCTGCTCTCCGCTGGGATGCGCAGCAGCATCCTCCGTATTCCTCTCTCCAAACTCCGCTTTTGCCGCCAGACCTGATATTGCGCAGCCCATTCTTCATAGGAAAAACAAAAATGAGAGGAGGATATTTTTGCTACAGTCCAGGGATGGAGAAAAACGAGGGCTAATTGATTTTGTGCCAGAGGAAATCTCTGGTCGCAGGCATCTGGTTTAAGAGCGCGACTCCAATTGCGTGTTGTACCACACTCCCAGTGTGATCCTAGTGGATATTAGCAAGCGTTAAGCCAGCAAACAGATAGACAGGATGCAAGTTTTGACCATCTGCTAAAAACAAAAACCCAACAAGCAATTGAACCGCATCACGCCTTTATTTTGAAGGGCACTCCTCTTGCTTTCCGGTGTCTGCCTGTGTGTTTCCGGCTGACTTGATGCATCTTTTAAGGCTAAGGATGATCTGTTGGAGAGAAACAGCGCGCTGGCTCCATAAGGGCGCTTGGTAACCTGAGGCACAAAGGCTGGGCCGTGCAGTCATTTCAAATAAAAAATAGATAACACAAATGAATAAAGACACACACATACACACACACATGCGCCCACCTGCCTCGAGCTGTTCACTGCCTGCTTCTGATAGCAATTAAATGATTTGTGATCTGATTACATCACTCAAATTTGTCAATTCAGAGATTTTTAATTAAATAAATATTTTAATATGTGTTTGGGTTTGTTTTTTATTACATCGACTTCCCTGTTTGGGGGATAACACATAGCCCAATTCTGTCTATGTGAAAATAATATTTGCTAAATCAAAATCAGTACTGAAGTGGTAACTACTACATTTACATCAGATTTCAAGCTTTTTAAAATTTTGGACCATTGGAGAAACACATCACTGGGTTAAAGAAACTTATACATTAAGACATTTGCTTAATGTAGAACAATTAACATTCTCCCAGCTTATATGAAGATGGAGAAATTTAACCAGGAAGTTGTAGACCCAACTAGATAGACTTGCATCAACTACAATGCAAATGGATATTAGTATTAGCTTTCAAGCATGACAGGCTAAAGAGGCCATCTGTGGACGCTTGCCATTTCTGTTTTTATTTAAAATATGGGCAACTTCAAGTATGAAACAATATATTTTCTGGAACTTAACATTAAAAAGGGGGTGGTACTGGTCAATATTTACATGATGTCAATGTCTCCCAAATATACAGTTTCATAAATAATGTTCAAGAAAATATACAACATGGTGAGAAAAATAAAGCTCCTGTGATACAATATGTGAAAAAAGCTTCTGAAGCAGCTACAGTAAACGTGGAAGCAAGTTCCTGCCGTGACCACATGCATTAAAAGTCCACAAACGTTAAAAGGAAACTCTCTTTGGTAGATGGTCAGAGACTCTGCTGATAGCGGACCTCTCTCGTCAGTGACATGGTAGTATTCACGCGGATAAAAGATCAGTCTGTGATTGTTTAGTCCCTTTTTGCCTCCTGAAACTCCAGCTATGTTTACACGGTTAAATAAAAATATTGCTATAGTAACTATAGCAAGAATCACCAACAGTGAGTGGGACCCAAACAGATGCACATAATAATAAGGTAGGATCTAATCTTCAATTGATACCAGGGACTATATACACATTTTTACATAAAATTTGAAATGTACAGTGCAGACAAATAATGTAATACACCTTTTTAAAGTCAACATGCTTTCCCCTCATTTCCCCAACCAATGAGTAGTAATATCCCTTTCATGTTAAATTTGACGCATCAACCCGAATTGTCACCAAATGTCCCCTGTGCTAAAAACAGACTTGTGCAGACAATAAGTTGCATTCTTTTGGGGGAGAGAAGGAACGTTGAGTAGCACCGGATAAGTGGCAGATAATCTTTCCTTGTGATAGATCTTGAAAATATTAATGCAAATAATTCACACGTTCATGAGCTTGTGCCAAAGCTCTGGAATTTCTCCCGCAAGCTTTTCACTAGATTGCTTTCGGACATCTTCCCTAAACTCAGAACAGTTGACTTTGATGCACAGTCTACGTCACCCTGGGCGAGGTTGTCCCCATCTTGGAGTTTGCTAGCTGCATGGCAAGTCCTCACAGGTTGAAGGTTCTGTACTTCACTGAGGGGAAGAGACCCAAGCATGTGGTCTAAAGAGCTCCACCTGCACAGCAGGGGCTGACACTTTTCAGACTCTGTCCTAGAACAGTCTGTCAGAGCTTTGTCAAGGTCTGAGGAGCTGTTGTACTTGTGTGAGCAGCCATTACACATGTTCGTACAGCACTCTAACGTCCCGGCTGTGCAACTACGGGTTACTTTTGAGGAGTGGGAGGGCTCGGTGTACTTGGAGCGTAGCTCCTGCACGTCAGGCCAGTGGAAGGTCTCTGCCTGTGGGCTTTGTGGGCAGGTGACTGTGCTGTGGGAGCTGGGGCCGGAGCTGGGGCCGGAGCTGGGAGTCTGGACTGGGCTCGGAGAAGGCACTTCATGGATGACCATCTGATTACAAGCGATCAAGGGCAATCTCAGGTTGGGTTTACCTGCATGAATATACACAAAATACAAAAAAAACATGCAAAGAATGCTTTTCAGTTTTATCCATGCATGAGTTAGCGTGGTAGGTTACGAAAGCAATATGGCTAATGATTGCTTCCTATTTACCATTTTTCCTCAGCTGCATCTTCTCCTCATGAACAGCAGGCAGGTTTTTGAAGCCATGTTGAATTGCTGTTTCTCGGTTCCTTTGCCAGACAATGGGTCTGTTATTTTTGATGCGCTGGCTGTACTGACGAGCCAGCTGGAACACCTTGTTTTTCATTTTTCCCATGTCTTGTAGGATTTGGTCCTCCTCCATACTCGTTCTGAAGCTAATGATCTTAGGTAGCTGGCCATGGTTGACATGGTTCTTCTTTTGAGACGTAGGAGTCTTGCTTGCTTTTGACTCCTGCCCAGATCCCCCCTCTGTTGCTGGGAAAGTTGTGGTGGGTGATGCGATGGAGGAGCTATCTGAGAAACTACTGACATCAGACTCTTCCAAAATCGGAGGTGGTTGATTACTGGTTTTAAAATTTAAATTGTCTGAGCTGATAACCTGCGTTGCTACTAATCTTGAGTCATTAATTTTCTCCTCCTTAATCTGATGGACCTCCTGGCTCTCCTCCTCCATTTCCATGTCTTGCCAAACCTTGAGCATGTCAGATGACGGTCTGAACTCTTCTTCCATGGTCGAGGCTTCAGTGACGCTCTGAGATCTTGTCTTGGCTTCCACTACTCTCTGTGGGTCAGTTTGCTGATAAATTTCAGTGTTTCGACTCTTTTCTAATCCAGGAAGGTCAAACACGGACCAGGAAGTGGGCCGGTTCCGAGAGAGGCCTTTCTTGTGGACCGGGACAGCCTGCTCCTGAGGAATACTGTTCAGCTGTCGGCTCAGGTGCCTGACCAGACCTGCGGGGATATAGGAGAGACTTTCCCTGCGCTTGATGCTGAAGTTAGCATCCTGATGCTCAGCATGCTCATAGTATCTCCTGATCTTGTGGATGAGGAGGCGATCCTGTTTGGAGAGAGTGGACCTGCGCTCCCCTTCGATGAGGGCGTCCAGTGCAGGCGTCGACAGACTAACCTCTGAGGTCGCCTGAGGCTCTGGGAGCTCGCTCGCCAAAAGTTGCGTCTGTATCTCCAAGTCCATGCAGGCTGAAGGGCTTTTGAAGATTTCATTATCTATCGAAGGTGAGGGACAGGCGAGGGAACCCAGGTCCTCTGAAACCAGGCTGCTCCGTCTGGACAGACTGCTGATGAAGCACTCGGCTATCACACTTGCTTGATCCAAGACAGATGAAGGTAGGATGTTTTTATTGTCTAATGCATCCTCTTCCTCCTCTGACAGCTCCCCATTCGTCAATACGCTCGTCTCCTCCACTTGGAGGCCAGAGGAATCACTCCCTCCTTCTTCTTCCTCTCCTGTTTCTCTCGAAGTGTCCTGAGGTTCTGGGGTGTCGGCGTCTTGTGGGGCAGGGGAGACAGGAGACTCAGGACATTGGGAGTAATGCATCCCCAGTTGATCGCTCCGGTTTGTTTTAGGCACACAGGCTAGAGGGCACAGCTCCTGCAGGTTGACCTGAAACATGATAGGAGTGTTTGCAAAGTGGGATGTAATGAGTAAAAGCGACATTATGATGGCAAGCACTCTCCATTCTCCATTAGCTTAATGGACCTTTTCAAAGTCAACTAGGCAGTTTAATCTAAAGCATCCACAATTTATGATGCGTATGTTTTATCTTATGAGGCCAACTTGAGCTTTATTACAGTGACCTATTTCTATGTACAATATCTAAGTGTGGGAACAACTGCAAAGACACTGACTGCATTTGCAGCCTGGTTGCTAACGACTCCTTATTGCACCATTTGGGTAACCTTGGAGAGTTTAACGGTGAAAATGGTGATGTCTGAGGCTCCAATAACCTCTACAGTGCTGATGTCACCCTAGTCTGCCATTCATCTAAATTTGTTTCCAGGAGTGTGTAGCTCTTTTGAAGCAACTGCAATTTCAGAAAGTGCAACTTGGAGTTGTGTGGTTGTGATAAGGTTAACAACCAAGACTCTGTTCAGATGCAGGATGTTGTTTCACAGTGAGTGAACATGAGGAACGGGTGAGAATGGCACCTGAACTCCAAATCAAAGGTTGCCTTCCTCAGTGGGAGTTTGCTGACCACAGGGCAGCAGCGTGTGTGTGTGTGTGTGTGTGTGTTTGTATGTGTGGCATTTTAATTTACATGAATATAAATATACAGCAGGCACCAATGTAGCTCCAGGCATGATTCAAATAGGCCAAACAGAAAATAACAACTGTGAATACAGTGAAAAAGTGCTATTCAAAATATACAATTACTAGAAAATAGGCTGAGCAGCAAACTAAGTGACACTAAGGGTATGAGAATAGATGGGCATTCAGCAAATACATATCACATGTGGCCTCAGAGACACGTGTGGAAATGAGGCTGAATGGTTGTGGGTGCAAACATTATACAAGGCTTTTATTAACTACCTGTGTCGTGAGAGCTTCTTTCACAGCCACATCCACATATTTTTCCTCCTGCTTGTGAGTCTCTGTCTCCTCTCTCAGTGTAGTTTTGAGTTCAGCCATATCTCTATTGTGTTCATCCTGAAAGCGCAAAAACAGAGCATTTAACTGCGAGGTTTTTTTCTGAATCCTCCTACACAGATCACACTGACAGAAGAATCTGTCATAGTGGACAAACCTTTCCAATACACTTAGTGTGTATTAAGGTCACCCTTGAAACAGCCACTACAATGGTTACAATGAAAGTCTTCAAATTGAAATGACATGTATTAATACATATTCAGAAACAATACTGGTGTATCAATTAACCTCAACAAAAGACTTTGTAATTATGAAAATTCAGAGGGGAAATATGATTAGGAAAAACAGTATCACTATCAAAGAGCAAAGCTCTTGCTATTATATTAATCATTTAATTAGATGGCTACATTAACCTTTGAAGTCAAATAACATTTAATAGGGCGCATTGAGCCACTGGTTACAATGCAAATGAAGGCATGGTTTCAACAGCATGAACATCAATCATGTTCCAAAAACACAATCACGAAATGCAGCACACTATTACTGGATGAGGAAAACATGCAATCACAGGAGCAGAGTGCATGCACAGCGGGGGTAACCAACTCCAAAGCAAAAAAAACAAAACAAGCAAAGGCATGCACCAAGTCTGACTTTTAAGTTGCACCCATACATTCTTAAGAGTTCACTCTTAGCAAACAGGGAGAACTTCAGTGCATGCACGTCAGTAGCATCGTTTCGACCGGCGGCATTCAATGTGCACAGTGCAAATGGTAGCAGGTGTTAGTTGGTTCCGTTTATGAAGGGAAAAGAGAGGGGCTCGAGCCAGCATGGGAGAATGAGTGGCAGAAAGTTTTGGTAAGCTGGTGGAATGGAGGAGCAAATGGGAAACCTGTGGGTGGCAGAAACCCTCACCGTTGTGAAAGAAAGCAAAGCCCTGGCTCTATAGTGCCAGCAGGAGATGGCTGCCAGCACTGAGCTGGCAAAGTCGGCTACCTGGTCGTCTCCCATCAGAATATCTTCCTTGTCATTCTCCCCCTCCTCCTCCTCCTTCTCCTTCTCCTTCTCCTTCTCCTTCTCCTTCTCCTTTGCCTCCTCTGCCTTCTCCAACTGCAGCCCTCCCTCACTGGGTGAAGAGCCCAGTTTCTGGTCACTGTCAGTAGGACTTAGTTCCTCAAGAGAGTCCCCTTTGGCAATTAGATCGTCCACACATGGGCTCTCAGCCAGGGGCTCGCTGAGACTGGAGGCCAGCATACTGACACTAGTGGCTGGCAGAAGGGAGCATCTATCCCCCAGCAGTGCACCCTCACTGTCTGCATGCTGTAGCGTGAAGTCATAAACATGTGGTTTGTTAATGCAAGGCCAGTGCTAGAGCCATATTTGTGATCGCAAGGCTGTAAATGGGATGGAATCATCAGACAGCTTCTCAAGCTCAGGGTGAGATATGATTTTTGTAATCCAGGGCAAAGTGTGTTCTGTGAAGATTAGGTTTGCACTTTCTCTTTTATAGTTATTACTCTTGCAATTACAGTAGAAAGTTTGAACTGCAGAGTCAAACTGAGTAAACCATATCTCACCACAGCACATTGACCTAAATAATCTGCTGTGCTACAACAGAATGAAAAAGCGTATCAAGGTTTAATAAAAGACAACATTTGGATTTCAGACACTTACCTTCAAAACAGCTGCATGGAGAACACAGATAAAGAAGAGGAGGAGAGATACAGAAAAGAGAATGTCAATAACGTTAAAAAAAAGAATGTCCAAATCAAATATTATAGGACAGCATAACCTGAATACCACATGCATTTTATACAATCGTGGTCAGAACACAACGCGACAAGGTACCGAGCAAGGTAGTAGTTAGTCTGGCCCAGACTTAAGGGAGGCCTTGTGATTAGATAAATACCAATTGGAAACATCTTCCTCTCACAGGCTAAAACTGGACATGATGCAATTAGCCAGGAAGTGATGACCTACTCCCTCACCGAGATGGGATGGTTGACATGAACATTGCTTCTTCATTACATTGGTTCGAAAAATTGATCTGGACTGGGAGCAAAGGAGAACTGGTGACAAGAATACAGAGGTTTTCTCTTTCATAATGGCCAATTAGAATAGATGAGAGCAGGAAGATGCACAGATCTGAGGGTCAGGCTGAATTGGACTATTGAAAAGAGCTTGTGTATGACAAAGCCTTGGGCCAATGTGGCATATAATTAACTTCATTATGGGTGAGGAGTGTGAGTGAGTGAGTGTGTATATGTGTGTGCCTTTTGATCTGTTTTCCAGGTGTCTTTGCGGGAGAACAAAGCAAAAGTGCAGTGGAGATGTGGAAAGCTCTTATTCGACAGACAAAAAATAACCTTGGTTAGGGGACTTAGCGGCCACTGGACAGCACCCAGAATGTGGATCAAACTGAATGACTGTTATTTATTTTGCCCTTTTTGTCTGCCAAAGTCTTACTGAACATCGAGTGACAAATCCCCACCATGTACCAACCTCTTGTGCTCCTTATAATTTGTTTTGCAGGCTCTAAAAAAAGTGAAAATGGGACAACTCATTAGAGGTGTATGTGACAGTCAATGATGAAATAATTTTTTTAACATTTCAAAAGATAACAAACAGATACGGAGGGTGTGTATGTGTTTGACTTTACGGATATTGAGATGGGGTGGGAAATCTCCTACCTGATCTCCTTCTCTCCTTTCGTGCTCCAAGATGGAAGTCGTCAGCCTGGCAGGAGTCTCCTTTCTTCAGCCTCTCAGGACTATAGTGGTACTTCCCTGGATCTAAGCAGAGAAAGGACACGTCATTACACTCAGAGCCGCAATTACAAAAACAATTTTCTCCACATAGATAGATGGGTTATGAGCTACGACGCCCTGGCAAATTAAACCTCATTGTGTATTTTCCACAGAAAATGAACCACGCCTTCTCTTTTGTACGCATCATCACTGGTTGCCAAGGAAACAGGTAAACTGTTAACACTCACAGTTTGAATTGTCCAGGATGGCATCTTTTGCCTTTAAATGAAGAGACAGTGAGTTTCAATAAAAGGCAGTTCTTCAGTAGCTGAGGACAAAGAGCGTCTGTTTGAGGGCGGATGTTGTTTACCTTCTGGGGGACGATGGTGTTGTGGTTCTCAAGAATGAGCCTCTTAATGTGATGGGCCCAGAGACGCTTCTCGTCTACTGACTTGGCCTGGAACAACAAGCACTTGTCATTTAGAAAGTCATTCACGTTAATAAGACGCCCGGATACATGCGGGCACACAGAGACAACAGAGACTGCAGTGGGAACCACCAGCTGCTAAGTGCTCGAGCAAGAAGGGTTAGATCAGAAACAAAAGCAAGCCTTAAATTTGAGTATTTTCTTTCATCCAATAAAGTATTCCCAAATATAACACATGAAAAGAGAAAAGAGAACCTAATTAAAACCTATTTTAATCAGGCCACAGTGGGCATTTTTTCCCGAACAGCTGATTGAAATGCAACAGTATGTGTTGTGTAACTGCCGCAGAAGGAAAAAGGTTGGCAGTCACCGGCGTTCACTTTTACCTGCACTGTATGGGGTTGCTTGGGATGTTTGAAATGGATGACACTGAAGAGCAGGGGATCCTTGGCGCTGTCAAGCAGCATCAGGGTAGAGCACTGCAACCACAGCGAGTGTAGAGATGTAGCTGAGGCTGTACTCAACTTAATTTGCTACTTCATAAAAAAACATGTCCTTATAACGTAAATCTTGTTTGACTTAAGAGAAGATATGATCTTAGGTTGCTTTCGGTTCACCACCGATATGGCCATTTTACCTTTCCTACATTTCTTTTAAATTGCTAATGAATGAAGAGCAGTCAAAACCCATACCAAGATGTGGATCTTGTAGACATAGTGTTCCCCCCTTTTCTTGGTAATGAGGAGCATTTTTTCGAAGAGGAAGAGCGTACGGGTGTTCTTTGCCCTCAGGACATGAAAGGTACCCTCCAGCACCAGCTCTCCATAGGTGGTCAGGTCAGGACCCTTCCAGTTGATCAGAAGAGACTGTATCTCCTGCCGATGCACATGAAAGGACATTCTCAGCCATGATCCTTCAGCATGTAAGAATATAAATGCCAGCATGGTGTCAGCTTTAATTTGTAATCCTTATAAAACACCCGCACAAAGAGAAATGTGCACTGGCCACTAAAACCGAGGAAATCGTTAAAAAGCTACAGCTTTCACCTCGACACTAAAAGTGAGAGCTACGTGCGTATAGATTAGTATTTGTGGAGGTTCATGGATTTCCTTTGGACAACATATGACTGAGGATTTGGATCCTTAGAACGCACATTTAAGCAAGAGACAGAAGACACAGCGGGATGCCTTGTTGAGAAAAGCAAATACACTGAATAAATCCATGGAAGAAAATACTTTGGACACTGAAGAGCGACAGAGGAGCAGCATCACTGGAAACGGGGGATACATGAGCAAATCAGAAAGTCTGAGAAGTCTGTTTTTAAAAGGTTTGCACACGTGTGGTAATTCCATCTGACCTGCACTCTCACAGCATGTTCATGTTTCCTCTTCATATCATTGATGTACCAGGCCACGCCCGTCATGGTGTCTATGGCCTCCTGAACAACCTCATAGCCCTCCTCATCCGGGTCAAAGTGCTTTGCAATTTCCTTTAAAGAGATCAGGGAAGGTTAGACAGGGAACATGTTAAATCTTTACCCAAACAAAGAAAGATGTGCATCCATATCAGTCTCTTTCTGATTGTTCAGTTGTTGTTTGCACTTTGTGAAATATTACAGAGCTTTTGGCCTCCTTAATAATTAAATCAAGTTAAAAGGACTGATTGAACCATTTACCATTTACCACTTACAGTCCATTACAAAATGCTTTGTCATAATCAATAAGAACTTCTCCTTTATACTCAGAAATAATGGAATCATAAGTCTAAGGCCTGCACACCACATTTTGAAGGAAAGTGTTAAAGAAATGTGGGGACATTCTGTACCTGCAGCAGCAGGTGATATTTCAGGATCCTCTGAACTGGCTTGAGCAGGTAGGAGCCTAATGGGAGGGAGCGCTTCAGAGCAGCCTGCCGATCCCTGAAGAACTTGGCTAAAGTTTTGCTCCTCATGCAATCGGTCAGCGCTGCCACTGAGCTGGAGGACAGCAGACGACGACATTTATCAGTTTATTCGAGCATGCTGCATCTGATGTCAACCGAAAAAGGTTATTCAAGAGGGATATTGTCGAGCTACTTACTTGGGATAGTTGGTGCAGTACTGAGTGTAGATTTCAAAGTATTCACTCTGAGGAAACACAAGGCAGACAAACACATCAGGAGTGGTTATTTCAGTGAGGAGCTGATGTTTCTTTGAGGAGGATAGTTATACTCACCTTATCTACAAAGCATCTAGCAATGGCCACAGGATCATTCTCACACATGTCCAAAGACTGCAGTAGTTCACTGCAATGAAAAACAGAAAGGAAGTTCAGTGTTAAATGACTTGATAATCTAATATCTATGTCTAGGAAGGAATACAAAAAAACAGAAACAAACCACAATGGAAGGAAGGAAAGTGGCTGCCATCAATAAATCAATGTTAATGTTGCTCTATGGCACTAGCTTCTGTTTTTGCCTCAAGTGAGATTTGACATTTGTTAAGAAACAATGCCACCAGAGGGCAGCATGCGCTGTTAAACACAAACCCTGTTTCATGTGGTACATGACACTGAGCGTGAAAGGACATGCATTTTGACTTGAAGTTCTCCATTCTCACCGCACCATCAAAGACGAGCTTTATTCTGAGCTCGGGAAACCAAAACCTGACAGCTGTGCGGTATTTTAATGCTTTACGCGTGACATCACCTCAAGAAAATGTGCGTGACTGAAGGAGGACATATATAACCATGCAAACAAAAAAAAACCTAAACAGGACAAGTGCTATGCATTTCAGCTGTTCTGTTAGAAAAATACATTAAAAAAAGAAAAGAAAAATACATAAACATACATAAACACTGCATTCCATGACTTGCATCAGAGACTATGTGGCTTGACTGAAACTGACAACAAGTAAATACAGTATGTCAACATGTTCGTGGTACAATGAGAGAAAGCATTAGGGTCCAGATTTGTCACAGGCACAAGGTCAATATTTGTTCATGCTGTGTAATTGTGTTCAATGCGAAACAATATTCAAGGTCCGAAGAGGGTTAAGTGTGACAAAGAGGAAAAAATTCTTGGGTCAAAGCACTGCCTTTCATTAACTAATGTCCATATCAAATGTGAGTTTAATGGACAGAGTACTGAGAACATACTGTTAGCAAGACTCTCCTTGTATCTCCTGTACATACTGTACAGATGATGGTTTACATAACCCTTGGAAAGGTGATTACACGAGGTGACTGGCTTTGTTATTTGTGTATTTATCCCATATGAAGCACTATAGAAATATTAACCTTGCTTACAACAACCTGTTTGCCCTGGGCCGCCTGCTGCAAATTGACACAACTCTGTTGCAATATTAAATAAACTTGTGGCACCTATTCAGAGGCTGACGCCAACCTTTCCCCGCCGAAACTCAGCTGCAATAAAAGTCAGTATCGCCACGATCATCACTGCTAGTGTAAGGAAGGCACGGCCTCTCGGTGCAATGTGACAAAAAGACAGGCCTCATGTCTCCGAAAAAGGGGCAACACGCAGCCCTTTGCATCAAAAGTCTGTCAAAATCTCTCTTGTTTAGCTGGCAAGAATTTCATTAAAGAAGTAATGAGATTCAAATCATTTGTGGTTCAGAGCTGTGCGACCAGACAGGCTCCTCACTGTGAGAGCAGAGAGGAATGTTAGTGTGCATTTTGTCAAGCAGTGAGTTGACATGAGATGATTAAATATAAATCTAGCTGCACCACAATTTCCCTGGCTTTCAGATATTTCCATGTGTGTTTACTGTGGAGTGTGTTGCTCCATTGTTCCTCCCTGCATCAGCTTTGAGTCACAAAATGAAAAATTAGCAACAAGTGAAAGAGTCGTCAAAAATCCTAAACACTCCTTATATTGTCTGTCATCAAAGAACAGACTAACATACCACATGCACATCAAAGTGCATGAAAATATACCACACACAAAGGAATAGACGAGGAAGTAATTCCAACCAATGACTGACCACAGCCTCCTCTGCTCTGCCCGCAGCCCATTGTCTTGACTGAAGACTATGCAGTAGGTTGGCTGCACTTTAGGCAAAACGACAAGATAAAAATACCTAGACACAAAATTAGGATGATCGGTGTGTTTACATTCGGGGGCGGGGGGTCAGGACTTACCTGTTGAACTCATAGATGTCCTCTATGTTTCCAAACAGGGCACACACTTGCTCCGGCCGAATGGGAAGGTTGCTCATATCAATGATGTGAGCCAAATAGTCCTGGAGGGGAAAAACAGTAAATACAGCTCACTTCAACATCTGTTCACCTCTTAAGGCCTGAATATCATTCAGACACTTGCAAATTCCTATCAGCAGAGGGAGCATGCAGCTAGAGAAACAATTTTCTCCTTGTAACCTTCTGACAGTGTATCTTCTGTGATGAGTGATCTATTCTCTTCCTGACATTTGGTTTGTTCGTCTCATTGCTTCGGTTCTAAGGCCGTGACATGTCACGTAATGTTCAAACAGACAATGAGGATTTCAGGACTTTTCTGTATTAAAAAAACAGGAACATTAATTCACAACATAGTTATGTGCTGTTTTAAGGATCCTTTTAAGGATTTATTCCACTGACTGGGGGCCATTTTGGACATCTAGAAGAGGTTCTGTTATGTACCCATAAACATCAGCAGAGCCTGTTCTCCAACCAGGACGCAAGTCCCTTTGGACCGATTCAGAAGTAGATAAAAATATCTTAAAAAACACAGGAGCCAAATATGCCAACATCTGGATGACTGCCCTCTCTCTCGGTCAGCTGCGCACTCGTGTGGCAGACAAACAACTTCAAACAAGAAGAGGAGCAAGTGGGCGAGAGGCAAACACGCATACACTCAGCGACTATATAAAGACTCCACCAGTAAATAGCTTGTACACACACACACACACTGCCTCCCAGATAATGTGGTGCAAACACACACACACTTAGCACGCCTGCTGGGCAGACCAGATTAAGAGTGGAGTCATCACATCGCACCAGTGAATGAACTGCATCCGGTCATGGATGGAGAATTCCAGTGCACTCCGAGCAATGCTGACTTGCAGTCAGCGTGGCGTCTCATAGTCTCCTATGGAAAAATGCGCCGCTGGTGTTACACCATACACACGTGACCTTTAGCATAGCGTGAGACATTTAATGCTATGTATGGAGTGGCCCAGCTTACAGCGCTACAAGCTGTGCGTAATGAAAGACTGAGCGGGGCTGTTCTGCCTTTGTTGGACTGTTGTGCGACCGACTAGACAAATCAAAACCTCTCTTATTAAGAATTACTCAAGAAGGGTGATATGTTGGAGCAGTTTCTTTCTGAATCCCATTACTGCTATCCACGTTCCTGTTTAAACAATTCCTCTGGGTGTGTTCGGGCCAGGTGTTGAGGTTGTATTTAGACATGCAAGACCAGCTGGGTCAAACAGCTGTTCTCAAAACTTCATTCTGTTGAGAGCGAGAGATTTATTAGATCCAAAGACAAAGTGGACATAGTTTCAACAGCTGTTCGAGGGGTCAGTGTCAATATCAAGGGGAAGCTTTGAATTAGTTTGCTGAAATAACAATGCTTAAATGAAGGAAGAGTTTCACACATCTCTGTAAGAATCAAGGCTGGGTGTGAAATTAAAATGAGCTGCATGGAATCTGTTTGATTGAAGCCAAACTGTGATCATAAAAGGACACATCTGTATTGGCCCGTGTTCTCTCGCTGTAGCGTATGGAAACTGCTAACTGCCAACTGCTCTCCTTTCATTTATGTAAGATGGAAGTGTTTGTGTTGGCTGCGAGGGCCTGAGAGCTCAGGCTCGGCTGGAGCTCAACGCGGGGGCCTGTGAGTGACCGGGCCCGGGCCGGGCAGGGCTGCTGCTGCTGTCAACTGAAAATAGTTTAAAGTCCTGGAAGAGTTTGTCTGCACCAAGTCATCATTCAAGCTGCGAAGCAACTGCCAGACGCCAGCGCAGTTGGAGACAAGGTGAGGAGAGGTGCGAGCCGGTTTACAGTCAGTCAGTCTCAGCGAAGCCTCACGTGTTAAAGGCATTACCAGCCGTGCAGCGGAGGCAGTTTGACAGCACAGTGCTCCTGTTTCTATGCAAGACCACGGAAGATTGAAGACCAAGGAGGTTTCTCAGTCCAGAACTTGTTTCCAGGGTATGAAGTTAGAAGAAGTGATAAGAGGTTAGAGGTCTGTTTAGTGGTAACATCATCCCTGGCCCATTTTCCATGTCTTGCATCTCTGAGACGGGGTTTCCTGCCATAAAAGACCTGCAATGTGTCCCGGTTTTGAGTGGGTTTAACTTCTGATTGTTTCAACTCCAGATATGAGCACCGTCCATAATCCTGGGCTGCACGCGGCCAATTTTTCACTGCACTGTAAATAAACAGAACGGTTTATACAAAACACTAGACCAGATCATAAACTCAACGGCCTTCATCTCTACGAACCACAAATCTGTAAACAACACACACAATCTCCAGATGTCAGGCATGAATTTTTGGCAACTGACCAATTTGTTTAGAAAGCAGGAAATCAGAAAGGAACCTGGTAATGAAAAGAAAAAAAAGAGAAATCTGTTAAATGTTTTACGAGTGCCAGGCTCATTTGTGGCCACAGTAGATATTATTTGCTGTCAACTGCCCTCGAGCACAATTCCCCTATTTTGAGTCCTGGCTGGCCAAATTCAGTCAATCACCTCCAAAGAGTGCTGCAGACATTAAGTCATAGCTGCACCTTCATCCAAGTCAAACATGTGCTTTAAATACACAGAATACTGATGATTTATTGTCTATAATATCAACGACTGGCTCACAGTGAATGCTTGGCTCAACGTGAGACTGCAACGGAAAATTCAATTTGACTAGAGTCAGCATAACCCGACATCCACTCACCTCCACAATGCTGCGCAGGTCCTTGACATACATGCGCTCTGTTTCAATGATCTCCATGACAACGCGGTCCAGATAGGTCAGCTTTGGGTTGGGCGCCATGGTGTCCGTGACGACGGGCGAGGCGGGGATGTGAGGTATTCCGGCGCTCGGCTTCCTGTTGGAGGTGGCGTTGTTGTTGTTCCACTGGTGGCCGATCGCCCTGGGCTCCAGCCGCGCCTGCCACTGGCCCCTGGAGCTCGTGAGGGTGGGACTCTGATCACCAGCCTGCTCTCCGGTACCTTCGGCTGGGCTCAGCTCCAAGTCTATGTCCTCCCCGCATGGGATGGGCGGAGTGGTGGAGGAGGGAAGAGCAATGGTACTCCCGAAGAGGCTGCGACTGTCGCGGGATGAGTCAGAGGACAGGGTGGACACCAGGCTCACCGGACGTTCGCCCTCTCCGTCCAGCGGCTCCGCACACAGTCGGCCGTAACAGTCTGTGCCCAGGTCAATGTTTTCCTGGTCATGATCACTGGTGATGAGGGGCGAGGACAACTGAGGAGATTCTGGGACAGGTCAGAGGCACAATGGCAGAAGTGAGATACCGTAGACAGTTGAACTGTACTGTGTATTTAAAGGCAGCATAGTCAGCACAGAAACTTACTACAGTGCTTTCTTTAAGCAAAGACATCGATCTTATTTACACGTCTGCATGCCTGCTCTGTAACCTGTTTTTTTGCTGGGGGCCACTGTGCAGCTTTGGTTTATGATCATTTGAGATGGCTGAGATGAAAATGCAAATAGTAAACAGTATAACTACACAGTCACAGAGCTCACATTGCTCATTGTTTCCTGGGGGGTATTTTACCGTGGTTAAAGGTGTACAAGGACTTCGGTAAAAAATAAAATGAAAATTATTTAAATTAGATGCTGTAATGCCAGATGTTTCTCCTGAGTTGTCTTAATTGTTGTCTTTTCTTACAAACAGACACACAACAGCAAGGCTGCATGACATTGTCTAGGGACGAATTCAGACAAATATAATTCTGTAAACGTTCAAACTACACTGAGCAGACTCTATCCAAGAATCAATAACAGACAGCCCTGAGCTTTTGTGTCTCAACTCCAAGGCTGAGCAGAAATACAAAGGGGGGGGCGGGGTACAGCGAAAGGCTCTGCACAAATCATTACTGACATGGCCTAATTGCAACACTGTATATTCCGTGGAAAAGCCAACCATTTCCTCTTGTTCTCCTGACTGCTGAAGGCTGAGCCTTAGAAAAACAGAGAGAGGGAAAACTGATGGGAAGAAAAAAAAATTGGGGAAAGGGACCAGGAGCTTTGTTTATATGTCTTTATTGAGCGACGTCTGAATTTAAGAGAAATGGAATCCATATTCAGTTTCACATCCTTCCTGGCCAGATGGGGAATTTTCCTCACGCGGGTTTCCTAAATACATTAAGTCATGGCCATGTGAGAACGGGGCACTGAGCGGCCACTGTGTGGAGAGCTCAACGTCCTTAAATATTTGCAGGGGCAAAGGGACCGAAACTATTCTGCTCAGCAAACCAACTCTCGTGCAATTTAAACTCGGTCTAATAAAATGGGATTCAATGGGGCACAAACCACCGTTAGGCTCAATATGACGCAAACTCATTCAAGTAAGTGCTGTTGTTAAGTGGGGGCCAAGAGCATAATTTGGTGCTGATAGCCAACAGCTGTAGCTCACGTCATACGTCTGTAATACACTGGTGTTGACAAGCTTTAAACTACATATGATCATCATTAGATGTGCATCAGTGGTCAGCGGCCCACAGCTGATAACACGAACCTCATGCTGGAGAGAAAGGGGATTTGTCAGTCAAGAGACTTAAAACCAAAGCGATTCATTTTAAACAAGCATCCCCGTTTAAAATATGTCCTAGACACAGTTTTACAGAGAACACAGAACCTTTTACGGCTCTCCTTGGAACAAATTATATTAAACAACCAGAAATATTTCACATGTGAGCATGGGAAGGGCCCAGAGTTGGTGATTTATGAACTCTTGATAAAAGTGTGACACACAGCTGGATGAAGGGCTTCACATGACGAATCGCACTGCCTTAGTTTATTCTCACACACACACAAACACAGACCTACACCTCTTGGCATCCTCAAACTTTCCATGAGTCAGTACCGAGCCGATGAGAGTCCTGTTCACTACTCGCGCCGTGATCCAAACTGGGCTGCCCCAACAACACAGTTCCCATGCAAAAAACCTCACTGGGAGAAAGGGATGAGCTGGCACGCAGGAGCAGACCACCAGAGAAAACTCTGTTTACGCTGCGTGACAAATCACAGGGTTGACGGTGTAAAGGGAGTGTAATGGGAAGCTATTACGCTCACTACACCACTACGAATTACAACAAGGAATCCGCTTCCTTCGCCGCTTCTGTCTTTACTTTTGGTTTTGAGCTTTCCCGTGTTTGGCATGTGAAACTCCCTTCCTCCTCTTCCTCCCACCCAGCGTCCCTCTATAATAAAGCTGCTGTGCTGAAGCCTGCAGTCAATGCCAAGTGAAAGGGAGGGGGAGGAACAGCACAATGTGGACTAAGGACAGCCCAAAATCAACACCATGCTTGCACTCACTCTCCTACTATTGCTCAGACTCTTATACAGCTTATCTCCTCATGCACATTCAAAGTGGTGGTACAAGAGGATGAAGCAGTTAACATCTTCAGACGTGACCGTGCACTTGACTCCAGCATCGGCTCAGCTCCTTCCAAAGCTTTGATAGTGCACTTCAGAGGTTCTACAGACAGACCTTATCTGTGACTGATAACACACAAACACACACACCACGTGTTTCAGGGGGAAAACGACAACGATGGACCACTCACTGACTTTGTTGAAACAGGCTGTGCAGAGGAATGCAAATGATCTGGTCAACATGCAGGTCTAAGATAAGCCGAGCGCTGGGCCCCGTGTCACGCAGGGCACAGTTTTTTCCATTCCGCCTGTCGCCCCGGACAAAGATGACTTGTGATCTGCAGCGCGGCCCGCGTCCTCAATGACTCACGCACTTCATCACTTCTGTTGCTGTTCTCCCAATGTACTAGATGTGCAACCGCCATCATTCACGCAGCGTAGAAGCAAAGTGTCTGCTCTAGTTTGGAGCCACCAAGTCTCTTCAGCATCTGCAAAGATTTATCACTAATCTCTGAGGGATCTGTAGCCACTGTGGCAAGGCCGTGCCCATTACTGTGCCACGCAGTTGTCAGATGTGGAGGACTGTAAATGGCCTGGTATCGAATTTAGCATTTTAAAACATACACACAAGTTTTCACTTAAGTAAAGCTTGACTAGACTATATTTTACCTGGTATGTTTTTCCATATACGGTATTTGTGTGCATTCTTGATTTCAGATCGTTTCAGCCGCCATTCTTTGTATGCATTTTGTGGTTGTGCCGCTATGGGTGCCTCTAAAAGCATTGATGGTTAAAAATGTGAAGATGAATACACATACTGAAGTAAATGTCATGTGAGATTCGAGCAAAGACAACAGCTGCTTCAGGACAATTTGTTACCGTTGACTTTATTGGTAGGAAAACTTGGAATTTACCCCCTAAAAGCCCATATGCCTGCCATGTTTTGGCAATAACTGCAGGGAGAGGTCTATAAAACAAAACCGCTGTAACAGGGGCGGCGAATGGCGCACACTAGTTCAAACCATCTGTTTTCTCTACAACTACCAGTTGGCTGCGGCCAAAGAACTCGTGTTCCTCATGTATTGACTACATCTGCCGTGTTGAAAGAGAGAAGACTGAATTTGTCACACGTGAGAGAAGCAGTCATTTGAGCGTACATGCGTGAAAACCTTGATGATGACGTGTCTTTTGTAAGTGATAACGTTGGGACTTGTTTCTCGTCGGCCCTTCCTTCTACACCGCTCGGTGGACTGACCCATTAAAATCATACCTTACGCAGAATAGCTGTGGCGAGGGTTTTCGCGCCGTTAAATATACGGTGCCGGGGACCAAATTTCCCATTTCGGCCGAGCCGCCGATTTTCACGTACGCACGCCACAATTTCACACCACCAAGTAAACCACCTCGACAAAACACAACACTCGCCTTTGTTTCACAACCGCATCGCTACAGTTGCTAACTCACAGACGTAACCATTAACCAAGTCAAGGCAGGAGAGACAGTATAGTATTTGGACTAAATTTCAGACAGCCGTTTCTTTCAAGTCCATTTTGTCTCAGCGCCGTCATCAGCAAGACTGCATGACCCATGACGGATTACAACAGTCTGCATGCTTGTGAACAGGTGACTAATGTTGCTGCTAAAAAAAAAAAAATAAATAAATGGTTGGGATTCCAGGAAGAAAAAAATTCCCACCCACCCCCTCCATTGCAATTCTTTGAATTCCAGCTTCCTGTCTGTTAAGCCTAGGTTAACATTTACAGACAAAGGTGTGTTAATACGACAAGCATGACCTTCCCTTCTCTTTTGTTGTCTCCCTGAATCCAAATCCCCCGGACAGAGGCTCACTTTGACGCCATGCCGCTGTACATTAATATAACCTGTGACCAAATAACCATGTGATGTTAATGTTAGGTGGTTTTAAATGAAAGAAAAAGGCCTGAATAAGCTTGTGCAGGAGAGAGTGTGAGGGGAGCGACGGGGGATTCAACAGTTTCACTGCTGATAGCAGACGGGCTCGCTGAGGGGCTCGATGACTAATCTGTCTAGAGCTAATAATGTAAAGTCTGCACTCGTTTCCAGCTTATCAGATGGTTAACAATGCAGACGGTTCATAAACTGGTCCGCCTCTGACATCATGGTTTTATGAATGACACGCGGCGCCTAATAAGGTGGTGCAAGACGCGAGCAGAGGCTCTGAAATGAATACCCCAGCACCTGGTTGTTAACTTTTCTTAAGGGCTACTGTCACATGTATGACAGGGGTGATCTCTGTCTGTCCACTGTGTTTCTTTGGACTGAAAATAAAGAAAGGTCTCTAATGTTTTTACAGTAACTTCCCAGATCTTTTTTTTTTTTCACAGCCAAATATCAGCACCTTTCCTGACAACACGATAAGCCACAGCACGCAGCTGTGACGTTAGTTCTTGGTTGCAAAATCCTGTGATGAAATGACTGCCGTCTTCACATTAGTTCATGCAAAATGGACCTCAGATGAGCAGCAGTTGTCTTTTCTCCAATGTTTAAAACTGCCCCGTCCACGTACCTTGCTCATCCAATTCGACAACTCTAAACAGGATGGAAGCCTTAAGATCTTTGTATACAATGTCTTGCATAACACAATGTCTACTTGACTTCGGATATTAGGAAACAAAGAACACACAAACAAGAGTAACAACAAGAACCAGAATGAAGGAAAATGCTACAAGCGTCAACAACAGAGGATAATAATCATGCTGGGTTAAACGTATGTTTGAAATATGTCCATAAAGCAAAACTATGTATATAACTGCACCAACATGTGAGTTGTCCTTAAAGCTGGTAGTGATGCGATTCGTCCACCAAACCAGGAGGCTTCAATAAGAGCAGGCGGGTTTTCTCGCTCCTCTCTGACCCCTCCAGCTCCTGCCAGCAGACCTTTAAAGTGATGAACGATGAGTGTGTGTCCTTCACAGTTAAGGAGAAACTGTTTCTCAAAGAGACAAAACCTATTTGACTAATTCAGCTGAACTTTCTAAGACCTCTACATTTGCCTGTGAGACTCCACAAATAAGCCAATGTTTGTGTTAACACCCCCCCCCCCATGCTATCCTGACTGGCTCGTGGCCTTATGTGCTCTAACCAAATCAGGAACAAGGAAACAGGAACAACATGGATGATACCGATGTTCTGCTCGCAATCACCACTCCAACAACCACAGACCACCAGAGTGCGACTTTCCCAACGGCCGCTCTGAAGCATCTTGGCTCCTCTGACTACTCGCCGCCTCGGGCAAGTCAGTCATTCATATCAGTGCTAAGCAATGTTCTGAGCGTAGAAAACAAACATTAAGAGTATGAGCGACAGCACTATGAGACACAACATCCCACAGGAACAAACAGCAAGCCCCTGCCTGCAAAGTTAGCAATACACACAGCCACTCCTGTTTGATTCACGCTGACTCACGGATCAAATGGTGATGAAACCTAATGCAGCGGACAGTGATTCACATCTGACTTCAACTTGCCCCCCCCCAAACGCCAGCTTGATCGTACACGCAGGATGACTTACAACTACACTGCGAAAATATCAGCACTCAGTTTCCTCCCCATGAGTCAACCCTTGTTTGCCAGGTGCCTGGCACCATCTTGGCAGCTTCATACACGAATTCCATCCCTTTGTCTACACCAACTCAAGTGTCCTCCGTGAAGTTTGACACGCAACATCCTCTTATCTTCCTTGAACAAAATTCATGGAAATATAGGAACCTCCTGGCAGTCTTCTCCTGTGTTTTTTCTTTACTGTGCTAGAGAATCCCCCCGGCCATTAAGAAAACATTCACCTCATTGTAAGTAAATTGGCTGATTTTTATGTAAACTCCCAAGTGGGGAAAAAAGAAAACAACTTGAATCTGGCTCCTGCTCTTGTGGCAACTGCTTATCTGTCAACTTATCTTTCAGAGCCAAGGGCGCAGCGTGTGACCCTGTTTCCCTTGGGGGCTGAAGAGCCGGTCATGATTTGCACTACATCTTAATAAAGTCCTTCCGCCCCTCAACATCCACTCTTTCCTCTTCATCACCCCTCCACAACCTCCGGCACTCGCCTCCACCATAGGCAGTGACTGTTGGGAGACATGGAGGGTGTCCTGTGCTGATCCCCATGGGAAAAAAACTCCTCCCCACCTGGCAACGGTGAATGGCTGCACCTCAGGAGGGCAGGAGGTGCAAGTTTAAATGGTGCCTCCAGGGATTAAGCCCCGAGTCTTCACAGACCATTATCAAACAGCATGAGTCAGAAGACTGGTGATTAGACAGCGAGGCCGATGGCTTGGATTGATTTCTTATCCACTGACGAGAGAAGAATTTGGGTCACTTCAGTTTTATTTCCTGCTTTGAACTGTTTTTTACAGGTAAAAGGTGGTTTGATTAACAGAGGCTGAACACACAAACACACAACACACACACATTCCACACTGACAGTCAAGGTCAAAATGTTGTGGTTGAAGTTTCAGGGGAATTCTGCTGTTTCAAAGTGAAACTTACTGTGCTTCTACAACTTTCACTCATTGAAGTGTTGCTCAACATGAAGACACTTTGGAGATATTTTTTTCTCTAATGCATGTGAAAAAGAAATGTACCCGCAGATGTCTGACAAACCATGACGGTAAAAGGTTAAGTAACTTGCGAAAGACTCCTGCACTTCACCTTCTCCGAAAAGCACGATGACGTCAAAGATGTTTGTAAATTTGACCTTATGATGAAACGTGCAGACAAAATCCCTCCTCGAGTGTGAAACAGCGACAGAGAGGCAGGATTCTCGATGTGACAAAAGTACTAAACTCTTCAAAAAGATCAAAATTTAATCCTGTAAAACCTCCTCTGTGCTTGACCCCAGCTCTTAAAGGCTCCAGCCATGCCAAATGACCTCAGTGCATAGGCATGTGATGATCCACTTAGGAAACTCCTCCATTAACAAGCCCCCCCTCCAAGAACTTCAGGCACCAGCAGCACAGCCAACCCTGGATCTAGTCAAAACTCCCATTTCCTCTTGACACCACACACCATCTGGGCCCTGAGGTGTGAGCCTATTGTAAACTTTACCAGCGGTCTGACAGTCTACAACCAAACTAATGTCCCGTTAGCGCCTCTCTGCAGAGTCCACGCCGGCCGGTGGTGGGACAGCTGCGTGAAGTGTGGAGGGAAGGCAGTCAGGGAGGAACACTTCATTCACTTGGCACCGAGCTGTTTATCGCATGCAGCGTTATAAAGGGCGCGCTGCTGTTCTCCCTGTAGTTCGAGCCTTATTAACACTTACTGTGTATAGCAGTCAAATGCTTGCTTTGGTTCTGTGTCTGTCTTCTGCATGCATTACTAAACACAGAACACATAATATGTTTTTTTCATGCTATAATAAATTAGAAGCAAAGGCATTAATTACATAAACCATCTTCTGCAAAAACATGCAATTAACTTCACTAAGGCATTGTTGTGTTTCGCGTCATGTCTGCAGGCCACGCTTTCTTGCAAAACCTCAACTGAATGTTAAGCATTATGGAGGAAGATAATAAAGAGTTTTATTGATTCAAATGAGTTCCTAAGCCATTATCTAACATGAACACCCTAAGTAGAGGCCCTGTAACTAATGTGGGTAATCCACCAGAAGAGCTCTGTAAGGAGGAATTCCATTGTAGGAGCTGTAAAATGATTTACATTGAAAGAAATTCTTTTGTGGGTGCTACGGGAGCCGGGGCCAAACAAAGAAATGAAATACAGTGAATGTAGAGCTGTATAAATTCTATTACAAAGGCAGCTATGTTACATAATGACTTACGTAAACCTATACAACTCTCGTGAGATGTTGCAAACTTGCAGGACAAGGGAGCCTCTGCAGTTTCAGCGAGAGTCAGTGCACGACTTCAAAAGGCAGGAGCAGCCTCAGGCTCACCTGAGGCCGTCTGTCATTAACGCTACGGGCAATTAAGCAGAGAAAGAGTTCCAATCCAGGAGCTCCGTGAACAGTCCCACTCAGAGACGCAGCCATCCCTGCCATCATCTAGCTGTGTCCACAGCCCTCTGCCCACTGGTCTGGAAAAGCTGCAGTGAATGGAGATGATCTGTCCGTGCCCCCCACCCCCCAGAACCCCTTTAAAGCTGTACATTCTGCACACACAGCTACATTCCTGCCCGGGGTGAAGTAGGTCAGCGGGAACCCTTATCTTTGAGGGAGCTGCTTCATGGTACCCCAGGTCTGCTGATGCCTGGCACAGTCATCGTCACTGGACTCACAGTCCAGATGCACCTTTGCTGTTTTAAACATATTCATACATTAAACATGTGGGATACGGGTTCATGTTCCGCCGTGGTTTGAAAATGTAACAGTGGTGGAAATTGTGAGGGGCCTTATATACTTTCCCTGTCAACCCATATTGTCCTGGAAAAGCAGTTAAAGTGCAGAACAATGACAAAATACTTTCAGCAGCTGAAAAGAACATCTGGGTAGATCTTGGAGCGCAGCCCACATACTTTCCTCAGTGCTGGTTTCGCCTGATAATGCATGGCGCTGTCCAAAGCTGGTGGCGGTAGGTAATCAAAACGCATTCTTTCAACTTCGAAATCCTTCGGCCCTTTAGAAGAAATTGGATCTGGATGGTAGCCACAACCTTTTCATTGTTTACCTCGACCAGACGGGGAGATTCCTTTGACCATGTGCATTCCTTCTGCCTGTTCACCGCATCCAATCACCACCTCACACAGATAGCACATTACTGGCAGCCCTGCCCCTTAATTACCATCCATCCCTCCACAGCAGGAGACCCGGGTCAGTCACACTTTAACTCTGACTGGTTCGCAAACAAACGAGACTGAAAACATTTCGGCTGCAAGTGGGCGTTCTCTTCATGCCAAGGTGATTTCTGCACCAGACATCCGAGCTGCAAAATGAGCCGCTGAGAGTGTTTTGTCAGCGCTGAGTGGCCTTTTGAGGAAACAGATGCACAAATTTTCACGAGGGCGGCACACGTCTCGCTGAGCCAAAAGCCTCTTCTGGCGAAAGCCCAACCAAAGGGACAGGCATAAGAGGAAAAAGAGAACCATTGAAACATTGGTATTCTTCAGCCAAAGTTGAAGCCCAGCGCCAAATGCGTTCAGTGGAGAGGATAGGTGTGTGTGTGTGGGGGGGGGTGAGGGACAGGCCAGGCAAACAGATACAAAGAGGCCCTGTGTCAATGCAGTGACTGATAATGAACGCTAAAATAATATGTAATTTGAGTGGCCCCCAGCATACAAGGTCAGCACTGCTGGCTAGACTAGCCATCTTGGCTGTCGGTGATTCTGACACACTCTGGTTTGATGTGTTAGTGTTCGGGGGTTACGGTCGTATGGGGGGGGGTTGGCCGAGCTCCACAGACACACAAAGAGCCTCACTGCCAGCTGCGACTGTAGGAGGGGAGTTCATCGCTCTCTCGGCTCAGCCTCTCAAAGCCTCTGCATTTCCTCTGTTCTTCCAGTTCCAGCATTTTTTCCATTCACCTCTGCAGGACTTCTGTGTTATGTTAGCATGCTGTGGTCCTGGGTAACCAGATCTATCCCATTCACTGAAACGCTATATTGTAAGACTTCAATTTGGAGGCGGCAATCAACAGCAATTGCACTGATCTTACCTTCCCCCATTGGGCCCTGGTGGAGAGCAGAATGGGACCCCTCTGGCATGGCACTCAGGCCTCTGGAGCTGACAAAACAAAACACAAAGTTTCAAACAGAAGGACTGTATGTCCAGGTTTACACTACAGATGGCATGGAAAAGTCTTTCATTTTTGCTTGGTTATCAAAAATACCTTTGGTTCCTTTACTGTAAGTCACTCATGTTTTCTTGACTGGCCCGGCTCACTAAAAGCAATAACAAGCCGGTCTAATCAGGTCTTATATAAAGGGAAATTCTTCCCATTCCCCCTGCACGCAGCTCTGCATTAGCTCATGCCAGCCACTTGGTAAGGTACTGTAAAGTGTAACCAGGGCTGAGGTATGTAGGGGCGACTGTGATATGAGCTCATGCTCATCAGAGGGGCTGGAGTGAGGCTGGCTTGCTATGAATGGATCGCAACGGTAATATTAAAAGGTTTTGAGAACCTCTGTGAAAGATTTACTGCGAAAGACAGCATTTTGAATTGCTCTACTAAAAGAAAAGTCACTGATATAATAATGAATCCTTAAAAGACAAGTCTCATTATCGGTCTAAGTGTCCAACGAGATTACTGGTTCATCCCCGGTGGCGTGCATTTTTCTAATGATGAGTTGTGCCCCCTCTGAGCCACCATGCTGCCAGTTTCTCACATCACTGCCTTTCTGACTCCTTGTAGCAGATTAACATGGAAGACTGTGCATGAGAACATGTCTCCCTGTGATTCCTGGTGTGCCTCCGGCCTTTTAAACATCACATTCTTGGGCCAGCTAGATCAGAGGAGCGGGAATTCTTCAGGGATTAGGATGGGCATTGTTCCTAGCACGCTGGCTGGCCACTGGGCCGCAATGACGGCCAGGCCAGCCGAGGCCAAACCCAGCCCGCTGCCAGGAGGTTCGCCAATTAAGATGTGCAGGAATGCAAGGAGAAAAGCCAAAGAGCTGGTCCTGTACATTCAGATCACTGCTCCACTGTCAGATCCCTGCAGCTGCAGCCTGGACAGTAGGAAAAGTTGTTTCCTCCACAAGAAGCTCTGGAGAAACAAAACTATTCACCTTAAGGCAAAGCACAACAAGCAAGAGAGGGAAAAATCTCTCCATCCTATCAAAATAAAATGAATTTTTTGGAGGGGCAATCTACTTTTGTCTTATTTACTTGGCAATTTGTGCAAGTGAGAATACTTTCTGTACTTCTACTGTGCCATGTGATAAATATCATCTAAACACCGCTGCAACCGCACATTTTATTCATATTAAATATTCTCTGTCTTTGAATTGCAAATGAAGTGGCTAGTTTTACATCTGCTGAGCCTTGCCTTGAGCAAGGGATCGGACAGGATCTGAGAACAAAAAGGATAACAACTGCTGTAAGACGCTGATTTATGCTCAGTCAGTGCTGCTACAATTACTTTTTTTTAAAGAAAGAAGCCTCCTTCAACAGCCTTTGAGCATGCTTGGCCAATTGATTTTCAAGTGGTGGGTTAGTTGTATTATGCATGTTGAGGGGCAGCCTTTGAACCAGTGAACTAATAAAATCCTCTGATAATCCTGCCAGCTATGACCTCTCAGCTCGGAGGTCTGCTTACCCTGTTTACTGAACAGACCAAAAAACTATGCTAATCGTCCTTTGGGCTCAGACCTAGATATAATATAGATGTCTCAGACTTAAAGAGGTTTTTCCAACATCTTATCGAAGGTCGTATGTGTTGCGAAATTGCTTGAAAATGTCAGGACAGGGAAACCCACAATCTTAATGCTTCTGGACAGAATTCAACAATCATAACTAACTTTCGCCTTCTGGTTGCTGACAAATGCAAATCCTTGTTTTGCTAGGGATGAGGCACGGACAAAATTTAAATCCAAAAGACAACACAAAGTACAGGCTGACATTCATACCGAGCTCGCCACCTGTGCCTGAACTAGCTGCCATTTCCACACAAATGGAGAGCATTTGGTTCCCACAGCTGATGACTGCATTACCCGCAGCATGAACCTCCCACATGGGAATCTGCAACTTGCCCCTTAATTGAAGACAGATGCTACGAGAGCGAGTCTGATGGTTATTAAAAGAAAGACCTGCAATGGATCACTTCTTCAGATGGGCTGATAAACTTCCTTGTTCCTTAATCGCCGGGCTCTGTGCTGATCCAGGCAGTCAAAGCCTGAATTCCTTTCTTTGAAACACAACAAACAGCCGATTAAAGGGGACAGATACTGGACAAGATACAGCACTCATGCAAGAAAAGAGGAAATTTACACTGAGATATCTCCATAAATGTGGTAAAACTATGAAGAATATGCGTAAAAACAAACCTTGAACCAAGACCTCAGGCCTGACACGCTCAAGGAAAAAGGTCCTTGTGTGTGTGGGGGGTTTGATGACTATCTGGAGTGTTCAGGACCACTGACAGCCTGTCAAAGTTATGAGAGAACTGAAACCCCTGAACATGTCTGCAGAGGAAACGACAGGGAAAACAAGACTTCTGCTATCAAGCAGACATATCTCTGTCTCTTCGGGAAGTGTATAGACAAGTCAGTAAGGATGTGACACCATATTTAATCAAAATAAAAAGGCATTATTGGATACAAAGTTTGCTGCCAAGCCTTAATCATGACATGTTAATCCTTCAGTCTCCAAAGGGAACACCCTTCCATCAGCTGTCCCATTGCCAAGTGATTTATGCACACAGGTGATGACGCACAGATTTGGATCCACTGTCTAACTCCAAAAAGGACCTTGTCTACACTTTTGCGCAAAAACCCAAAAGGATTTTTCCTCGTGCAGGTCAACACGATGAGAGGAGAAGCTGAAAACAATCCTCAGAATTCCTGCCACACTTCTCTGTCAGTCGCTGCATCAAGTTTGCATTCACCGTCTGTCCCAACAAGACCCACGGTAATCTGGAAGTATGACATTAGTCCCCTGAGATGTCTCCAGTCAGACGCACCAGGGTGGATTTCTTTAAGAGACCATCAGTCAGGACGGATGTTTACGTTAAGAACAAATAAAAATCCAACCTGGCATGGCAGGGGGGGTCCAGAGTCCTCCGGACTAACTGGGACAGAGAGGCTTTATTATTTCAGCATTGGTGCCATGTTTATCTTGCATGACCTCTCTCTTACCCTCGTACCCTGTCTACCCTGACAGAAAATACCCCTTGACAAACAGCCTTTCTGTGAGTGCCCTCTTTCCCACATTACTCCTGCAGTCTGTCGCCTGACATACAGGCCTTGAGAGACTAACAGCTTTTCATTCACTGGGGAAAACAATTAACCCTGTCAGTCTCTCTTCATCTCAATGAAATCCACAGCGTCTTACAAAAGGCGATGCCTCAACCTGCGACTTCCCGCAAACGCGAGATGTATGACTCTCTTATTTTAGCCCTCTGCATTTTTGAGCATGCTGCGTAAAAGTGATCCACCCCAGTGAACAGCCACGGGGCACTTTTGCCCAAATGGTGCGCGTACGTACAGCCCATCCAAAATAGCTCTTAATGGGAGAATAATCACTCCCTGCTGTGCTGAAAAAGCAGAAATAGCAATTTTCACCTCCCCACCAATGACCTATGACCACAGAACGCATACCTGGCAAGCGCAGTTGGCAAGTGCCACCTGATTTGGGAAGTGACATGTAATGACTTCCAGGTCTTAAAAATCAAAAACCTTGAACAACTAGGGGGCGAGTCGTCGTCCATAGCATCGTGCAGCATTTGGAGGGGAAATCAGACACCCAGTCTTGAAATAGAATTTCAGCGTGCCCATTTAAAGGTGCATCACGCCACATCTGCAGACAAACGGCTCCCCCGTTCCCTTGGGAGGGCGGGCGACATCATAACAACAACAAAAACTCTGAGTCTGACCACAGTTGGGTGTCTGGGGTGTTAAATCATCAATGGCAGATTCAGAACACTCACACAGCGCTGTCAGGTCAGGTCTTGGGTCGACCTTTAACTCTCACAGTGTAATCCTAGCTGCAACTTGCAAAAGCTGTAACTTTGTGGTCTCATGAGTTCCAGGCATATCCTAAGTAAGCTATGTACCGCTGAATACTACAGAAGGTGACAGAAGGTGGTTATTAAAGCTCAGACACAAGTTATATGGCGTCCATAGCTGAAACAGCCCTTGCAGTTCTGCAGCTCTGGTAATTTTATCACAGCTGCCACATACCAAGACTCAGGAAGAAGGAATCAAGTGCCAGCAACTGTGATCCAAGACACACTCGGGCAGTTTCCTGTCTGGACCACCTGGAAGAGAGCGCTGTTCATCGCATTGGAGCAACATTTATCTGAGATGAAGTAGAGAGGTTATTGTCTGCCAGGTCAAGTGAGGTCAGAGGAGAAGAAGATGGAACTTTTCATTGGTAATTGATTGTTTTTGTCCCATTCTTCTCCAGCAGCTGGTGGGGAAAGTCAGTGACCTATGAAAAGCCTGCATTTAGAGCCTCACTGTGTCTCACTGGGGTGCTCATTAGAAAAAACAATTACGTTTTGTGGGGGCCAAGTATGGGCACCGTAGGGGGGAGGAACTGGATGCGGGGAAAGAGGAAATGGCAAATGATTCAGCTGCAGCATAGAAATCAGTTTTTTCTCACAAGTCTGGCATTAATACTATAAAGTGGAAAAAATGTCATTCCCTTAAAAAAACGGACTCCAAGAGCTGATCAAAGTCCACTCAACTGAGAGCGTTCTGTGTTCAAAGACAAACATAACTTATCTGACTGAAACTCCCGCCCTCTCCAGGTGGTGCAGCTTGTGGAATTATGCAAAACACAATAAAATGCAGCTAAAACCTGTAAGTAATGTCCGTGAATAATGTCAGGCGGCGGAGTTCATAATCAGGAATGTGTTGGAAGGCGACTCCAAATCTTGGCTGAATTCAAGAGCAAAACACACGCACTCTGTGGTGGTTTACTTTGTTTGTTTTGCTGCGGTGAAGCGTTTGTACACAGGTAAATTTAATTCGTTGTTTAATGTCGTTTTAGTGGACTGCTCAACAAGCGACCACCAAAGCTGCTAAGACACGTAACAGAAACGTAAAACTTCCTACAACCAAGAGAAGACGGGAGAGACCCCTCTGACATGCAGCTAACGTCAAGTAAGCTAAGATTTGGTAAAGTTGTCAAAAGCAGTTCACGTACCGAACTCGTCAACTTCTTTCCTTCCAGCGACTCTGCTCCTCAGTTAAACTTTTCTCTGTCGTTTCTTGGCGCAAACCTTCACGTTACTCCGTCAGTTTCTTCTTTTCACATGGTCAAAAAGCCGCTCACACGCACATCCCGGCGCAGGTCTCCAGCTCTCACCGCGTCCATCTACAAAACAACTGCTGCATGATGCACCTCCGAAGAGCGGCGAAGAACTGGTGCTGCGTTCAGGATCTGTCGGAAATATACCAACACCGAGTGAAACGTTACAGCGAACGCACGAGATACAAGTACGGCGTGAATATCTTTACCTTAACCCTTGGCTGGAGATGAGACGTAATGAGTATTTCCATGTCCCCTATTATTGCTTGACACTTTCTGTGTGAATTAATAAAATAGGTTAAAATGTTTGCTGATGTTGTTGTTGTGTACTGTTGTTTCTTTCATGGTCGTCACTTCCCAGTTAAAGCACACGAATTGGTGCCTCGAACTGAAAAAATGTAAATGTAAATGCGTATTCACTTTATTCACTTTTTTCGTGTTGTTTCTATTTTTGCCACTCATCTGAGGACTTTGTCATGTACGAGGTGCAATGAATGCAACAAAAGGCCGCCTGTTTTTGACAGGCCAGTGTCTGCTGTGTGAACGACAGAGGTGTTCCCACGTCCTAACATCTGGCCTGCATAGCTTGGTCACTTTTTTCAGTTTGAGATAGTTTAAAAAAGGCGGTAAACAAACAGAATGGTGCTGTTTTTTCATAAAAGCACCCCTACTTCCACTCATGGAATATGTATTCAAACCAATGACAGGCTTGTGAAAGGAAATAACGAATTGTTACCCTTCCAATTACATTTATGAGGGTCAGGTCAGTAGAATGGCGCGGCTCACAAAGGATGGCTTCAGTGAATCAATTGGGTGGGTGCTAATTTATGTGTGCCTGATTAAATAGAGAGGGGCGCGTTTGGCTTTGCGCAACCCCCTCTCTGCCCTCCTCCTGGACTTTATCTCAGGATCCCCATAAAGGCTGTGAAGACAACAATATGCTGGACGACATACCTGAAGCAGTGAGCACAATGTGAAAATGTACTTTTAATTGTCTTACGACAGTGGAATAGACTGAATGTACGTTTGCATTGTTATTATTTTTTAATCAATGACAGAAGCTATCCCAATGACTCTGAATGAGACAAATTTTCTATAAGTAACGAGATGGAGTTTATGTAGCCTCGGGTGCAATCTGAACTGACTTCTAAGCAGCTTTAACAAACCATTGTCTCCACCTGCTGGTGACAATACGACAGAGCTGTTGAGCGGTTCAGTTACCTAAGGTTTTAAATCTCTGAAAAAGAAAATCAAAACTGTATTGTATCACCAATTCTCACACTCATCCTCTCTGTAAACTCTGTCATTTTAATATAATATAAACAAATAAATGATAGTCACTGTGGTTGTTAACATGTGTGGTGTGTGTGTGTGTGTGTGTGTGTGGGGGGTGTATACTGCTTTACTTGAAATTCCTCAAGTATACCCTAAGGTTACAAAGACAACCTGTAATTATATGGCATATCGGTATCATGAATAACAAATGTATGTGTTACTGTAAAAAAAGGAAATGGCTTCTGAGCAAGGTGGTTAGAAAGCAGAAAAAAGGCTAAATTGAGTGCCTGTTTGCTTCGCTTTCATCCCTACCATGTGTTTAACAACTTTAGCAGACCAACTCCGATTTGTTTTATCTGTCTCATGCAAATCTAACAACATAATTTGTTTGAAACTAAGTGTTGAGCAGATGTTTTAATTTCAGTTCATACAGAAGTGTGTCGAGTATGCCTGCACGTGATCTTCTTGCACTTAAACAGGACTTCATAATGGAATAGGACAAAAAAGTGCTACCGGTATGTTTTGAGTTCATGTTTTTATTTAGTATAAACATCATGGTACTGCTGAAGTTGCAATTGCATCAGGCCATATGTACAAACATCTGATAAGTTTAAAATGTTAAATCTTCAACAGAAAGGCTGCTTTGAAAGGTATCTAGAAGCATTATTTAATGTACACACCTTTTCTAAAAACACTTTCGAGGAATCAAAGTAATCTTTCAAGTAAAATATGACTTTCTCAAAGATTATGTACAACATTCTACATCTATGTGTAATCCACTGTTGAAAGTAACATTGATGTATAAAACAGGATAAAAATAAATCTTACAGAATGAAGACGCTGGTGTGGCAGGACTTCATAAAAATTGAAGGGATCACCATGTGACATTACCATTCAACAAAAGGAGTTCAGTTGTAAGAAAAAGCAAAAGACTCTGGACTCTTACCTTGAAGTAACAGACCAGCAAGGACCTACTAACAGTTTAGGGTCTAACATAACAAAAGGAGCTAGTCCCGACAACTACCGGCTCCTATAATGGAAGCAAATACATCACGATTACAACACATTTATGAATTTAACTTGATCCAGAGGGAACAATGTGTATGATATTCAGTGGTATACTATCCCAACTCTAATGAAAATCCACCACTTTTAACCTGAGTACAAACAACTATTCAACAGCTCACTTTATCTGGTGTCTGTGTTAAATACAAGCTAAAAGTCAAATCATCAGACATCACATTTCGTCACTCAAGACATTCTGCCTTCTGTGTACATCACCATTAAAAAAGACACATCCATATTTTGACAAAATAAAAATAGCTACCCTCCAGCATTCAAACTTAGATAATGGATATCGTCTTCTCTCTCATCAAACTGAGTTTGTGCGGTGTAAGACAGAACCCCAGCAATCAGCATCATTCATCACAAGGACGGGAGTAAAAGGTGAGGATGGGGGTGTCAGATGGGCTTGGTGGTGCTGTTGTATACCAGACGCTCTCTGTCCTCCATTGAGGTGACCGGGGCGCTGTTGGCTGGCACACGGTGGTGTTGCACAGACTTCTTCTTTCCCTTCATGAGGCAGTACACCAGGACGCAGAGCAGGATTAAGATACCTACACCCAGCAGTGAAGCTATTGCTATAACAGCTGTCGAACGAATGAGAAAAGAAGTGTTAAAAATGTCACTTTGTGGTTGGTCAGTTAAAGACTGCAGAAGCTGCAGAGCTGTGGGTGCAGATCACTAAATCTAATGCAGCTCAGTGAACTGGAAAAGTGAACTGGAAGAGAAATGAAGCTTCAGTGGCATTACTGAACAGCAAAATCCCACTCAAAGTCAACTATGTGATGAAGGAGTTAGTTTTTTTTAGAACGGTTTTATTTGTACGTTCAAGGGTGTGGAATGTAAGAAATGAAGGGTAGCATACCTGTCTGGCTGTCAGACACACGGGCTTCAAACCCCTCCTTTCCTGAAAATATGTCACTTTCTGGAATAAAGAAAAAACACATTATATAATTTGGATTTTCAGTGGTACATGACGTGCAAATCTTTAAAAGAGCTCATTAAACTGCACTCAGCTGTGAAGGGAAATTAAATCTGCTTTAAAACACATTTCTGAGGCCACTTGAGGGCAGCAGAAGCAAGCAGATGCAGCAAAGAGCAAAAAGTTTCCATTTCACACACATTTAAATTTTTTTTAGCAGTATCATGTCAGTTTAGGAAACTGATTGTTTGATACAATGCCAGGATTCACTGTCTATACTGCTATCCAAGCAATGTGCTACATTAGACATGCAGGAATAAAAAAAACTGCCACAGGAAGGTGTCTGAACCGCGTCAAACAGCACGTGGGCGCACTTCCCAATTACTAGTATGCAAATATCTGTAAAATGCCTGCTCAGTGTTAAAACAACCCACCTGTTACCCCATGGCAAACTCTCAGGCAGGACTGCTTCGATTCAAATTTGTTATCATTTCCCTGGCAGCCACCGTAGTTGAAGCGGAAGCAGTCCTGTTGGATGGGGTTGTAATACCACTTGGTCAAACTGTCCCGACAGCTTCCTGTGTTGGGAGGCTCCGTGCAGCGCACTGTGAATGATATTAAGTGAGCAGGCAGGGTGAGACAGCAGGCAGTGCAAACACATGGCATGAAATTCTGTGAATGAAAAATGATCAAGGTGAGGGGAAAGGAAAGCACCTTTTTGTTCTTCCACTGGAATTTGCAACAGAACCCTAAACCTCTCATCCACTACAGGGACACAGGACATAATTCAAGTTAGCATGTCTTTCAAGGAAACATTTTATCAGGGTCATCATTTCCGCATTCATGATTCGGCGAGTCTGTATGAAAAAAAAAAGTTTGTATAGTCACTGCTCACAGTCCTTGCACTTCAGCTCATCTGAGCCATCACTGCATTGTGGAGTTGAGTCACACTCCATGCCTGGATCCAAACAACAACCGTTGGCACAGGTGAATTGCTTCTCGGTACAAGGAGCACCACATTTTTCTCCTAGGGTACACAAACACAGCAGGGATTGTCACTTGTACTGCAGCACAACTGTTGCTTGTTGCTTTAAAGTGACTATAATCAATATATTATTTACAACAAAAATGTAACAAATTACAATGTGAAAGGAGCTGCTTGTAGTGATGAAAATATAGACTTATTTCTCTCAGGAGTGGGTAGGAACCAAAATCAGAGCTAATATGTAACATATCATGGACTCATATTTACAAGGGGGACAGAAACACACCACCTAACTGCTGGATGGGTAAGAAAGCAACTGATTGCCATAACAATGTTGCATTCACAACACTCTTCTTGGCTAAAAGTGTGTTTGACTAAATAAAAACAGCTACTTCATGATTAACTAAGCACTAGAAAGAGGGGTTCCAAAGAGAAGGAAAACATACCCCCCCCAGATTATAAGCATCATCTGTCCAGTACAGTTTTATCATTTGCTTCATACTTATTCAGATCCAAGATATTGTGATTGACGCAAATGTCAGAATTCACCTACCTTGAGGCACTGGAACTGGCAAACCTCGACCAGTTCCACCACTTTTTCCTGAAAGAGAGAACAACAAATAAAATTAGAATTCAATCATTTGTCAAAACAACATGTTTAGCAGTGAAAAACCAGGCAAGACTCCAGGAAGTCACTGTCCCAACAAAGACGCAAGCATAACACTACTTACACTTACTTCTCTTTTCTGTTAAAGCACTTTGTCAATTCTGTTTTTAAACATGCTTAATAAATAAAATTATTATTATTATAAAGAGATCACAAAGAAGAAAACTGTGAAAAAACAGCAATGTATGCTGCAGAAAATGATGTTAAAACTACACATAAATGCTACATGTGTGTGAACAGATACCTGAGCCATGGCAGGCTTTGTCGCACTCATCCTTGGACAAGTAGTTGTTGAGGTTCTCCTTGCAGCCTCCGAACACAAACTCCTCACACTGCTCTGAGGCGGCGTTGTGATGCCACCGAGGGAAAGAACCGCGGCATGGCCCAGGCTTCTTTGGAGCCATACAGTGGTCTGGTGGGACACAAAATGAAGGTTTACATTTCATTCACAATTAATAACAGCAGCTTATACTTCCTGAAAATCTGCAAAAGAAAGAAACATAAAGAAAAGATTTTAACAATCCTTGTCTGTGTTTTGTTAAACCGCTGTATCACGTTCCATCAATCCCAAATCACCAAATCAAATGAAACTAACTCAAATCAAATCAACATGAAATCAATTTGCCACTTTAGAAGGGAAATTCTCTGGATGTGTTTGTAGCGTTTTGGCCAAAAAGTCTGAGTTTGAGAGTTAATGATTTCATTTTTCCCCCACACAGAGAAATCATGAACACAGTTTAGTTAGTGTTGCAACAAATTCAGTCAGGTGGAATGAGAAATAGACACAATGACAGAGGCTCTCTGCTGATGAAATGTAGTTAGAAATAATCATAATTGTCAGCAAACTAATCTGCCTCACAAATACTCTTGAGTCCTAAAAACATAGTAATAACCTCAACCGGCACTTAACAGTGTACCATTTGTTTTGTTCCGCCAAATTCCATAGACCTGACTATTACAATTTCAGTCTCATGTCTTAAACAAGATTTTTGTGACATGTTCTTTTGTATTTTGTCCTGACTTCCCTTTCTTTGTGTCTGGCTTGTGGTCAGACAATTCTGCATTTAGTTACAACACGTAGTTATCCTGTAGATAGAAACGCAACTGAGAAAAAAAAACAGAAGCGGTGGGTTTCCAAAGACAATGAGGTTAGAGAAAGCCATGTTCGACAGGTTGTGTCTGCACGCAGCTGATGATTCATGTTTCTGCGCTCATGAAGTCCAGATATTTTCAGACATCAAAAGGAAAAGCCCGACTGCAAAATTATTCAAGCACCTGTAAACTAGACTATCCCTGCCAAGTTCTCAGGCCATCATCCCCAGAGTGAGACGAGTTGTTATTCAAAACATTCATGATTGTGGAGTAAATGTGGCAGCACTGACATGTAGTTACTGCCATGCCCATGTATTCTCCACCAAGTACATTCCTAACACCATTAAGGACAAAGGCTGTTAATGGGTAACTGAACCGCTAAATGCTCAAAAGTCTTTCCTCGTAATTCAGTCTATAATCAACCAGCAGCTGGCAAATACAATCCTGAGCAAAAGAACATACTTTTAAAAACTAAAGAGAAAGACTTTTAATCACATTTAATACTGCGGAGGATCACAATGGTGCCTGCAGTTGTCTTGTTTGTGTAAGCCAAGCTGAAACCAGACTGACAGGTTTTGTTGAGTCGGGGGTGGAGAGAGTGGGATGGCAGCAGGGGAGCAGTAAAAACCAAAGCAGTGGCTCAACTGACTCCTGCTGTCTGTCGAAACTCCAAACGCGCAGTGCCAGAGAGACTTTCACCGTGTCTGTGTCGCGTGTTCAAAGGAAGTGACCGGGGAACTTGACGTCACACCAGAGATAACGTTTAACAAAGTGCACCTCTGTGGAAAAAGAACATCTCTGCGCCATATTTCAACTTTTTCTGTGATCAACAACATTCGGATCCGTTTTAATCTTCTTACAACATGAGCTTTTATCTCTCCATCTTGGCAGTGTTTCCTGATTCAGTCCACAGGAATTAGGCGAGCGTGCCTTGACAGGTTTGGTTTGATCACACACAAGCATGGGACGGCTCACGCTAGCGACAACGGCCAAACATTTCTGGGCCAACTGATGCACTGAGTTCCACAGAAACAAATGATTTCAGGGCAGAGTAAACGAGAACCTGACGTAGCACATACGTCACAACTAACAAAGAAGAAATTCAAATTTTGAGCTTTAAGGGGTTTAGCAAGTTTCTTAAGAACTTCAACAACTACAGGGAATTATCCTGACTTACCTATGACTCCACATTAAACACAAGTTGTGTGACTCTCAATAAGCCAAAAGAAATGTCAACAAGTAGAGTGGACAAATGACTCATGCTTACTACTACCCCCCCCATTCTGTATTAGCAGAAAGAAAGATGCTCTACATTAATTGACCAGCTGCTCCCACTGCCCAGATACTCACGTTCAGACTGCTCAGGATTCAGCACCAGGACCGTGACTTTGGTTGAGTCTGATTGGCCGATGGTGTCTGTGACGGTCAGCTGGAATTTGTACACCCCAGACGTCAGATTGGACACGAGGATCTGGTCATCAAAGCTGGTTTTCTACAGGGAACAAAAAGAAAGTGTTATCACCGTCTGTAGTTTTTCAGTCGAATGGCAGGAACAGTTCCTATCAACTCAGAAAAAACTGGGTTTGGGTCTTCACTCACCTCAATGACAGCATAAGGATATTCGGTGAGCATCTTCCACTGATAGGACGTAATGCTGTTATCATCTTTGCTCTGTATACCGTTCAGCGTCAGAGTGTCTTGAGGCTGGACCACCTGATCCGGGCCTCCATTAGCCACAGGAGGATGGTCCGATTCATCTGGAATAACAGCATGGGATCAATGTTTATCACACGCAGACCCAACAAGCCCAACAATAACTCGAACATGCTGTAAACAGGCAACATCTGCAGACTCAAAGTTGCAACACAAGAGGAGGCAGATGTGGAAACAGAAACCTGAACCTGTCTCAGGGGCCATAATGGCCTGGCGTGTGTGAACATGCTGAACTGGAGGATTCTGCCCTAAATCTGATAAGAAACTGCTTTAACACAGACCATGGGCAGACAGAAACATTTATAATTTGAGGTGGATTTAAGGGGCATACTACTTCATTCAGCCTCTTGGTTTTGAAAGTGGGGGTCTGTCTAAAGAGGAAACTTAATATTCACTGTTATTCTGCCGATGACACAGATGAAACAAAATGATGACTATGACATACAGGTTGTCAAATCTTTACGAAATACGAGCGATTTCACAACAGCAACAAATTCATGGCAGAGATCCTGCAATTACAGATGTCCCTCATGTCGGCCTGTGATATGCATCAATGTTATCTTAGTGTAATCTTACTTGGGGGGGCATCCACAGCAAGGTAACTGTCATAAACGGTCTCCAGGATGTAACTGGAGTAGCCCTTCTTCCTCACGAAGCGGCAAGTGTATTTCTTCTTGTACAGGCAGTCGAAGAGAAAGCACGAGCCGATCGTGCCCTCATCGTCTCCCCTCAGCATGAAGGCGACGTTACACCTGGGGTCCTTGCAGCAGGCCACCACGCAGTCCCTGGATCGACTCAGCGTCGGCGACGAGAGGAACGTCGCTCCGTCTTTCACGGATTCCTCGGCGTCCAGGACGAAATCGTCCCGGCCGCTCCTGAATTTGCCCATGCACCCCACGTCGACCTCCTGTCCACCGGAGGAATGGAGACATAAAGTCGAGAGCAGGAGCGCAAACGCTCCCCAGCGCCCTTTAATGGGTGGATTCATCGTTGTTGTTGTTTTTCCAAGTCCCGTGAAGCTTCACACACAGAGATCACCTGTAACGGCGTCAGCAGAGAATAAAGTAAAATCCCACTTTCTTTTCTTCAGACAGTTGACTTCCTGGTGGGGTGATTAGGCCGCGAAATTGGAAAACACTCCAACTTCTCAACAATCCGGGCAACTGACGTTAAATCGATTCCTGGCTTCCTGATATGATTGAAGACTCCAGGAGTCCCCCTCCAGAACGATCTGATCCTTTACAACTGTGAAACTCTCACAAGGGAAATCAACTTCTGTAATGTCGAGAGGGGAAAAAAATTCCCTAAGCTATCGACGACATTGTCCAGGTGAGTCACTCGAGAGGTACAGGAAGTGAAATTCCACTCTCGAGACTTGAGATGCCACTCCCTTCTGGTTGTTGTGTGTCTGAGGCTCCGCAACAAAACAAGGACAGAGCTTTGTGTGTGTGTGTGTGTGTGTGTGTGTGTGTGTGTGTGAAGCACTATGGTTATGGATATGGCGTTTGTGCTGTACTGAATTAAGATGTGACGGTTGATGTGGCTCCTTCACACACCTTTTATTCGTGACTCCATTGCTCCGCCCCTTTCAATGCCATGAATTCAGAATATGCAGGCCACATGAAAATCTGAAAAAGTTACTCTTCTGCGAGTTATTGTTTTTATTTATCATTTGTTATCACATTTATAATTTCAAAAAAGTTTTTCAAATTGCCTATTTTGCCCATATGAAAGTAAACATGCAAAGAAGTCCTGAGGGGCCGGAAGAAATGTGTTTACAAAAAAATGTACAGCTACTGGGACAGGGAAAACAGTGTACAAAAAGATAATTATTTAAATACTGAAGGCAAAATGAAGTGTCAGCAAAAGGGATCATTTACTTTGGTATCCCTGATAAAACAAGTGTATATGGAAACTGGTGGTAAAATGAATGAGCTGTGTAAATCAAGTGGTCAGACAAGGAGAAAATTCTGTTAAAAATGTGTGTTAAGACAAGATTTAAAGATGAGATAGTGTCAGCAGACTAATTACTAAAGTAGAAATAATATGACATGTTTCGTCACTGCAGCCACCTGTGGCTCTGGACTTCGTCTTTCACATTTAGCATCTTAAACCCAGCAGGTGGCAGTATGATCACACCAACGGCGGAAGAATAACCCAAGCGTGAACAGGTATTTTCTTTCCACACAGTATTGTAAAACATTCTTGGTCAAAACTTTTTCTACATACAGTGAAATGATTGGCACAAATTATCACTAAATTTCAGAGGACTCGTAATCTTCTTTGTGCAACAGAAGGTGATACTGAGCTGATTCATGCACTGAGTCATCAAATAAGTCTGTGACGAGTCATGAAGCCACACATGTAACTACCAAGCACTGGGGTTCGCTCAGATTGTGAAATATGGATCAAGTAGTTCGGTAATTTAGACTGAAATATAATTTCAGCAAATTTAGTAAGGGCATAATTGATATTTTGGGAAAAAAATAAGAAAGTATCGACAAACTCTACAGCTTCTTTACAATTAGATCTTCATTCAGTAGTGAAAATAAGCCATCAGAGTTTGAGCTCATTTTCTGCCTCTGTTTTCCATTTCTCCCACCAAGAATGAGTCACTCATCCAGATCCAAGGTGAGAAGGCCTGACGCAGGTCTCCGGCCCTGCTTTAGACAAGCCAGTAGCTCAGAACCAAGCAGCAGAAGACGAGATGAATGAATTTGTTTGCCTGGAAAGGTGAGCTGCTTGAGGCACTCAATAATTCAGTGTTTGTAACAGACGGTGCATCAGTGGGTGAACACGCGCAGCCATGGCTGATTGATAGTCTCTGCCAAAACAAAAAGCTGAACCCCATTATTCATATCGTAATAGGATCTCTGGAAACTCTGCAGCCTGTTCTCTCTGTTGTGTCACCTGTAAAAATTTGGCACCAGTATGTGCAACTATGAATGTCTGCCCGTGGGTTATGTGCTGCTGTCGATATTTGACTTTGCAAACATTGGTGGTTTTATTTTGACATATGACTTTTAAACAGCCACAAAACACCCATAAATAGTGCTCCACTGTTCATCCATTATGCATGGGTGCGGAACTGAGGATGCCAATTTGACTTCAAGCCTTATTAAACGTGCACCTGATAATGCCTGTTATAAAGGAAAGGCAGCTATCACACTAGAGGAACCCTGGCTCACCTGTCAGGGGGACCCAGCTATTGTTGGAAAGTGTTTGTGAACAGAAAAGCCCTTAGCTTGGAAAAGCCTTTTGACTTTGTAAGTAGATAAATACTTTAGATTCTCTCTCTGAGTGAAAAAAATGGTGTGTTGGTGTGAGGATGTTTCTGGTGATAGCTATGTCATCAGACCATATGACTGGAAATATAAGAAAATAAATACACACGTCTTTCCATATTTTGTGACTTCATATTTTCTGGCAGAGTGATGATCCTAACTTCTTTGCAGTGTTTGCGTCACCTCACCCTTTCTCCACTTTTTATTGCTGTAATTGACCTACGCTCTCCCACCTGCTATAATACAGATGAAGAGAGCAAAAGGCAGACACACACCCTATAAGGTGCATGTGTGTGCACACACGCACACACATACACAGAGGCATATCTCATTACCATCCTCCTGATAGTGCAGCCAGTGGGTGTTGCAAGAGGAGGAGGAGGGAAAGAGAGGAAGACAGTGAGCTTTAGAGGGAGAGAGAGAGAGAGAGAGAGGACGAGGACAGGCAGAGAACCGGAGGCAGCATTACAGAGAGGAAGAACACGAAACACTCAACAAGATAACAGGGAACACGCATGGGAACAGCAGCTCACTGGAAAAGCTAGATACAGAGGCAGAGAGGGGAGCCGGTGTGCAAGACAAACGTGTCAGAGCCTGAGGGTCTGGGTGTGTGATACAGCTGAGTGTGTTTCCACGGTTCTCCTGAGGCCGTGGCAGCCATGGCGTCAGAGCCTAGCACCCAGTCCAGGGTGATGTTCCAGGCATCGGACAAAACAGAGGAGCCGGCGCACCGCAAGCTGGGCAAGCTGACGGTCAAATACAACCGCAAGGACCTGCAGAGGAGGCTGGATATCGAGGAGTGGATCGACGGACAGCTGCACCTGCTGTTTGACTGCGAGGTAGGGCAAGACTGACTCACACATCCACACATTCACATTTACACCATGATTTGGATGCCTGAGGAGGCGAGGGAAGTGTGCAAGGGAGACGCTGAACTGCTTATAGGTGCCTGTGGTGGGCTATCCATCATGTACGAGAGATTGCAGCAACCTAAAAGAGGCCCGGGTGGGTGGCAAGTAGCTGTGTCTCATGGCTGTAATTTTTTTTTGTTTCTGTTTTTTGGGCACATAAGCCCTCATGTGCCGGCAGCCAGACTGCAATATCAGCTGTGTGCTGTTTTACCACACTGATAAGATTATTTGGCCAAGATAAGGTGTTTAATGGAGCTCATTAGGAATCACTTGGAAGCATATTGAAGCTCTGACAGCGCAACACTTGCATCACTTTAATCATACGGTTGCAATATGGCTACATTTACAATTTGGGTATTTGGATGATGGATTTATACAGTACCAAAGTAAATGGCTACTATTCTTGAAGTGTAACATCAGAGGGGGACAGAGAAGACAGAGGGGGAAAAACATGAAAGCACCAAACACACCCTGCAAATGTAAGATAAAGTAGTAATAAAGCACAAAGTGTCAGAGAAAGTAATTAAAATTAAATCTAATGTCAGGAGAAGCTATGTTTAAATGCATTTTATATGTTACAGTGTTTATGTCCTGCTGTTATGGTGGCATCCAGGATATTATGTCATCTTTTCTGTCTCTCTGTTTGCAGACACATTCTTGTCACTCAGCAGTCACTCAATTATAATGCATGACTCAAACAACATCCTTAGATACAGTCCTGTATATAGGAGGATGGGTGATGATGATGATAACAATTAAAAACCATCATCCTTAAAATCATCTGTAATTTAAGATCAGTCGTTTAAATTAGTAAGCTACATGTATGAAAATAAAAGTTATGGTGTGGAAACGTGTGCTCATTATTTCTATAGTGTGCTTAATTAATGGCCTAATGCATAGATGGCTGTATTTGATATGTACAGGGGATTACAACAACAGCAGCCAGCTCACACACGCACACACACAGCAAGATCACAACCTCCACAACTCTGCTCCTTTACGGCAGGATACAATCCAGTTATGTCAGGAGCTCCATATTGATCTGCTTGGCATTCTCTAAGGGGGAAACCATGGCAACAGATGTCTCATCGCCCACACGAGGCAGTGTGGCACACAGTGGAAATAGGGGTGCCTGTTGAGGAGCACAGGCATCCTCATGACGATGTGGATCAGATGACATCACTGCCTCTGAGAAGGCAGAGACAAAGTGTTTCTCATTTAATTCTTGAACCATGCAGAGACCATGGCTGTAGGTGGTTTGCAGCCACCTCACTGTCTGGCATCCCCTTTCACTGCCGAGCAGCCCATTGAATATGACATACAAAAAAAACAAGCTTGCATGCACATCCATCTGGTGGACTGGCTAGCCGACATGGAAGATCCTTGGAGAAAATGTGGTGATACATAATTAGTATCTCCAGTTATCTCTTTTTATCAGGTTACACGTGGCTGGTTTAATTCTAAACTCTACAAGCATTTTTCTTATCGCAATGCTTATTTTATGAGCACTTTTCCATTTACACCCCAAGCCTTCTTCCCTGTGGTAATATATGGTAATATGCTTGTGAGACAGCGGGTGGAATAAATCACATTAGCCGAAACCAGGACACGCAGATAACAAAAAGCAGATCGGAAGTCTTTCTCTGTCTACTCTTTTGATCTCGTCCCAGAAACATACAATTATTTCATGCTGGCAGCCTTTCGCTGTCTGCTTCTAACATAATCTAACAGAAGTAGTAATGTGCAGCGAATGCAAAGAGCAGACAGTGAATGTGCATGTTTGACCAGCTCACTGAAGGATGGGATCTCGGTGGGATTAATAAGGTAATGAAAGAACAATAACACTATACCTGTCATCATGCATTGAAGCAGAAGTTAAGTACAACCTCCTATTTACAATTTAGCTAAGAATAACCTCAACAATTTCCATATGAAAATTAAGACTTAACTTCCCAGCTGGGATAGTCTCAATATTTGCATTAGTCCCTTCTGTGGAATTAGGCTTGACTTGTCCATGTGCACTAGCCAGTGTGATGAATTTTGCATAGGCTCAGGGGACGTATACTCTGTTGGTTCTCCGAGTCTTCCGCGTGGAAGCATTTACCATCAGTCCCCTGTGTCACCTCCTGAATTATTTAGCCGCATCTCTAATTCATACAAGCGCTGCCTCGGTCTGGAGTGACCGCCTTCTTTGCAAACTTCACACCTTTTGAAAAAATGGTAGAATACAAAAGAGCTTCAAAAGCATTTCCTGATTTAGTTGTGATCAGCTTTTAGGCCTCTAAGTAGCTAACCCTGAGTCCAGATCAGTGTTTTCCCCACTGAGTGTTTTGTTTTATTTTCAATGAATGCTTGTTTTTCTGAAGCTTTAAATAGGAATTTGCGTAACCTCAGCATTCTTCATAGTTTAATTGTTATTTAAATTTGACTCATGCTTTCTGTAGATAATGGACTAAAAGGTTTGGATATTTTTATACTCTGCTCTCTTAGCCATTACTCACAGTGTAAAGTTCATGAATATTTGGAAATGTGGGCCGCTCGTGCCTCAGACAGGAAAAAGGGAACGATCTGATAAGTAACACGCCACACTGGCATCTTCTCAAAACAGCTCCATTTCCTGGGCATGGTTTCCTTTGCATTAAAACAGCAAACACATAGTGTGGGTACCAGAGCTACACTATGGTTCCACATAACATAAGCTTTCAATATGCTTGGCAAAGGTCAATGGCAAGTTTTGGCCTGAGGGTTGCCCTTCATGACGGGTCAAAGGGTCACCAAAATCATTAGGAATAATTCACTGGGGGGCATGAATATCAATACTCAATTCCACAATATCACAACAAACATTGCATGACTGATCAGTACCATCAACCTTAGGGCAATCATAGTGAAATTAATTAAGCAAAAAAAGGACAAAAACGAGCCCTGATGGAAAAACCAGGTCACCTCACGACAGTGAAACAAAGCTGATTCTGAATTCTTATTTCCTGTGGAATCCACCTTATCTACGCAAAATTCAACTGCTTATTTAGACTGCATCTGTACAACTGCTGGAAAACAGAAATCATCTGACAAGCACTTTGATATTCATGAATTCCAACATTGGTGCCAACATTCACTTTAGCTTCAGTCTGTTGCTTTTAACTTGAAAAAGTGCTGCTGAGACATTTCTGCCCACTGTTCTCGTTAACATGCTATTTTCCTCTGACAATGAAGGTAACTCTCAACAAGCCGAAAAATGATACAGCTTATAACGTGAGATACAGAAGAGCATCGGAACCAGAACATTTCTGCGTGATAAATGCATGTTTGCCTCTAGCTCAGTGAAAATGCCTCTCATTGATATTCAGTGGTGCTCTGCATGGCCCTGCAGTCACAGGGCAGACAGAGAAGGTTTAAGAGCAGTATAAATAAAGGAGCGGTCTATATATATTCTATCTAAGTCTATCCATTTCTTACTCTCACCACTTTAGCTTTACTGCTCAAATGAAGTCTGCCTCAGCAAAACACGAGCAGCAAGTAGAAGGTGTGGATAGATTAAAAAGATTCTGCATTGTACCATCATCACACAACATCTAAAAGTGCTTCATCTAACCCAGCCAGTCACAGTACAAGAACCATCCACAGCATGACGCATCAGAGCTACTAAAGCAAAGCCACACGCCACAGAAATGTACAGTATGGATGAAAAAAAAGATTTAAAAAAACAACAGAAAGAGTTCAGCTTTGCAGACATCAGCAGAATCACACGGGATCCACGCTGGCAGCATGTATCAGTTAAAGAGGGCACAGGGGACTCTGAAGGTGGGCCCATCTATTTCGCCACTCAGCACTTCCTCATTGATTAGCTCTCTCCTCATCCAGAAAGCTGTGCAAGCCCCATCTTCAGCAGCCATGAAAACTCCCCAACCGGAAAATATTCCTCTTAAAAAGAGGCCCCACTTGTCAAATGTGAGTGTACATCTGCTGACACCAGATATCTCAGTGAGCACGATCCCTCCAGTGAGCACACCTCCTTCCCTCTGAAAATGTAGTTGAAAGGTGCGGATAAGGGTAAGCTTGTGATATGAACTCATTGCTTTGCTATGTGATTTACTTTGCCCTTTTTTTCTTTTTACAATCTTTATACAAGGTTATACAATCTTTTCGAAAAATAAAAACAGTTCATGATATTACAGGAGTCCACTGCCTGTGGGTTTGTATCTTAATTCACAATGTGGCACAACCCATCGAAGATTATTATATTCCTCAGGAAAAACTTAAACTGGAAAAATGCTCTTGGTAATGGCAGAGCTAAATGCCAGCAGGGTAAACCATCCATGAAATCCGATGGTGGCATGTGGCAAGTACGGCCTCCTGGAACCCTTTCTGCCTTCATGCCTCAGTGCTCTTCAGCTTTGGTCACGTGCACATCATCAGTCACATCATTGTCATGAGTAATCATTCCAGAAGAAAAACTGTATTTATCCCTCATTCTATAACACAACCAACTGATAAAAGTATGACATTGATACTTGACAGTCCAACAGTTTGTATCTTACTGTGCAGCAGTGAAATTCCTGCCATGTTGGATGGCACCCATGTTCACATCTATCACTCCTTTTTTCTCCTGTGAATGACTCTGCTCACCGACAGGATAAGAAGGCCGCATTATACAGCCTTTGCAAGTGCTTTTGTAGCATGTGTAGAAACAAGTGTGCACCGAGGGTAATAAAGGAATATTGTCTCTAACTTTTATTTCTCTGTGCTCTCGCAGGAGGAAGAGATCCCAGAGTTAGAGATCGATATAGACGAGCTCCTGGAGCTGTCAGACGAGGGGCAGAGAACCCGACTACAGGTATGATTGTGCAACTTAACTTAATGGAGTAACTCAAAGGAGCTGAACATTTTAACATGTTGCTCCTCGCTGACACCTGGGCTCATACCTGACTATTAGCTGTGTGGGGTAATAACGTGAGAAGCACTCGACCCTAGAATCCAATGTCTGCAGTGAAAAAGCAACATCCAGCGTTGTTAGTGAGCTTGTTTTTGTTTGTTTTATTTTGTTAGGAGCTGTTGCAGGAATGTGGGAAGCCAAAAGAGGTGAGAAAAAAAAAAGAATTATGTTACCCATATGCAACCACACACTAATATGTAAAGATTTCAGTATTCAACAGAAAAAATATTTTCAGAAAAGTTACTTGCAGAACATTTTTGTATTTCTTTATTTCCCCCCACAGGATTTTATCAACGGGCTGCTCTATAGGATAAAAGGTCTACGCAAAATGTCAGGTCCCTTGAAGAAATAATTATAGGTCAAAGTATTGAGACAATGTGGAGCCTCTTATCTTCATCTCCCACACGTTATCTGTTTGGATGCCTGTATGTGTGGTTCAAATGTCAGTGGGACTCTCTTCCTGGGTCAGCATCAGTCAAACACCAGATCAGTTGGGTTTTGGATTTTTATTATTATTATTATTATTATTATTTCACCTTAATTTATGGACTGCTATAACATTTTATTTCCCATGAACCAATATTACACACAAGATAAAAGCTGTATTGACTGTTAATCAGACAGACTGTTTTTTGTTTAAGACTGTACATTTTAAGTTGCCTATTTATGTACATAAATATTTTTGTTTGGATAACAGTGTTGTATGTCAAAATAAAATTGAACATTTTCAAGTGGCTGTTGATGAATTGCTGAAAGGGTTTCACAAGAAAAGTCAACCAAATGACGAACCGACAGGTATCATCAGAAATTATTCATTCCACATATACGAATAAATATTGACATGTCCATAATACCCTGCAGTTTACAGCGACAACTCCTTTAATACACTTGCCCTTTATTACAGCTCTAAAACACTTATTTGCTTTTAAATAATGATAATGTCCTGCTGTCCAGACACTTGACTGTGGCACAGCTGTTAGTTTATCTTTCCCACAATGAATGGTGCTGTTTTTTGCGTGAATTTTTCAACAGAATGATGGACACAGAGGAGACATCGAAATGTCAGGTCCAGGAGTAAACACAGCGAAACCAGCAGCAGGCAGGTCCATTAACTATGCATCCATTATCCTCATCCATTTCCTGTCCGTGGTGCATGTATGACAAAGCCAGAAAAGGCAAACACAGTAACGGCCTCCCATACAAACCTTAATGGAGTGAACCCCTGGAGGAGAGTGTAATTATGGCTTCTGCTCAGTTAGCTAGACAGTAATGCAAGCTGATGAAACTGCACTCTGGCCATCTCTCTGTCATACACAGAGGGTCTTTGGCTCAGGGCTCCATTACTGTAATTTGCTTGGTTCGCCCCCACTTCCACTCCTGCTTCTCAGACATGGAGGCCATCCATACTTTAACACTACATGTTGAAACCTGCCAGACTAAGACATTTTTGTCAAGTAATGATAGAGGAAAATGGCCGTAGTCCTATAAGTAAATGTTAATGTTAAGTAAATGTGTAAAGCTAAATGTTTTTTGTTTTTCTTTTTTAAATGCTGTGTTCTGTCAAATACGTGACATAGCGCCCCACGCGTTTGCTCCCTTTCTAATGAAATTACACACAAGGACAAGAAAGGCAACGCTCATGTCAGACTCACAGCCAAACATAGATTACAAGAGTGACTGCAGTGCTTGCCAAGAGAAAACAGAGCCTTCAGTAATCCTTTTATACCGACTCCTCTATGCTTCTTCAGTCTGAAGCTGACAGTAGTCTGGGACTGTACATCATCCCAGATCAGCTCATGATGTGTCTGCCTCCTGTATGCGTTGTCAATTTAAAAAAAAAAAAAATCAAGCGTTGACAAGTGCAAAGGGAGTTTAAGATGGGCCTTTGTTGCCTTTAGGAAGTAGGACAAGTGACATTGAAAAAATGCTTCTTACTAAGGTGGACAGCTTAAAAACTTTTCTGTGTGCAGAAGTTGTACCATTTTGCTTAAGTACCAATGCTATCTAGCAGCCCCTGTAATATTTGCTTTCCTCTATTTTTACACATTACAGAAAAATAAGAGCTATGTTCCACTAACTATATACAATATATATTGTATCGCATTTGCATTAAAGTCTATGTCTGTTCTTTGCCTTAACTTAAATGTTTCCCTTCGTTCTTTGTTTATCTAGATCACTAACTGCAGGGAGCAGATGCTGCTCTTCCCCTCGTCTACATAGACACTTTACACAGGTTGGAGATAATTACTTAGAGGTTAAAATTAGTTTTCTTAGGTTCTGGATGACTACAGATAATAGGTGGTGTTTAAATTACCTGTTGTTGTTTTTTAACAATAATAGGTCACTTAAGGCTAAAGCACAATTCTAAGGATGATAACTTACAAGAGCCTGATTAGGCAAACAGCTACAGCGCAGTCGAACAATCATGTCTTCCTCTTCTTCTTTGGCGCAGTGTAGTTAGTGGTGCGATGCTCCATCCTGTCATATTTATCATGGCCTTCCCTGGGGAGATAATGGGAGTGTGGATTGATAATTCATCAAACTAAATACTTTATATTCATGCTGCTTACTGGTATGGCAGCAGCCTGCCTACAATGTATCTGGGTCGTGGTACACATTCCAAATCACAGGCATCTTTCTTGGGCACAAGAGTAAAGATTTCCACTTAAAGCTGAGTGGGGAAACTGGAATTCTTGTAGTACTCATTATCATGAATGCATGTTAGGCTACCTGAAGCAGCGGTTGCAGTAAAGGTCTCCATCACAGGTGTGACAGCGAAGCGTGGCGTCTCGGTTACAGATGCAACACCATGGAAGTTCGTCCTCATCACTGTCTGATGACTGATGTGCTACCGCCACTGGTGAAATCCTGCTCTTTGGAGCCTGGGCCTTTAGAACAGATCAGAACAACAATGGACTAAATGCTATTCTCTCTACTACCTCCAAAAAAGTGTGAATTTCTGCTGTGGCTGATGTTTTCAGTACTGGTTTCTTTGAAGTTTTTTTCTTTTCTGTGTTCCTTGGTCCACTCTGTTCTAAAGGTATGTTGTAGCCACTGGCCTCATCTAGTGCAGCTTCTTCTGAGAGCTGGAAGAAAAATCAGAAAAATATTACAACAATATTACAAATAATTCAAATGGCAAAATGGCAGCCCCTTGTGGTCACCCTGACTGCTCTGAGCTTGCTCACCATGACCTTTATCCAGGTGATATGCACTTAGTAACATATTTATTACATGGGAAATAACATTTGTATTGCCTGAAGCCCCACACCTGTTTTAACACTCTCCTCACAGCTTCCTCTTCAGTTTCCTCCTCACTGTCAGGATGCTGGAAGTCCTCCATAGTAACTAGAAGTGACATGGGAAAACAGGTTTCTCATACAGTAGTACATTCTCACTTAGGTCAAATCATAGATAACAGATAAGATAAAGATCGTAGTATGATAGTAATATGTGTCACGTACCTTTGTCAGGGTCCTGCCCCTTGAGCAGGGCCATCCTCTTGGCCATGAGGAGGATCTGATCCTGGGAATGGCGCTCCATCCTCAGCTCCTCCATGGCCTCCTCCAACAGACGGGCCTTTTCAACCTCCAGCTGCTTGGCTGCATCCTGATTCTCCTCCAAATTCTCCTCCAGTACCCCCCCTTCCCCCTTGTTAAGATCGTTCATGCGGCCATCGGCATCTGCAGGTAGAACAATAGGTTTGAGCAGATTTGGTAAATCTACATAGTAGCTGAAGGAGGTCAGATTTTACTGCCTGTTTACACTGATGTAATCTTTAATTTTCTTATCATTAGCATGCGAAGCTATTAGAGAGTGATGTGGTCGTCATAAAAGGCCACATGATAAATTATTAACCCAATGTGGAATTCTTAATGTGTGAAAACAGTGGGAGTAGGAAGAGCTTACTGCATTCAGGATTTGATTGCTGGCTGTCAATGGCTACTTCCTCTGTCATCTGACTAAGAAGATCATTGGCTTGTTCAGTCTGAGTCCTGCTATCTGGAGGCAGGTGCACCTGTACAGATGAGCACACAAGTATATATGCTGTTAAACAATTATAGTTATAGGTCAAAATAGATTGAAATACTTCAAGTGGTCACTGAGCTGTAGTGGAAGGCCTACAAATTACAAACAAGTAGGAAGAGGCTTAGCTCACAGCTGGAGGGGCTTGAGACGGTGGAGGCTGACCCCGTAGAGCAGCCAAACGGTCCTCCATCTCCTCTACAGAAGGCACCGGTCGACTGGGAGCTTTCAGAGCAGCCAGGCGAGACTCAAGCTCTTTCTCAGAGGGGATAGACTCTGGAGATGGGGTAAAATGCTTACAGTGACTCTTTATTATTACTGTAGCTGTCAGTCTAAATCAAGGCAGTAGCAGCTGAAAATCAAATTTTATTACTTGGTGCAGTGTCCTCCTTGAGCTTTTGAAGTCTTTCAGCAATGGACTGATCTTCTTTACTCAGGCCTTTGGTTGGGAGGGGGCTTGCTTTGCCATGTCTACTGCTTCCATGTGCAAGAGGCTGCGTCGACTGTCCCTGCTGTTTGCCCTCAAGCGCAGCAACCCGTCTATGGAAGAAACATGAACACCAGATATCAGAGAACTGCTGCGGTTGAAAAAGTGTCTTTTCCCCCCACATCTGATCACATACTGACTTTTTATAATTTTCAGGAGGAGACCATCTTCCAGCACTGTTCTGAGGCTCCCCACTAAAAATGAAGACACAAAGCCAAGTCAGAGGGTTCAGGGCTCATCTGATACCCACATTATTCTTTGTTCTGGTTTGACCTTTACCTTGTCAGATTGCCATGGCACTGTTTGCACACCTTCTGCGGGGTGGTGCCACTGCGAGGCACCACAGCACTGAAAGTCAAACAGCTGGAGCAGAAGGAGCGGCCGCAGCTCTTACAGCCCAGCTGTAGGGAAACAAAAACGGCATTTACATTGTTTACTTTCTTAAACCCTACCATGTGTGTGTCTGTGCCACTGATGTCAGCCAGTCAACCCTTACCTCCTTCTTGAAGAGGCTGAACTTCGACGCACAACAAAAACAACGGTTGTCCATGCCGACACGCGTAGAGAGTCATGCGACAGGACAGTCTAATTTGGCTGCTTTTCCTAGTGCGGTTAAATACGTGAAGAAAACGGAGGCTAAGAGCAATAATTTGATAACTAGCTGCCTATTTTCAGGCTTTCAGCTTTGCTACAATCACAACCGGAAAAATGCCGGAAGATGTGACGTGACGTAAATGTGTGTTTTCCTGTTTCTCGTTCCTCCAATCGGCTTTTCCCGTTTTCTCTCGCGGGCCTTGTTCAAAACACAGAGCCGACCGTTCAACAGCGACCCGTGCTACAGCTCTGTAGTTGTGCTATAATCTGCAGAGGAGACGGAGGAAGCTCGTAAGCGGTATGAAAACGAATAATTTAGCAGATCTTCACTTTTATTTTGAAACGGGTTCATTTCGTTCATTGTGAACAACGATGAAACCGATCGAGCTAAAGCGAAAAATGTTAGCGAGTGTTAACCCCCCCCCACACACACACACACACACACGCACGCACACGCCCCAACTTACGTTGGTAGCTAACAGCTAACAATAGTTGGTTAGATTTTAGCTACAATAAACAGTGTTTCGTTTTTGTTATATTGTGTATGCTTCTAACATTTTACCACTTCATATTTTAACTGTTGTAGTCCGCTGTCCATATTGTAGTATTACGCCTCTATGCTTAGCGCATGCTATGCCATCATTGATTTGGTATGATATAATTCTCATGACTCCACTGTAAGCCCCAACTGATTTAACAGTAATGATTATGATGTCTACCGTAGACTATATGTTATTACACATGGATACGCATTACAGTTGAACAATGTTATAATCGGCTTTGAATCTAATGGGAGGCCACACCAGAGTCTAGCAGAATGAATTCTAACACAGTTAAGTGCTGTGGTAGTAACAAGCATGTCCATTATCAGTTAATGTGTGATTTTTTTTATATCATGAAGTAGTCTATATACTATAAAATGTCATTAAACTGTGTGTGTTTTGTTTTGTCTTGTCTGACTGACACTCCAAAAGATATACAGCTTATAATTTATACAAAACAGAAAGGCTGCATGTCTCCATGCTGGAGAAGCAGCAACCGAAGAAGAATTGGCATGTGTCCTTGGAAAATGATTAGAAAAGTTACTTTATACTCTATAAATGATTGATGTGATTTTTTTCTGTATGTTGTAGTTGTTTTAATTGGAATGATGGCAGAAGGAGGAGATGTGGAATGGGAGCTTAGCAAAGAAAACATCCAACCACTGCGGCGGGGCAGAGCCATATCCGCCTTACACCAAGCCCTCAGTCAACAGCAGGATGGACTCAGCTCTGCCATCCTCCAACAGAGACAGTATGGATGAACTTTAACACATTCCAACTGGATAGTCTATTTGTGTTGAACACTTCCTTTTGTCCAGCAGTGTTCACATAATGATGGAGGTCTTGTGCCTTTTTACTTCCTCCAGGGCCTTTGAGTCTGAACTGCGAATGTATGACGGAGATGATCCGCTTGATGTTTGGGATCAGTAAGTGAAATATGTGATAAGTAACGTGTAGTCATACAGTATGTGTGGCTCTTAAATCTGAGACGTGTTATATTTAATCCTCACATGGTTCTGTCTTTCTCAGGTATATAAAGTGGACAGAGCAAACCTTCCCTCAGGGAGGAAAGGAGAGCAACCTCGCCACACTGTTGGAGCGGGTCGTGACCTTATTCACAGATGAGAAGAAATATCACAACGACTCTCGATATGTGGACCTCTGGATCAAATTTGTATGTGTAATATTGTGATGCTTGACTACTTTTGCTACTTTGACAAACTAATACAGCCCTGATAACTTTTTTGTCGCATGTGTCTTGCGTGTGATTAGGCAGAGACCTGCCCAGAGCCACTGGACATTTACAGGTACATGCAAGCGCAGGGAATAGGAGAGGCGCAGGCATCCTTCTACATCGCTTGGTCTGAAGAGTATGAGAATCAAGGCAACAGTCGCAAAGCAGACCTGGTCTACCAGGAGGGATTCAGGAAGTGTGCCGTGCCACACGAAAAGCTCTTGCAGTTTCACAAGTATGGATCAATGCAGTATAGCCTGTGATGAATGAAGACCTCAGTTTGGAATGCAACATATTTACTCGGTTTCAACGGTTAGATCATAGTTTTCTGTGTTGTTATTCATAGGGCTCTGCAGGCACGTGTGTCCCGACAGGTGATGATGAATGTGGAAGAGGAGGATAGTGATGATGAGCCCAAACAACCTGAGAGAGTTTCTCTGGCCGACCTCAAACACAGAGGGAAGAAAAAGGCCATTGCCCCCGTCAATCGAACTGGACCTGCAATCAGAAGTAAGCATACACATAGAAGTCACATCTGTGTTTAAACTACTCAGCTGATGCTGCAAAACATTATAGCACCTTTAATTCTCCTCATTAGTATTGGATAAGACATTTCATTTCTGCTTTTGATGGGTTTTTGGATAGGTATCTCTGGAGGCCTACAGTCACGTGGAGCCCCTCTCAATGCCTCAAACAGTCGCTTGGTCATCTTCGATGAAAACAAGACTCAGGATGCTGGTCCGTCAGAGCCTAAACTGGAGTCCTGGATGGCTCCGCCCACTTCCAGGGCAAAGGAGAATGATCAGAGACCAGAAAAATGGTGTGATGTCAAGGTATGAGGCAAGCAGGTGTTACGTTACTTAATTTCAATCTGTGAAATGTAACCCAGACCCAAAAATTTAATTCTTTCATGATTTTATGCATCACAGATGCCCCAGAAATCCAAATTTGGAAACACCGTTATGGCACCACCACCTCCAAAACCCACCTTCCAACCGTTTGTTGAGGAGTCAGACCAACCCCCGACAATGTGAGTGACTACAAGAATCTTTTATCTGACGTTTTGATTGATTTCATGTTCTGAATATCAAACATATTCCAGAAATTGGTGTCAGAGCATCATTCCTTCCCTTCCTCAGGACCCCGTGTAAGATCAACCCGGCAGTGAACACGGTTTTATCGGCACGTAAACCGTGCAGGGAGGAAACTCCTCTGAAGAGGCTACAGGAGCACCACCAGCGACAGATGGAGGCAGAGTCCGGGAAGCCACAGGAGCAGATCATGTACTGTAAAGAGCTGCTTCTCAGTGGAGCTACTGAATTCTGCTTTGAGGAACTGCGTGCTGAGCGCTACTTCAAAAAGGTGGCACGGGGATCACAGGAGGTCAGAGGTCAAGATGATTGAGCTGAGGCCGGTGCTGCAAACTGAGCATCATAATAATCATGTGATTACTGTTTTGCTTTGTGTGTTATCCTCTTGTAAATATTTTCTTACTCTGTTACTCGGAAGGATAAAAAAGACAAATGGGGTTAAAGAGATAGTTTGGGTTATTTCCAATGGAGTTGAATGAGGTAGTGATGTACAGTTTATTACCTGCAGTAGAGTGTATGCTTCCACTTTGGAGAAGCAGAGAGGAGGAGGGACAGAGATGCTGTGCACTGGGTCAGAGAAAAATGTATTTCAACCACCTAAATCACCTACCTAAAGAAATCCAACATTAGTTTAACTGTACAGTATATTTACAAAGATTTTCACTGCTTTATATCAAACAGGCACTGTTTAGACCTGAACAGCTGATACAGCACGCAGCAAAGGTCTACTAATGTAGTGCTGAAGGAAAAAGTGGATGCACATCCTGCAACCCCACCTCAAACAACCCAAGCACTCACTTGAAGATTTCTAGACACCCTTTGAACTTTGAATGTAATAGGAACACCTGTACAATCTAATACAGAACCACAAACTACAGCAGGAAGACCGACTGCACATCATTTCAACAAACATTACTGGCCTCACAGTAGTACTCATAGGGCTATTGAACTCTATTATGTTGTTACGTGTCCACCTCTTCTACATACTACACTCATTCAGTTACCACTGCTTGAGTCTATGCTGCAGAATTGCTGCAAACAGCCTAACAAACCTAATTTCACTCTTTATTCAGTGCATCAGTTTTTCTCTGCATATCCTGGTTAAGAACAGCACTTGTTATGTACATGCTGACTTTTTTTAATTGTTCTGTCCTGAGCAGATTTTTCTGTACAATTCCACCACAGACAAAAGGGCTTCACTGAGGTGATTCACCTGGGCTGAAAATGTTCCTTCTCGGCCACATGTCACTGATGTTCAATAAACTTGTAAAAATGTCTGACTGATGACTTGTGGGATTGTGTGTGTGTTGGGGGGGTGACAGGGGGATTGCAGTAATGCACTCTCAGCAGAGGGCAATGCGAGGGAAAGCATGGATTGTATTTGTAGTAATGGTGGTTGGATTACTAATGGGGCACAGGAACAATTTAGTGCTGAGTTTAATCTGCTGCTGCCGTTAAAAGAGTCAACGCTGGTGGCCAACAGAGAAAATAAATATATATTATAAAGAGTATTTTCATTTATTGCTGTTTATTCTAATGAAATTAATTGAACTTTCTCACTGCAGGGGCAGTCTTAGGGGAATCCCAAGACTTTACCAGGCTTTAAGGTTTCATGAACAAATCTTGCACTCACCGGGCCCAAATGTTAATAATTGCCCAGGAGGTTACCTGGGAGCTCACTGACTGAAGTAGTGTGAGTAAACCTAACGCGCTGCGATGACGGGATCCACTTCACACATGCTGATGAATGGAGGGGAGATAGGTGGCTGGCTCATTAGCAAGTGAAATCCGCCTCTGAACAGGCCGCGGTTTTCCACGCGAGGCCGCAGTCCCGATGTACCACGACACCGAGCGTCGCCGCTTTTACAGGCACGCGGAGGAACACACTTTAATCTCACACTGGAAATTATGACACGGCATGCCAAGATCCTCTCCACTGGTGAGTTCCCAAACTGTCGACTTAATATTTTTTGGCTTAGCACTCGGAGCAGCTGAAATTCAGTGATAAATGATAGGCAACATGATGCTCTCCCACCATAATAACACAGCATAACCACATCATAATGCATCCTCTATGCCTCGCTATTTGGCAGGACTTATTAAAAGCTCATCCCATGAAAGCAAGCAGCCAGCGACTCCGATAGCACTCCAGACAGAAAATCCATAGCTCTCTCTTTCTGCAGACGAGAGATGGTACAAGCAGGCTGCCTCCCCTTAATGTGCTTTAGACAGGCCCTCAGAGAAGAGCTTTTGTCCAGCGCTGTTACTCTGTCAGACAGGAACACGCGTTTTTCTTACAGTCAGTGCTCTTAACCTATTTGCGCGGCTTGTATTTACATGCACCAGTTAACAGGGTAGTTCCCAGTCGCTCGTCGAACTTGTGTTGATTTTGTGAGCTGCTCGTCTATAACCAGGCAAAAGGACAGCAGCAAGTCACAAGCCCAATTTATTGGCAAATGCTTTTTTGTGGAGGTCCATTTCTGCCAGGAAAAGGGGGAAAAGGTGTAAAATTCATGATACTCATTTTTCAATCATAATTATTGACTCACTAATGTAATTTCTAACACTATCCCACAATTTTGATTAAGTATGTGATAATTTACTTACATCTCATAATTATTTACTTGTTTTCCAATACTTCCAAATAAGTCAGTATTTTTATTTTTATCATGACTGATTTTTTTTTCTTTTCTGGGCAGATGTAAGCTTTCATACACTGTTTACCATTAATGCAGAGCAAACAGAATGGCGCAAGTTTTGATTTGATTTATTCTGCAGTTCTCTCTCTCTTCCAGAATTAAAATGGATTTATAGGTCATCTGGAAATGTCAATGGATTTTAACGAGAAATTGCATTTGCATTAGCTGTGTTGGCTGAGCCCTAACAACCCCCGGTGTAATCCTCACAGATTCATCCTAAACAATAGAATGAATTGAAATGCAAATAATTAAGAAATTTTCACTTAATGCGGCCGTGGGCTTTCTTATAAATGACACTGCTGTTTAAAACTAGCATTGTCATCGTCAGCCTTTTTTAGTTATCATGTATATAAAATATACAATATCCCACGCTATAAAAACATAGGGAAAAAATGATCATTTAATTGATTTTATTTTATTGGCAAATCAAAACTCAATATTTTAGCCAATAGTTCAGTAGTATTTTGGAGAAGAGGGTCAAGTGACAAACTGTCAGAGTGCATAAAATATTATGTATTTGCTCTATGTGTTGGACCATGTGTTTCATTCATTGACCTCTTAACCTGTCCAGCTCCTCTTGATACTGGCCAAACAAAGATAAGTGTGAGTATACATACAGCTCAGCCTATGTAGGCTGTAAAAAAGGAGAGTGATAAGCATATCCATATATTATGCATATGAACACACCTATTACAAGATTTGCAACACTGAACCCAAAAAGAAATCAGGAAAATTACTCATGCGAGGCATTCAAATACAGCCAGCAAATATCTGTAACAATACTGCTGACAAGTAAGAGTGAAAGGGAGGGAGGGGGTCATGCTTGCCATACCCCCAACAGGCAAATCTGTCATTGTTATGCAGATTGGGCTCAATGGAGCCGTATTCACTTGAGTTTATTTGATGTGCAAGGAGGAAGATCATTATTTAAGCCAGTTAAAGTGTCTTTGCAAGCATCTCTTGTATGGAAACGGCATGTACTACATGTATGCCCCAAATGTGGCTCACTCTGCGAGGAATTTCTGCATGACTTGACCCTAATACATTTTCCTGCCTTGTGTCTGGTCGTAGCTGCTGTATAAATTATTCAGGAAATGATTGTGGTGGAAAGAGAAGGGAACGTTTCAGTCACATAATGAGGATGGTGGAGCGGGGCATCGCTGTAACTTAAGTTTCCCGTTCCTTCATCCCCCAAAGATTTTTGGGTCACAGTGGTCTCAAAAGCGATTGCGAGGAGGAGGATTGCACCCTCTACAGAAATAGCCCCACACTGCCCCCCCCCATACACTCACACACAGACACAGAAATAACAACACCTCCTGCCATCTGCCATCCCTGACCCTGTCATTGCATGGATAATGCTTTTTGACTGAACAGCAGCACAATGGGCTAATGTAGCACCCTCATGTTCTCATGTCACCCACATCACATGTAAAGGAGACATAGGGAGAGAGGTGGAGGGCGGGGAGGTGGGTGAAAGGTAGCCCAGGTGATGAGGTGTGGAGGAGCTCTCCTTTCCTTACAGTCACTGGAAACCAGCTTACAAAAACACACACACTCACACAAAGACACATGCACACGCTGCTATCAATTCTCTTGCAGCCCAATGAGGGAGTGGGAGGAGGCAGAGAAGGAGGGAAGTGATAAAGAGAGAGAGAGGGAGAGGGAGGTGGGAGGGAGTGTATGTGTGTGTGAGAGAGAGAGAGCGAGAGAGGGAGGGAGAGAGAGAAAGAGACAGTAAGCCGGGAGAGAGAGGGGGTGGAAGGAGCTGCATGGGGCCGTGATATTCTCTCCTTCTGGATGCTGCCTTTCCTCTTCATGGCTTTGTCCCTCCTTTGTACGGTTGCCCTGTGTCCCCGGGAGCAGGCACCGGTACATGGACCAGCACTCAGCCGCGGAGCAGGGGATGAATCAGCCCCAACAAAGAGTCTTTGAGATGGCAGTGTGTGCTTCTGCCTGGAGGGAGGAACGCATCAGGCTTTCCCAGGCAAGCGGCAGCCTGCAGTGTGCGCTGGCTTGAGAGCCAGCTCTCCTTGTCGTCGTGTGCATGAGAGAGGGAGTGTGGATGTCCGTGTGTGAGTGGACAAGTGCGTGTGGATGTGAGTGAGCCTTGTATAATAGTGTATGTGAGTGTGTATGTGCGCACTCTTGCTTCTGATCCTTCCTGGAGGAGAGAGGGTCTCCTCTTCACTGCAAGGTAAGAGGGATGACTGATTTCTTTTTTTTTCTTTTTTTGCTCTTCTAACAATGATTTATCCCTCCAGAGCCACATTTCCACATTTCCTCTCTGCATGGTGAGGAGAGTTGGGTAAAGAGGGGGGTGGGGGAATGAGGAAAAGAGGCTTAACGTCATTGATAAAGAGCATGCTCGAGTCTACTGTCGGTAGGCATCAGCTGTGGTGGAGGAAGAGAAGAAGGTGGAGGTGGAGAGGCTGTGAGCAGAATGCAGTGTAGCCAGGTGCTGATGTAGGGGTGAAAGACAAGGGGGGAAAACGTGAAGACTCAGATGGGTTGCTGAATGCGTTCAGTGATGGATTGCATCTAAAAAGAGGAGCCTTCACCTTCTTCTCACCCCTTGTCCTCAAAAATCCCCGCATCCTGTCTCCCTCTCTGTCTCCGTCGCCTCTGTCCTCAACCTCTATTTTACAGAGAAGGATACAAACATTGAGATGGATCACACTTGACAAATAAAGACTGTGCAGAGAAGCTTCCTGTTTGTACCTTTGTGTGTTCTGGTGTGTTCTGTGTAGGCTAAGTTCTCAGGTAGTGTTTCTGGTTCTACTAGTGCATGAGGATTCGAGCTACTGCTGTATGTACACATTTTTGGAGATTGGTTCTGTGGGTAAACAAGGCCCAGGAGAGGAGACTGACAGTGACATATTTCCGTGACAACATTTGCTCTCATTTGAAAAAGTAACAATCAGAAATCCTATCGTGCAAGAGGTTGCGCAAATATGGGAGGCGATGTTTGAACTGTTGACTCAGAGAACCTGAGAAAATATAGGTCTGCAAAGCCTCTCTATTAGATGCTAAATCCCCCAGTGAGAGACTAAGGAGTGCAGATTTTAAATTTTAGTCCAGTTGCATCCATTTGTATCATCGGCATCACAATATTCATGCACTTGCCACCAAAACCCCAAAAAAGAGTTGTGACCCGACCAGGCATCTACCACACTCACATCAACACAATCTGCATCCCTGGAATTATGTCTGCAGTTGTGCATTTCGTTTTAAGCCTGATGATGATGTAACTGAGACTCTGCAAGCCTCAAACTTCTATGTGTTTGTGTCTCGGGTTACTCATTGATATTCAAGGAGGAGAGGGCGGAGGGAATGGTTAGAGGAGGTGACAGAGAAGGTCTCTCTGGTGCACACACACACAGCACGACATCTGCTTCACTGAGGGTGATATGTACACTCGGGCTTCTTCTGAAGTTGTTTGGGTTTTTTTTTGGAGGTTGTCTTATGTCGCCCATCTTGTTTTCACTCTCTTGCAGTGCAACGAAAATTGCATGGAGCATTGACTCCAGCTTGTGTACCGGGACACAGACAGGGCAGGAAGTTATAGGGACCTCTGACACACGTGTCAACACGGCATGCAGGTGTAGGTGGTAGATCGCTGTCATGTGCTCTGCCACCTTCATGACTGTTTTCAGGAACGCTCGTGTCATGTTCATGTTCGCCAAAAAGGGGATGGCGGGCATTACCAGCTTAGCTTCGCCACCGGCCATGAGATGTCGAGCACCAAGGATTAAAACGGGCTCTGAGTCCAAATTAGGACAGCATGGCATGAGCACCCCTCTCTGGGCTGAAACAGCACCCATGCTGGGTGACAGAGGAGAACAGCAGAGCCAGTGCAGATTGATGCCGTAAAGGATCAGAGGTTAAAAATGGTTGGTGCTTTGTCCCAGGGAGAGACATGCTGTGGACTGGGCTAAAAAAATATAAATCAAAGCTTTCATAATTACATGCGTGTACAGTAACGCGTACACAGAGGCCCATCTTATCAATAAATTAGACCCAAGAGAGAAGAATTGGGTTCATACCATTGGTACAGGCTGATTGCACTGTATGTCTCTATCAGCACAGCATCAAATTGTTAAGACCACTTGTGAGAGCCAAGAGGATCTTTAATTAAACAGAGTGTTGGTCAGTGCTGCATTTCCTTACTCGCTAGCCTTTAGCATATATACTGTGCCACTGCATGGAGAAGCCTGAGTGAGGAGTGTGTTTTTCTGCTGATGTGTCAGCATCAATAGAATGTCCCATAAAAGCCCCAGAACACTGCTGCTCTTACAGTGTCATTATGTTAAGGTGTTTGGAGTAGACTGTAGCTTTCCTTGCGTGTTAATGTCCGCACTCCTCGCTGCAGGAGAGAACAAACTAGTTCTCTTGTCCGTTCTTTTCCCTGTCCTCAAATCCCCTTTGCTGTGGATTGTTTACAGCTGACAAACTTGCCCAAGATGATGAGACAAGAGGTTACATTTTCAGAATGTGTGCCAAGAGAACAAAGCACCTAAACGTTCATTTTCAGGGCAGCAGGAGCTTTAAATCTACCCCTCCACTTATTGCACACTTAACTGTGCTGTAAATTTAAACATTTAAGTGACAAAATTGCCATTTTGACCATCAAGCCACACTCAACATAATGACAAAGTGGAAGCAGACAAAGGGTCTGAATACTTTCTGTACGTCCATGTGCTCAGCATGTTCCATTTTAATTTCCTTTGTGTCCTGTCACTTTCTTCCTTCTCTTTTTCCAACACTACTTCTGAGTGCACCCCCCTCCCCTTCATCCTCCTGTCTTGACCTCTCCTTTCTTGTTTCCTCCTGTCAATATTAACACAGGACTGATGTGTGCTCCTGCACAGATGTCTGCCCTTGAAGGACTGACAGCCCGCATTGTTGGGCACGGACATCATATTTTACAATTCTTTTTCAATCCTCCGGCCTTTTCCTACCCATTCAGTGCACAAGAGGATGACAGACAAGCTCTGTGATTGTTTACTTTCTCAGAATGGCAGTGTTCTCTGACTTTGAACCATTTCCGACTTGAACTACCTCATACTGAGGTTTGAGTGAAAGCCCGCACATGGCACATCACTGCTAGTTATGTGACAGTTGAGAATCCCCAAGATATGTCACTATCAATAAACTCTGTGGTGTGAATATGGGTCACCCCTGCTTGATGTTCAGCTGTGCTAAAATGCAGTAACTGCTGAATATGGATATAATTGACTGTTTCCTTAAACATTATTCGCCTCTGACATTTCCTCACTTGCAGACCCCCTGCACTTTACCTCCCTTGGTAAATGGCTGTTTATAAACTATATACTGAAACTAGCACATCACACTCATTTCACATGCCCTTGGTTATGCTCCATATTGTGTCCTTACCACTTTTATCAGAGATGCTGATAAGCAGAAGACTACGGCCTTGTTTGTACAGGGCATTAACATGTATCTTTGGGTGGTCTGATCACAGGTGGGCAGCTCTAAGTACAGGTGTGAATGCACTGATTGAGGATGCCTCACTGGTGGACTGATCCACACAGGGCCACATTCTTTTCATGTGTGTGCTAATGTGTCCTGGACCACACTGAAGGACAGCCTGCTCAATTCACGTCCTCTGTGTGAGCAGAAGTACATATCATTCAAACTCATTCTGTTGGTTCTCAAATCATGTAAGCTGGCACCGTTCACGGCATAGAGATACTATATATTACAAGTGCCTCAAACGTCTTTGATCTTATTTTAATTTCTGGAAGACTCAGTACAAGAAGTACATCGCTGCCTGTTAAAAACATTGCAAATGGTGTATGTGTTTGTTTGCATATAAGGATCAGTTTTGACCTGATAATGGTACTGGATGTAAAGTTAAGGGATCACTGTATAAAATAATTATATCATCCTGAGGGGGAACATGAATGTGAATCAAATTTCATGACATTCCGCCTAGTTGTTGTTGAGCTATTTCAGTCTGGACCAAAGTGCTGGACTGACAGACCGACACTGGCATTCCCAGCCGCCAGCATGGCTGAAAAAAGCAAAACTATTAGTTGATGGTTAATTAGCCACATTTGCAACATGGGTCACTTTACAGAGGTAGTAGATGTGTGCCATTCTCCAACATTCCTTATATTCCAAGGGCTTTGCCATGCATGATGCATCAGACTGCTAGCATGAAATATGCATGGCAGCAGCGTGTTATTCCATGTCATTGAATGCAGCTTATTACATCACTTGTCATCTCCTATTGACAATCCCTCCGTGTCTGCAGAGGTGACTTCAAAGAGAAAGCAGACATCAACTTAAATCATAAACATGGCAATTGTACCGTCCGGTCACGTTGTGACCGCTTGTGTACCTTTTTCACACCCTCAGATGGTGTGTGTGTCTGTGTGTTTTTCACAAAGCACAAGGAAGAGATGACCAACCAAGAACCACCCCACCCAAACCCCCTTTGAGAGGCAGTCTCATTACACTCAAAGGGCAAAACGGTCATCATAATGAAGCTGATAGAAGAGCAATCTCTAAGCCCTCCACACTTCACTGCAGAGTCCAGTTGGGAACTCAGTGCTGTCTAGGCCACTATGAAATAGACATACCCCTCTGTTATTCAGCATCACCGGATTATGCTTACAGGCGCACTGACAAACACAAAAAGAGGATTACGTCATCTCCACCGTCTCCCACCCTCACCTCACTTTTTGACATGAATCTGGCACAAAACAAACACGCGTCTGGCGCTGGAGAGGAGGGGGGAAATGACGTTTCCTAAAATTAGATCAGTGAAGGACTGAATACCGTACTAATCCTGTGAGTGCAGTCACCTGCACGCTCACTATATTTCTGCACGCACACCAACAAAAACACAAACAGAAGCAGAAATCAGGGCAAAGAGGGGGAAAAAATCATTCAACAGAGCTCGGAGCACTGACATCGAACAAATCCAATATCTCTCTTATCTCTCGATCCACTCCTACTCATCCACAGCTCCTGCTCAGGGTGATTTGAACATGAGAGGGAGGCAAGCATGTCCTCGCCTGTTCTATCATGTTGTCTGTGTGGAAACCTATGGACTGTGCGGTTGCATTTCGGTGTGAAATGAGAGGCCCAGACCGCTCGGCCAGGTGAAAGGGCTCCATCCAGTCATGGGGGTAAGGTTGTGATGGGATCTTCATTTGCACTTGGAACAGGGATGAAACTAATTGAAGATTCTCTGCAGAGAAATGGCATTGATTTTTTTTGTTTTTTCACAGTTTGCATGCTTCATCATCTTTGTCTTTTCATCATCAACAAACTTCACAGGCGGATTTGCTCCAAACAGCTTTTCACTCGCGTGATTTTCTGACTGAGGTTTTAATTTCTCAATGATGGGATTTGTGCGTTTTCAGGTCATGCATTTGGATCTCTCTAAATTTTTTGCTCCTACGAACAGTTGCAGTGATGGAAATACCGAATGTAGCAAAATTTTTGAAGAGTGACCTCATCCTCTTTGGCTCTTCATATCCCTGACAGCAGCTGGCTGAGTTTTTGCCTCAGCACTTTGATAGATTCAAGACAAGCCAATGAGGCATAGGGTCAAGTCCCTGCAGTTTTGAGGGATGTGACCGGAAAGTGTAATTATGCACTGTGCAAGTTCAGCTCTGTGCATACATATTATACAACGGGCTTAGAAATCAATAGCAAATTGTTATCAAGACAGTCATAAGCTTGGCAGAGTCAGAGAGGTCAATATAAGGCCAGTTTCATGTGATTAAACCTTGTAAATCAATAATTGCATCAACTTTTCAATTCATTTTGCCTGGGCATGAATCAACAGTGGATGTGTGTGTGTGCGTGGCTGCTTGCTTCTAATATCACAGTGGTTAGTTTGTATTTCCGGAGTCTTCAGAGGGGAACAGTGGTCCAAAATGAATAATGAATGCTGTGATAAGTTCTGTTCTCCGCTGCTTTGAACTGATGAAGCTTGATAAAGTACCATACAAACCAGCCTTCCTATTTGTGCTGGTATCACCCCATTACTGCCAGCATTGGAGGACTGTAGCAGTTTGCATTTCGCTCATGAGCAAATATTGATTGATCTGTTTGCAAAAGGATACATGAGCGCTATGTGTAAATATTTGTTCAGGCAATGCCAACATCTGCACGTTGAGCAGCTATCTAAGCAGATAGTCTCTTTTGCAGCGGAAAAGGGGAAAAATAAAACAGAGATCACAATCTTTTGCTTTCCAGCTTGTTTTCTCAGGCATTCATTACTGAAAAGGCAGCAACAGTTGGTGGTTAAAAGCATTTATGAGTCTGTAGAAAAGAATTTCCATTTAGTTCCATTTTTCCCTGATACATCCAGGTCTGAGCTTTTTCTCTCTCACCTCCTGAGAGCCTTCACACCATAATGTCCATGTCAGATAAAATTAAAGTCCCTCCCAGCACCACGTTATGTACATTGGGAGAGCAAAGAGTGATACACTTATGCAACACTTAGCATATTGGCCTTGACTGAATTACCCTTGGAGGATGACATCTGTCCCCAAGCAGTATCCCCATCACTAGCCTCCTCCACCCAGATCCTCTCTCTTATCCCAAGCCTGCCTTCCTCTAATGAGACAGGTACAGCTGATGTGACCAGCCAGCCTGACCTGCTTTTACCCTCTGGTGATGCAGCGAGGTGAGCGGCATGGGTTAGTCACGATACACCTCATAACAGGCGCCGTGGATGCCGATTAGAGCCGTGCTTGTCGGACGCCGGAGTGTGTGTGTGTGTGTGTGTGTGTGTGGTGGAGCAGCCACAAAACTCATTTCTTTGACTCCCACTATTTCACAGTGCATGATGGGAGATTGTATCTAATGCTCTCAGGGCACTGTGTGGGCCTCTGCATTGGCCACATACGTCAGGGCCTTTAAATGCTGCATTGTGCTAAAATAAACAAGGGTCCACAGTCATGCTAGCTGCCTCGTGAGGCTGTACTTAGATTCAGACTCGAGCTAAATAGTGTCATCGGCGTGCTAACACGCTCATAGCCGAAACACGTTCAACACATTGGGATTGCCATCCCCAGAGCCACGCTGCTGGCTCGGCTGGCCAGGACATCCATACAGTGAGCTACATGAAGCAGTATTAATGCTAATCATGAGACTTAAATGCGAGTGATTATCTCAGTGCAGCTGTTCAGCGGAGGAAATGAGATGTAATGTATTTAATTACTGCCCCACACTTGAATGGAAAATAAAGCTGAACATACAGTAAACCTGAGTTAGTGGCTTGCCAAACGCAGGACCATCCATCCAAGGATTAAGTGGTTCCTCACTGCAATCAAGGGCACACGAGCTACTAATTAGGGTAGGATATGAAAGGGTTATAAAGTGGTTCTGAAGCGCAGCCCGTTATAGTGCATTTGTGTTTGTATAAGCCAATATATACATATCTACAAGTTTATGTAAGTGCGTGTGTTTGTGTCTGTGTGCTGTACTCATCCTGCTAATACGCTGAAAGCCTGTGGGCGCTGGCCAACGTGGCCGCATGCTCATCAGTAAAAGGGCTCAGAGAATGAATAAGCCTTAATTGACCAGATATCCTTCATTACACATGTGCTCACAAATCCATCCGCTCTCCTTAGAGCGGTTCTCAGGGGCACAGGCTCGTGACTGCCAGAAAAAAAGGCAGCGTGGGACATATACACCCTATGTCTGGAATGTGGCCATTTAAATATTTCTCCTACATGGAAAGACCATCTGCTTGTCAGGGTTTTATTTGAATACACCTGGACACAGAGGAGACATTAAAAGGAGAGTGGTTGGTCAGTGGCAAACTCCTTTTGATCACTGGTCACAGAAACAGATTTGCTTATGTTCAAAAGTCAGAATGCTGCATGTGATGTTGGTTGCAATTTACTAAAGGCACAATATATTCCTATCGCAGGGAAATTCTGAAGTGGGCAGGCTGTTGTCCTCGTGGACCTGAGGATGTTTCGCAAGAAGAAAAAGAAGAGGCCTGAGATATCAGCGCCCAAGAACTTTGAACACCGTGTCCACACCTCGTTTGATGCCAAGCGTGGTTGCTTCGTGGGCCTGCCGACACAATGGCAAAGCCTGATAGAGAACCTGCGCAGGCCCCGACCCATGGTGGACCCTTCCAGGATCACAGAGGTGGAGCTGAGGCCAAAGAAGGTACACCATTTGCTTTTATGGATCCTGTAACCTTTATCTTTAACTGATCAGCAATGAAAATGAGCCCCTATAGGCTGTAGGCTCCCCCCATTTAACCAGGCACCAGGAAGCTATGATGATGAATCTCTGATGCATAAAGATATGCTGCTTGTTGTGTCGATGCAGAAGTGCCTTACAGAGAGATCCTGCTGTCTCAGAAAAAGCCATAATCCCCTGATGACAGCGTGGAAGGAAGGCCTGCTCCCCCTGCTTTTTTATTTTCTTATCTGTCATGGGGCTGGGCTAATGACCCTGCTGTGTACACTGACTGTACAACGTTGAATACTCAGAGGGGCTGCAAGATTTATTACTTCACGCAGGCAATTAATAACAGTCCATGGTGCCTTCCCACAGATGTCAAGCAGAAGGGATAAAAAGTGCAGGTACAGCAAAGGAAATGCGAGTGAGTGATAAAGCCTGCAAATCTCTGGATTTCTACACTTATATATATTTATACTTATATATATATATTATATATACGCTGTATATGACCCTCCAGAAAGAGGAAAAAAAGGGGAAATCACCAACATTTCATTAAACGCTATGAAGTGATGCACGCTGTGCAGTATGAGAACCATCATGCCATTGTGATGCAGTTATTGCAATTGGAACGATGTTTTCATTCATTCATTTCAGATTAAAATAGTCAGACTATTAATAAAGCATCCTCTAAAAACAGGAAATCTCAGCATTATGCACTGTGATGATGATCTCCATTATCACCTGCCATTCTCTCCTCTGAGAGGTGCTACAGTAGGTGAGATGTCATCCGACCTCTGCCCACAGTGCAAATAATAATGGCACTGAACCAGAGAAAGAGGAGAAGTTGTTGACTGGCTTTGAACCGAACAAGACTCTACCCTGAGACTGACTAATGAGCCACCATGCACTCTCCCTTATAGTTGCAACACTAACACTGCTCTGGCAAGAGATCTAAAGGTTGTCTAATGATTTTATATTGGGGAAAGTTTGCCTTTGCTTGCCTGCTAATGAAGGCCTATCACCTGAAAGGTCATAGGAGCAGTTATCTATAATATCTGAATTTTGCAATATAGCAATATTTGTAGAGTCTTCCACCTTTGTAGTACTTCTGTTGAAACATTTGCTTGTTATATTTGTCAGTGTATTGTGTAATTGAAGCCCCTGGTGAAATTAGACTATTTAAAGTCGCTGTCTTTGAAGAATGACAAAGATGTCCTTTACAGATTCTCAAGTCCAAATTTAACTCGCCTCTGAGCAATGATTATGTCACCCTCATTATTCCTTTTAGTCTGAAATCTTTCTATAATGTGAACTTGGCATGCGCAATGTGATAATGCCTCTCCTCTTGCAGACCATTGTGCGTGGGAGCATGATCGGTCATGGGGACTACATCGCAGCCATGATCAATGATATGAGCCGTCTGTCTGTGACCAGTTCCAACTCTTTGAGGAAAAGCAGCCCCTCAACCAGGAAAAGGGCCCAGTCTCTGGGCAGGCTGGGGGAGGTCAACGAGGGAGAGGCTTACCAGTACGAGGGTCTGACCCAGGATGATGAAGACAATGAGGACGCGGGTCAGGACCAGTGGAGGGACAAGGCCAGGAACATCCACAGTGAAACCAACACCCCTTACTTGGGCATGAAGAAGAGCATCACCCTGCAACCCAACGGGATCTTGCCAAAAGCCAAGTCCACCTATGAGGTGAGCGTCACCTCACTGGAGGGACCCTTGCAACCGGCCATGCCCCAGAACATCCCACTGCCAAGTCACGGGGGTTATATGGGCAGTGAGGTGGGCGGTCCGCAGGAGAGGGTAATATGGAAGAGAGAATTCCAGCTGCCAAGGGGACTGCCACCAAATCAAAGACCGATAGCTTGTTTCTACAGTCCAGCTATGACCGTGCAGCAGCCCCATGGAGATCAAGGGACAGTCACCACGGAGCTCCGGCCTAACGTACCAATGTACATGCAGTCGCAGAACAGCCCTGGGAGGCCGTTCTCCTCATATGACCTAAAGGTAAGGCTGACATTAAAGCAGTTTCTCTACAATCTATGCAGCCATTAAGCACACTGACCGTACACTGCACTATATACGCACATTTATGCTTATGCTGTGTACATTGCAGTATTAGTACTCAGCAGGTCTTTTCATGAGGACCGAATATATTAAATGCAAGGTTGTTTTTTTTTTTTCAAGAAAGCCGCAGGAATCATCTTCATGTGTAGCTTGTGAAAACGATAGCAAGGCAGCATATTGTCTGGCTTTACTTTCAAGGCGCTAAATGTTCTGTGGTTGAGTATTTTATTTAAAGTGCTTGTGGGTTGTAAAACTTGAGAGATGGCGTGTTTGGCAAAATTTCAGCAGGATGCTTGGGTGTATACAGCAACATCTTTACGTGGGCGATATCAGGAGAAGTGGATGCAGAGTGAGAGCGATGGACCTGATTTATGTTCAGTTTGAGCCACAGGCAGGTGGCTATCGCTCTTAATGTTCCACACCTTTTTTCTTTTATTGTGCAGGCAGAGTCGACAGTGAGGTACCACTCCGGCTTCCTGCCCACTGGCACCAGCAGTCCTCTTGTGGGTGGAATCAGACCACAGCGGACAGTGCGCTCCTCAGCTAGCTACACCCTGGGCCTGTCTCCTAACATGGGACTGAGGCCCAGTGGACCGGACCCCTTCCTCAGACACTCTGGATGCCCCAACCCTCCATACCCCAGGCAGGACAGTCCTTCCCAACCTCGGCCCTCCCCTACAGGCTCGCTAGCTACCAGCCCCCCTGGCACCTGCTCCCCTGCCTTTAGACCCCCACAGCACCCTTCACCCCGGCCGCCCCCAGACCCACCCAAGGTGACCCATGAGCAGTTCAAAGCTGCCCTGCAGATGGTGGTTGATAAGGGCGATCCACGGTCTTACCTGGAGAACTTTGTGAAGATTGGGGAGGGCTCGACAGGGGTGGTGTGTATCGCCACAGAGAAGCACAGCGGCCGGGAGGTAGCGGTCAAGATGATGGACCTGCGGCGGCAACAGAGAAGGGAGTTGCTGTTTAATGAGGTAAACTATCCAGATAGGAATAAAGAGATTCACAGCATCAACACAGAGCTTGACTGGTCGAGCTTGGAGCCCGAACAACGCGAGGGAAGATTGAGATGCAATGTATGGTCAGGGTATCCACCGCTAAGCTACAGGGGTGCTGATTTTGACCATTCATTTTTTAATATGTTACTCACTAGTCCCTTAACTTTTTGAAAGTGCTAGTGCACACTTGGGAGCATGTCTTTGGTTATTGGCTTTAATGTGAATGTTTTGTTCTGCAGGTGGTAATCATGAGGGACTACCAGCACAGGAATGTTGTGGAGATGTTTAAGTCCGCCCTAGTGGAGGAGGAGCTGTGGGTTATCATGGAGTACCTGCAGGGCGGAGCACTAACCAACATCGTGTCCGAAACCAGGTGCGAGTACCACCGAAATAGCATGTCTTCATCCCTCTTTGGAGAGCTGCATTTGGTGGACTCTGTTTTGTTATGATATCATCTTTAATAACTCCATCAACCACAAGAGGGTGGTGTGGTATTGAGTGGCGATGATCCCGGCAGCACAAAGACATTCAGTATTCTCTCGCACTCCAAAGCCTGCTGCTTTTCTCAGGGGGAAAATAACAATTTAATAACATAATTGAATATGTGCATGTTTAGATGACATGTGGAAAGTCAATTTTGGGTGAAAATGTGATTTCCTGTGGCTGTCACAGCTTTCAGAAGCACATATATCAAAAATAAGGAAAACATATCAACCAGCAGCGAGGGGATTTTGTTGGGGTGTAATTGTTTTTAAGCTGTCAGTGTTTTATTTTATGTTGTTAACAGATGGCTGACTCGATCTCCATTGCACAACCTCAGGGTTCAAACACTTGACTGAAAGGGATGAAAACATTTCTCTCAAGCCAGATGATTTATAAAATGAGCCAAATGTCAGAGCCAGTCCTTATCAAGGATTAAGACAAACAGTATATTGACAGAACAATCAGGATAACACTCATGTGCTTCTTTGCCTTCCTGTCGTTTCTTCTAAATGAACACATTAAAGCAAATGCCTATAGTAATGCAGGGAGTGTTTTCCTTAAATAGTTTTATATGTGTTTTTTATGTATGATGATTGGTCATGTGTTGGTGAATACAACACTGTTAGTTAATTGTTAGCTTGTGTTAGATTGGTTTGCTCAGTGCACACATGCACATGCCTGCTTTTTGTAAATCGCTTTTGATGTCTCCTTATATCTCCTTATGTCTTATATCTTTACATTTCACTTTAAGAATATCAAAGTCACATTAAAATTTGTAAGGGAATGAACATGTCTTGTTAGCCACCCTGCTGCGTAGGAGCTGTTGTTTTAAACCTCCTTGCACCCATTGCCTTTAGAAGTGTGAAATGTTAATGTAAGACCTGTTTGTGCATGAGCGTAACCCTGTGTGTGTGTGTGTGTGTTGTCCTTCAGGCTGAGTGAAGAGCAGATTGCCACAGTATGCGAAGCTGTTCTGCAAGCCCTGGCCTATCTCCATTCACAGGGAGTCATCCACAGAGACATCAAGAGTGACTCTATACTCCTCACATTAGATGGAAGGGTATGATATGCTCTCTTTCTTTCTCCTTTCTTTCTTCCTGTCAGTCTTTCTTTCTTACAGGGTCTTTTCTTGTCCTTCACAGGTCAAGCTTTCAGACTTTGGTTTCTGTGCTCAGATCAGTAAGGACATCCCTAAGAGGAAGTCTCTAGTGGGGACACCCTATTGGATGGCCCCTGAGGTCATTTCCAAATCGCCATATGGCACCGAGGTGAGGAGGCACACAGTCACTCATGCCGAATAACAGCTGTGATTGTAGTCATGCGGCATAAATGCCAGCAGAGGCAATCTGTGCCATAGCGTCTGTTACATAATTTTACTGTGATCGTTCTCCAGGTGGATGTTTGGTCGATGGGTATCATGGTGGTGGAGATGGTGGATGGAGAACCCCCATACTTCAGTGAAACCCCTGTAGCAGCTATGAAGAGGCTGAGGGATGAACCAGCGCCTACTGTACGAAATGTCAGCCAGGTGTGTGGTGTCACTTTAACTTAGCAATATTAATATTTAACAATCTTGACCCAAACTATTGGAATGATTTATGGGAATTAAATTGCGCTCATTGCTCTCTGGTTCAGATATCCCCAGTTCTAAAAGACTTCCTGGACCGTATGCTTACTCGGGACCCCCTTGAACGGGCCAGCGCCACTGACCTGCTGGAGCACCCCTTCCTGCTGCAGAGCGGCTCACCTCAGTGCCTGGTCCCACTGGTAGAGCAGTACCGCAAGCGCATGTCCCGCTGCTGACCCCTATGTGACTCCTGGTCACCCAACCCCCACCTTCAGTCTGAACCTGTCCAGGCCCTGCACCGGGGTCCAACTCCTCTAGCACCCAAGCCAACAGGGGATCAGCTCCAGAGAAGCAGAACCAGACGGCATGATGCTGCCAGAGCGCTGGCTGCAGGACAGCAAGTTTGGTTGACAGACACCGCATGGTCTCGGGCATGAAGCACTTTAGGAGTCAGATAAAACGGCAGCATGTAATTCCTCACCTCTCGACTCGGTTTGATCCGAATATTGATTGGCTTCCTTTAACATTCAGTGGGATTCAACACAACACGGTGCATATCACCTGATTGCAAAAATCAATATTCCACATAACTGTATGTAATGAACTCGTGCTACTCTAAAGATCCTTGACAGTGTTCATAGTGAGCCTTATTGTTAGCCATGTAAAGCTTATAAAGCTGGTGTTAGGCTCATTAGCTCATTGTGACATGATTAAGGAAGGATAAAGTTACCTCTGCACACTCACACTCTGCTGTGGAAACTGAACAGCCACCGGTCGGTACGCTCCACAAACACTGACAGTAGACTCTTTGCATGGCCAAACGGAGGCACACCTGGCCTGATGTGAATGCTTGAATATGTACCAAACTGGGATGTGAAAGACGATTCTCCTTTATGAGCATAATAAATGGGTAGATGAGAGCCCAGCTGCTACTATGGGGCTATTGGAAAATCACCAGTACCATATTCCTCTTTTTCATATTTATTCTTTTTCCCCAAAAGGTGTTGTGGGTTGTTTGTATGATGTGAAGTTGCAAATAAGATTTCTTTACTAAGTATGAAAATAAGACGATAAATTAATAATGTAAATAAAAAAGTACTGAATATTAGGTCCTTATACCTGCTGATTCACTTCACTAAATTACATGAGATGAACTCAAAGTTTTACTTTTCCTTACAGTTGTGTAAGTGTGTGTGCGTGTGTGTGTCCATGTGAGCACATGGGTGCGTGAGGTGACATCTCAGAGTTTGCTTGTGATACGATCCTCTTTGTATTGTGAAAGGACTTTTTAAAAAAAACAAACAAAACAGATGTGTGTGTCGCTCCCCGAGAAGATGTGTGTGACTGTATTTGCGTTTGTTTGCCTAGATAAAGCACACAGGCCTGGCATGTGATGCTGCAGGACGTCCACCTGCTGAGAAACACTTTGCACATAGTCTTTGTATTCTGACACGGATACATGTTGACATGTTTCATGTATTTCTATCTCTGTGTGGATCATTCATGAAAAAGAGAATTACATATTTTAATTTTGTATAAATCAATAAATGATGCATACTGAATCTGAATCCATCTCATCCTGCAGTTTCCTCACATGCATGAACACAGGGTTGAATATGTAAGCATTTATTAGGTATTCAGCATGAATCACACAGTGCACAGTCACTGAATGCCTTAAAGCAAAATCTATACAATGTTTCTTATAAACACAGAAGCAATGCCAAATACATTTAACTCCATACAATAAAAATCGTATAAGTGAAATCAAAATAATTATTTTCAGCAGCTCACAGACTGATAACAAAATTGTATGCAGCTGAACGCAAGTGAACAATTAGCTGCAAATCTCTCGTTTTTGTTAATAAAAACTGAAAAATCTAATATCAGCAACATTAGCAAAGGATTATTATTTCATGTATGTATACATACATAATTAAAATGATGTAAAAATGTTACCACCAGACACTTCTGTTGCTCCACACCATCTTTATTCTAATCGAGGGCGGACTGAGACGAGCAGCTTTCGAACTCACACTTCACTCCGCTGATGCTGTCAACGCTCGGCTGGCTGTTGACCTGCTGATGTGTGTGAGAGAAGGGGAAGGTTTCCGAGCGGGACATCCGCCCTCTGCCGTTCGCGGAGCTCGACGAGCAGTCTATCACTATCCTCATGAATTCTGGCGCTGTGAATCGACGCAGCAGTCTGGTCCCCAGTCCGATGAACCCTGGCACGCGACTGGGGATCTTCCCTGACTCCATCTCCTCTCTGGCAAACAGCAGTTTGTTGTGTCTGCTGGTCGGGCCAAAGCTCCCCCTCTTCTGCTGCTCTCTCCTGCTTGATGGAGCTGTGTCATTAGCCTCCTCTTTCTGCAATTTGACATTCTCCTCGAGGGCTCTCACGGGTTGACTCTTGCTGTTTAAAAGAGGTTTTGGCACTGAGACAGTTTTGTCAGCATTGTTTGACGGGTGGGTGTTTCCTTGACATTCCATCTTGTCTATCAGGCATCTCTCATCCTGCAGCGAGGCTCTCTTTAATTTGCTGGTTGACAGGGTCACTTCTCGCACATCACCCTGATAGGACTGCTTTCTACTGCTCAGAAGGTCCAGGTTAAATGGCTTTGCTTTTCCCAGGGGTGGAAAACTTTCCGCTGTTTGCTCTGGGAGTCCGGTGTCTCGGCTGACATCTTTCTGGCTCGGCTCGGGCAGAGAGTTCAGTGTTTTAGCCCCTCTTAGGTCCCTAAGCTGACAGTTTTGCAGTTGTTTGGCAGTAAAGACAACGCTGTGATCGTCGTCAGTTTGGCTTTTCTCTAGCTGAGGAGGCAGAGCCCAGCTGTGGCGATGGTTGTCCTCTTGAGACTGGCTCCTGGGACATTTGAAGCGATTCCACAGCCCACTGCTGTCTCCAATCTTCAGCTGTCTCTGAAATACCCCGGGCAGTTGGTCTTCATTGTTCAGCTGCTTGGAGAACCTCTCCAGAACATGCCTAGGGAGCCTGTTGGGCAGCCAGCACTCTCCTTCTCCAGTACCCGCATCAGCAAGTGGATCATCTGTGCCAACACCCCTCCTACAAGGAAAGTTAAGAATCTGGACGCACTGGTTGTGTCCAAAGAAGTTGGCCACCTCAATGGCTGAGTGACCAGCATTATTGGTTCTGTCCAGCCTTAGTCCAAGTCTTTTGAAAGCCCGGACCAGGAACTCCAGAACCTGGCTGTGCCCAGAAAAAGCAGCATACATGAGAGCACTGTTACCCCAGGCATCAGAGACATCCGGGTCTGCATTGAACTGCACCAAAAGCTTGACGACGTCCAGGTGACCCATCTCACAGGCATGGCTCAGGGCCGTGCGGCCATCCTCGTCCTGGCAGTTGACATCAGCACCTTTCTCCAGCAGCAGCCGGGTGAACTTGGCCCTGGTCCCCGGGTCTTGCAGGCAGACGGCGTACATGAGCGGGGTGCGGTTGTTTTCCGTCTTTGAGTTAATGATTCGTCCGTCCAAGGCGTCCAGGATGAAGCGTGCGAGGTGAACTTTGCCCCCATGCATGGCATCGAGGAAGGTCTTGGTGCCAGAGCCCTGGCGTAAATCTTTCGGTCGCATCATCCTTGAATGGCCACTTGTGGAGCTGAGCTTTCAAGTGAGCCGAGAAAGAAGGCGACAAATCGGTTGACAAAGTGTGTAGCAAGTTCTCCGAGGCTGCCTGTGTTGACAGTGAGTGAATTTAACTCAGAGTAAGATTCACAGAGGCGCTGCCGGTGTTTTTATACCTCCCTCTCCACATGCCCTCCCCACGTTGCCTAGGAAACAAACGTCTGAGGAACATTATGCGGTGGCAGCATCCATTCAGCCCAAGCACTCTCTGCCTGGAGAGAAAAATATGCTATTTGAACAGAATAATTACTCAAGGAGAAAAACATGGCCAGTGTTTTTCATGTGAGGTTTTTGTGGTTGAGTTAAATGCTCAAAAATTTGTATTTTTCTTTGACACAAATTAATTTCATTAAATTTCTCGCAGCTGAAAGAAGAATTAAATGTAAAAAAGGACAAGTCAGCATTTTGCAAAGCCTATAAATAGTGTCTAATGTTGCATCCCATTTACATTCAAGAGAGATATTGTTATCAGGACTGTTATCAAAGGTTTGAGAGAAAATTGGCTTTGAGAGGTTGCCTCAAGGAGAGACAGATGAAAGTGAACATTTAGCTTTTTTTCAGCTCATCCATGCTTCCACCCTGTTTTAGTGCTTGCAGTTTGCTTCAGTACAAATAATAATATAATGCAACAAGTTCAAATGATGCAGCTCTTGACTTTCTCAAGGCTGCAAAATAATAACGTTGCCTGAATGTCTTTGTGTAATAGAAAAATAGTAAATTCAATGGACTTCGTGAGAAAAAGGCAGTGAAATCCTTTTTTTGTTTCCATGTTGCTGAGTTAGAAAAAACCAAAAACAACCCAGCTGATGTAACGGTCTGCCCTGTCAAACAATCCAGGCCTCTCACTGACCTAGGTCCTCTTAATCTTTAGAGATGGCTGCTTCTTTTATGAAGATATCAACATGATTACTGTACGTGCCTTACAATGCTTCAGGTAATCTCACCTTGTTATTGCATTTTCTGCAGTAATTAAATAATCGATTATTTTTTAAATTTCTCCAGCTCACTTACAGCCTTTTTAACATTTGAAAATCTGATAAATTCAAATCTAAATCTATTAATGTCTAAAGCACCAAACTGAAACACTTCTCCTATGCGCGGCTTTTTGAGACCTTTCTACGCAGCTGTTTCTCCCCCACGAGACCAGAATTTGATTTTAATTGCTAATATAAATCTCAGCGGGACCAAAACTGTGCCAAACAGTGGAGGTGAGACAAACATTGCCGGGGTTCCACCTTCCTCACTGTTCACCATCAGGCTTAATCAAACCCCCAGCAGGTCCTAGCGCAGCACCGACAGCCATTCACTCATCCAAACATGGAGGAAGCTCATCAGCAGACTGACACTTTCACCCAGTGTCCTTGACAGGATGGAAACTATTAATACAGACATATCTTTTTCCATTATGAAGTCATATCACTGCCACACCTTTTTTGTAACTAGGTTATATAATGGCAATATTTCAATAGGTTGAAGTTCTTAAAATGACAGGGATGCCACTCTGGATTTGGCTTAACAATACCTTGATCCACAGGTTTATATATACATGTACAGTAGGACCAGCAGGCTGGTGAGATTAGTTTGAAGTTATTAACCAAGTATTGGGCATACTGTCATCAGGAATCACCTCAGGAGTTATTAGGATTCTTCTTCTGGGGAGAGTGTTTGCAAAATCTAACGTCAGTCTATCATATAAAACCGGCTGAGGGACAAGCACCGCCATCCACAGAGCAGGACAAAATGAGCCTGTCTCTAATACAGTATAATTACATATTAGATGAATGTGTTGCCATCTCTCACCCACATCAAGGTATTCTGTCTGTTCGTTGCTTTTTTTTAGTCAGCCTGTTAGCATGGCTAATGTTTAATGTAACAATAACTGAAACTCTTGACTTTGTTTACATGTGTTATAGACAGAGTTGCATCCAGTGGACAATATAAGGAATGGCCGTCCAATTCTTTCTGCCAGAGCTACATAATGGGTTGTTGACTATGGCTGTGGGAACACCTTAGGTCACCCATCACAAATATAATAAACATTATAGTGCAACATCCATACCAGTCAGGCAGTACTGATGACATTGCTCTTTCTGTGTTTGCTCCATAAATTTGATTAGATGCCTTTTCCTGTCTGTTGCACTCTACAGTATGCTGATAAAACCATTAACAATACTTCTAAGATTGTGTCAGCAGATTTACACATTAAAGACTCCAGCATCAGCAGCTGAGTGCTGTTGAAACGCTTGGAGACTATCTATAAAGCAAATAGGAGGCCACTTCTTGGATAAAACTGATAAAACAGACATTGAGTGTTGCACAGAGTTTGATAACACTTGTGCTCAACATGAGACTTCTTATCAGGTGAACGCTCCGAGACTCTGGCTGTATTTTCCAGAGGACAGTTCATCCCAAAACAGATCTGCACTGCCCACACTGCATGCATCCTCACAGACAGGCCGTGAGCTGTGCTTCAGTTATTATGTTGACCCCAAGACTTTTGGCTATACTCCTGATTATCTGTACTCCGTGTGGGTGACATTTTATGCTAGCGCCTGTTAGCAGAGTCCAGGTTTAATAGTCCTTTATGTAAGCTTTATTCTTAGCTTGTTGCAAACTGAATAATTTCATGATGAGGATAACTTTCCTGCTGTGAATGTGAGGTATAAGAAATTTACATTTATTACCTCACACCCAGGAGTGACTATTGATTAGTAACAGTACTTATCAGTTACAGTAATAACAGTATAATGTCAAAGACCTGCAGAAATCATGACCATTATGCCTCCATGCATGGCATAAAACCACTCTACTGTCCATTCACTCAGTGCGCAAAAATAGACTGAGGAGAAATGAATAAAATGTGGATGAAATATTCTGAATGTGGATGAGTTGGCACCATGAGACTTGCTAATTGGTCAGATGTATGCAATAAAGCAGAGATGTCATGGTAAATACCTGATCGCCCATTCATCGCGGGCCGGGCCCAGGCAGGAGTCACTTTGAATGCCTGATTAGGAATTTAAGCTCGTGTCAAGTTAAGGTGTTATCCGCAGATGTAAATGTCTTAATTAGTCGCTGGGGAGGATGCACTTTCAGTGCCACAAAATCAACAAATCTCCCAAGGATCTTCAAAAAAAAAAAACAAATCTTGGAAGTGGAAAAAAAACCCCATCGGTAACTCCTTAACTACTAACACCTGGGACTAAATTATAGTGTGAGCATAAGGTAAGAAACGGAGCTCATCTGGGACCAGATTCAACAAGGCCCATTCACTGTAACTAAAATGCCTTCTTTCCATAGACTCAACATCCTCCCATCCTCCACGGACTACTTCATTTACTCCCTACTAATTAAGCACACCTGAGAATGATGTGGTTTAGGCTATCACCTGCCTCTGTGAAAAACAGGATGTTGCATGTGGTGACCTTTATTTTCCATTCCATGTGCAAATATGCTATGAGAAAAATATTGGCAGCTAAGGCACAATTGACCTAATGGAGCCGTCTAACCTAAGAAGATGTCATCATGTTGAAATAAAACGTAATCTGACTTCTGTTGTTCCTCACAGTTATGTAACATCTTAATGCGCGAAGCTCCGTCGTCTGAGCAGCGGGGGGGCTCCGACGCCTGTGGGGACAAAAGCTGCTGAAGTGATGCATTCGTATTCAGGAAGAACAATCATGCGGCTGGGTGTCCATGTAGTCCCTCTTAATGCCCTCTGATTAAACACACGGCAGTCTGAGGTTGAATGGAGATTTTGCACGACTTCCACTCCAGGAAAGAGGCAACAGCTGGCCTGCAGCAAACGGCAGAATCCTGCAACCTTAATCAAAGTCACTTCCAAAGGATGAGAACTTACCAAAGGTGGACACTGTTTTATTTTTCACTTTTCTCACAAGAGTGAGGGCAGATAGGGAGGAAGAGCAGGATGAGAGGGGATAATTACACAGAGTTACAGGGTTGCATGTGAAGACCACCGACAGCACACCAGGAGCTGCCACTCACAGGGGCCACTGATATGTTATTGGTCAAGTGGCAGGCCCTTCCGTGCCTTCGCTCCCTCCGCTCTCATCAATTATCGCCCCTGCTCGGGCTTGTCAGGCTGCCACAACCAGATGGTAAAGAGTGGGCTGTTCCTCCAGCCATCTGATTTAGGGGGCTCTAATATCAGTCCTCAGACTGAGACGTTTTGGACAACAGAGAATTAGCACCTAAAGTGCAACTGGCCTGTGTTCTTTTGCCACAATAACAACCCTCTAGAGGGGAAGCACGAAATGAAAATCTTTACCGAATATTTGGTACTTTTGCTGGCAGTAGATGAGACAATGAATTACTCATTTAAAGAAATGCAAAGGTTATCTGCGCATTGGACATCAGATCTCACTACTTTGTTTGACTGACAGGTCCCATACTTAGCCACACCAGCAGCGTCTCTCTTGGATGATAACGGCCGATTTTTTGCTCCATCACTTTGGTCTGCACTTGCCTGAATGCAAAGCGGCTTTCGCACCCTGTTACCTTCCTGCTCAATGCATATTTATATCATATTAACTTAAACGGGCAGCGCTTGATTTCTTCTGAGAATACACAACACAGCAAGTCTGAGATGTCCCACCAATCAGACTTGCCGCTGGTTTCCTGTTGAACACAATGACCTGTATCTGTGTCATTAATACCTTTTGCAATGCTGAGCCTCGGCGCCATTTCCCATGAGCCACCTGTGCCCCCTCCTTAATCTCTCGGGCTGATGGAAATTCCTTCCCTGCAATGATGTGGAAGAGATGGAGGGCCGGAGAGCCCCCTCTCCATCTCCCCGCCTGACAGGCCCTATTTGTGGCCTTGCAGGGCCGCTCACCTCCGACAGCTCAATAAATTGTACAAATGGATAACAAATGTATTTGCTTGACATCTTGCGGAGACAGTCGACACTCAGCCGCACCTGGAGTAAAGGTCTGCCACACAGTAACATCCATGAGAGATGGCAACAGCAAACGGCAGGTTTCGCTGGGACAGAGGAGAAATCTTTGCCAAAAAGCACCTCGAGGATTTAAGAAAGTGACAAGTTTCATTTCGAATCATGTCTCCACTAATGACACTGCTGTATCTTTTGTCTAGTTCCCTCAGTCCATATGGACTCTGACTTAAAGGTCACATGTCTTAAAAAACAGGTTTTTGATTGTTGCTTTGTATTTCCAGAAATATGAAGTACATTCACATTCAGAGGATGACCAGTTTGCATCCAACAGCTCCTGCAGCAATGTTTTCTGTGACCTTCCGCCAAAGCCGATCTCAGCACCAGCACGCTTTGTGAATTGATCTGTGCCTCACCAATCAGAGCGTTTGCTGATGAATACTGGGCAGTCACTTCTGCCTAGCAGCAACATCTGACCACGTGCTTGGCTGGGACAGAAAGGCCCTGAGAAACGATAGGAAAAATCAAATCAACACCATTTTTTCTTGTCGACACTGTTGCTGTTAAAGTATTTAATAGACACACATGACACACGTATACGGGACCTTGTTTTTTGATCAACTTTTCATTGATTTTACATTTTTAACAGACCTCGATGTTATAATACATTGAATTCAGACATGATGGATGACAACATTAACAACAGCAGAAGCCTGCATCAGTCATACCTCACCTCAAGACACAAAAGCTGAGTAAATGGCATCTCCCTGGAGGAACTTCACTTCTTTTAAATGGACTAATGGTCCCGAAGCCCACAGCTATCCATTTTCTCTCCCACATGTTCTGCCACTCATGTTGTTCTGTGTTCACCATCTAACTGCTCATGCTGCCTTTCTCTTTTTCCAGCTACATGCAGGATACAGTAAAAGCAGCCCTGAGTAAAAGAATAAGTTTCATATGAAATCAGCCCCTGGTAAGACTGTTAGCGCTTTAAAAAGAGTCACTTGGTGACTCACCTGCCTTAAGTGCATAACATATAATGCATGTTATGACATTGTGGGTGTTACTGCAGCTCATGACCTATTTCACACCCACCATACATTGTGAGTGCTATCTACCTACCTATCTGTCATAAAAAAGTATCTGTCTCAGTTTTTTAGTGAAAGTGTATCTCAGCAGCTTTGTTAAATGGTCTTATGAGGAAAATCTTATGAAACTCAAAATGTCATTTCGTTGGACTCCTTGGTTGCTCCTCATCACCTGATTTCACGTCTCCCCGCTCCTCAGGTGAATCAGAAATCGATCAGGTCCACCTTCATGAAGGACGTCTCAAGTCCCTCATTAGTGTTCAGAAGAGTGAGGACACCATCCTTCACTTCAGGCTTTATCAGACAGACACACGCCTCTATCAGAAATCTGTTAGTGATTGGACTGATCCGACAGCTCACCGGGACCAGCTTAGCTGAACATCAGCACCGGGTTTAGGTTTCCACTATTTCCACTCCTGGTAAAACACACACCAGGCCTACTAAATCATTTCTACAAATTATAAGACAATCTCATCATAATAAGGATAATTACATCATGCATTTAGAGACAGACAATCAATGAATGCAAATGCAAACAGTTCAAAAATGAATAAAGCCTGGTTGGCTTATTAGCTTTCAGTCTAAATTAAACTGTGGTTTGATTGATCCATTTGATTTTAATCAGCTGCAGCTGCTGTCAGACCGTTTATTTAAGATATTTCACTACAGTCTCTACACCGCTGTGCTGGCTGTACGCCTTATGATTTGGACAGCCCATCATCTCATCTGTGCACTTACAAACTCCAAGGCATAAAAGGCTCGACTGACGGTCCAGCTGTGATTCAGCTACAGATGACATCATCGTCATCTTTAATGTGAAGGACTGAGACACCAGGATGCAAGTGAAGGAAACGAGACATTGTAAGGTACCCTTATTTCATGAATAGATGAAATGTGTATTCAACTGCAAAAATATTATATTTCATTTAGTGGAAAGGAATGGAATGGAATACTGTTTGATAAAAAAAAAATAAATTTGAAAAAAATAACTTGTTTAAAAGGGTATTAATGAAAATCTCGCTACTGTCTTTCATCCGTGAATACATTATTTCCCCCATTTCCTTGCCATTTGTAGTTGTAATTACATCACTTGTTACATTTTGTTTAGCATTTGAATTCTGCTTTTATACGCTTAAGGCTTTATTGTCCGACTTCATTAAACTATGCACAATATTGTAGTGAACACAGAAATGATTGCCTAATAATTACTTGAACGCCACCTTTCTCTTTCTGAAAGAAGCGTTTAATTTGTCGGCTTGTTCTCCATGGGGTTTTCTGGGTGAGGCAGGCAATATATCTACTTATTGGTCAACTGACATTAATAAACGCACAAATACAGCAACACTTACACAGCAAACAATTAGCAGAGCCTGACAAAAGTTTGTACACAACTTTTCAGCGGGTGCGAACTTTTTGGACACAGATCTAGCGGGAATAACCAGGAAGTAACAAACCGAGCTCAACCGGTTGAACTGGGTTAGCCGTTCCCCGTTAAAAACTCACCGATCAAACACGTCTCGGCTCTGAAACGTTTCTCCTCGGTCTCTCCATCAGGAACCGCTGCTTTCAGAACAGACGCCACCTCTCACCTGCGCGCAGCCGGGGAATGTTGGGTGTTGTAGTTCTTCTACCTGAGGCAAAGGCGTGGCACTGCGCCTGCGCTCACAGCGCATCGATTTGTTTACCTGCCTGTGACATCGATTTTGTGAAAGACAAGACTATTTTATAATTAAATTGAAATTACTCACTTGCTTCTTAATCTCTTTACATAAAAAACAAACAAACACAGACGTTTAACAAAGAAAAAGTCCCAAAAGTGTGAAGACAGTGTTTATCGTGGCCATATGCTTTTATATATTTAAATCAAGCAATATAAGTGATCCTGATGCCATATAAGAATTATGCCATTTTAACGCTGCAGAATCAAAAGTAATTCAGTCAAGTGGAGGATTCAAGTAGCCATTGGAGTGCTGTCTGGCAATGGCTATCAGTATTGCAGGTGCCTGTATGTGTAATTGTTTGCGAGTAATGTTAGCACCATAACCTCTACACAAGCAAGAAGTAAAGATTTGCATGTCTGAGGAGGTGGAGGCGCCTCTCACTGGCCCTCAGCATGTAAGCAAGTGACTCAGGGAGGAGAGGGTGCCTCCAGGGAGCTGCCAATCCAGTGCCAAAAGCATGATTTTAGTGGGATTGCATAAAGTATCTTTGAACAAAAAACAACTTCATGCAGCCTGGTGACAACATATGAACAAATCCTTTGCAAAGGAATCATATTTTACTGATATCTCTTGTCTCAGCCATAGCTTTTACCTCTTAAAAGGCAGTATAAGTACAGTATGCAGCCGACAGAATGATCCATCCCACACACACATTCAGCCTGTGACAGTGCAGCCTCAGCAGGTGGTGTCTATGTGGGCGGTGTGGGCGCTTAATATTCATCCAGGACGGCATCCACTTCAAGTCAAGATGGACTACAGATCACGACTCCCCACCGTCTGTGGGTCAGACCTGCTTCCTCACACAGGAAACGACAAGAGGAAGCGAAAAGAGATGAGTGAACTCCTCACGTGTACTTAACAGCGTCCTTACTTTTTATGTTTATCTAGCCCAAAATACCCCATTTCTGTTAATAATAATAATGAAAATATTGCAAGGTAAATTAGAACATTGTGTAGAATTGAGTCTTTGAATTGCAGGTTTCTCTGTTGAGATTTAAGGATTAAAATAGACTGAGCACAGACTGCACTGGACAACAGTCTTTTAAGCTACTGCCAAGATTCAGTAAGATTACATTGATGGCTTATTGTCAACAGCCTGTATGCTTTTTGAGTGTGATAAAATACTGAAATGCAGCCTTCGATGAACACTGACTCAGTTTTCTTCATCATACTGGGGGATATATGTTCTCTAAATAAATGTTTTCATGGGGATATAAAGTAAAAATGCCTTTTTAGGTAAAACGTGATACAAATTCATATACATCTTATGCATATACATCATATGTTATACATCATATGTTTTTAATATGTAAAACTTTATGACTGCATTTAAAACACTAGTATGTAAAGATACAAATTCTTGTTCATTTTTCAGTTTACATGTTTCTGTCTCAACATACACTCACAATCTTCTAGCAATCAATATTAAATTTTCCATCAGAACATCTGTTCCGGTTCCTGCTCTGCAATTGTGTGTGTGTGTGTGTGCATGTAATTGGAAGCACTTCCTTCCTTCCTTCATTTGGCTTTCCGTCCAGCGTCAGTGAGCAACCAGGTGTTGCCGTGTGGTTGAAGATCCGGCTCTGGCCATCCCTCTCCAGCTGGTCCGAGACAGAGCCGCCACAGTTGTCTTCATCTTATGTAAGATTATCGGCCCAGTGATTCAGGGCTGACTCGTTTCACACTTGAAAGCTCACAGCTCATCTGTGTTGTGTATGAGGTGGCAGGACTCTCAGGCACAAGCTGTGTCTCGCAGACACGGTTTGTCCAGATCCTCCAATTCTTAAATGTCACTCATGTCATTTGATTCATAAGAGGGGTGTTGCACCGAGAAGGAAATAAGAGAAACAGACAGATTGCCTTGGGTGGTGAGTCAAGGCAAAGCTGTGCTCATTAATAAATGCATTTCACGTGTGCGTACACACACTGGGAGCTGAAATGAAGATGGAACATTTCTCAGATTCGGGGAGGTTGTTTTAAAAATCCTAATTACTTGCATTCTCTCTTTGGTCCACATGCCTTTATTATGTTTTGAAAAGAGCACTTGCTCCATCGCAGACCTCTATTAGTTGGAGAGAAAAGACATTGCAATTATGTGGTATTATGAATCAGTCATGCTATAATGTGCCAAATTACACTGACCGGTGTAGACGTTTGAGACAATGCAGAGAGAGAGCGAGAGAGACAGGCCTCCATGTGCCAACAGCTTTTTACTTAGTTCCAACCGCTGATTGAACCAATGGACTCTGACATCAAGTTACAAATAGCAACAGAATTGATCATCTTGAAACTGTGGCAATGGATCTTCTGTGCTGCCGGGTGTGTGAAGCATCTGCATTTTAGAATTTGTTGCCTCTTTGCAGCAACATCCATATTTGGAGCATTGTCTGTTGTCACGGCTACAACTTTGTGTTCTGTCACAATCCAACTTCCTTACAATGGACTTACAGACATGTAGCAGAACAAAAACAACAAGGCTTAACAAAGTCAAGTCAAATGATCCATATATTGATCTATCAAAATAATAATAAAAAACACCTAATAAGTTTATATATCATATTCCTTCAAAGTCTTCACTACATACATATGTCTAGAGCCTGGACAGACATGGTTATTAACTGCAACTTGACTGTTAGGTGGAGGAATATGACCACAAGCCGGCTATTCTAGTTTTGTATGGTTTTATAGGACTCTGTGTACCACAGCAAATTTACCTTTTCCTCATTCTGAAGAATTTTATTTGTGATTACAACACACCTATTGTTGTGGAGCAATATCGAGCTGTACTGAAAGCGTCACAGCTGGAGTCATCGTCAAGAAACAGCCCACAGACTTTGATAACCCATTTTTGCTGCTGCTTTTTTCTCGCCACCTTTATTCCCATTTTCTGAACTCTTTCTGTCACTGAAAATTGGACCAAACAATTTTTTTTACTAGTGAAGAGCAAAAGAAAAACTGAAATAAAGAGTTTTAGAGAAAAATTCAAATTAATAATTTCCAAATCATCTCATTTTTGGTCTACATGACAGCCATGATAACATTGTTATGGATTAAAAGTCACTAAAGGATATTCTCTCTATAAATGGCTCTTAGATTTCACGAAGATCTTCCCTAATTGAATAACCTCCTATTTAATAGATTTACTCAGACTGCAGGTTATTTAAAAGAACCTTTAAAAGCTTTGGACAAGGTTACACTGAGGCAAGTTTAACCGAGGAAGACATCTCCATAGAAGCCAACTCCCTCCATCTTCTTGTCTCCAGCTCGGTCGACCAGTTTGGGAAAGTGGGCACCCACACAGACGTTAATAGCGTCCCTCACCTCCGCTGGCAGAGACCTCAGTTTGTGGTCGTGCTCTGTCAGGGCTTCCTGGTTGAGCTGCAGACACAGGGTCAGCCAAAAGTCAGTTAGAGGCTGGACGCGCATCGAAAGGACAGCTTGACATTTTTAAAGCTTTCTTTTGTCTGCCAGGTGCTTATGATAATCTTTGGAGAATGGATTTATGAATTGACAAAAATAAAGATCAGTGCAAACCTCAGGCTGATGAACTGGCTTGAACCCAGTTACATGGGTTGATTTATATCTATAGCTAGTAATAGATATAATATATATCTTTTTTGATATAATGATAATAAAATTTAATAATGTGGCTGTACTGAGGAAAATGGCACAATACTAAGTCGGCAATGTTAAATACATGCATAAGTTAGCTTTCCTGTTTAAAGCAAATCAGTTATCCTCATTTTGTTGTTTTCAGTCCAGTTCCTCCTACTATTTCTCACAATATTAAGCACAAAGAAGCTAATAGTACTGGTGAGACGTAAAAAACACACCATCCATCTGGCGTTCACGCGTCAATGTCTTAACCATCTAACACCTATTTTCTCAATACCAGCTGCCCAGATTTGACAAACTCAATGCAAAGCATTGTCATAAAAAGTGCTCTGACATCATTTACAGCGGTGGGAGCTTGGCTTGTACTTTCTCAAACTGGATGTGTCACACCGCACCACTACACACAATCACTGAATGGACAGATGGCCACGGTTGATATGCATTTGAAAAACAGGGATTTGTTGTTCACATAGTTTTTACAGTGGATGGCTGTATGTGGGACATCCATCCATGGGTGTATATCTTCCCAGGACTTTGGCCCTCCTGTGAGGGCTGGAGGAGCTTTTACTCCTGGGAGAGTTCCCAGACATTAGCCCTTGGCAAATGGAAGTTCCCAAACATTTGGAGGAAAAGAGCCTCAGATCTTGTAAGTTGTAAGTCAAAAACAAGTGACAAAAAAAGTGTAACCCAGTGTCCGTGTGTGTACCTGGTGAGTCAGAGACTTGATTTCTCCCAGTGTGGCAGCCTGTTTCTTCATCAGAGCCTCTTGCTGTTGGATGAGATCTGAAGACTGTAACAATAGAAAAAAAATTCAATACAACATGTTGCTACTGAAAAGCACTATTGATCTGTGGCTTGCATCTGTGTCCATATGTGTGCATGTGGTATGAAGTGGGGGATAAAGACTGTTTTCATGTCTATGAGCACTTCTGCTCATGTTTCTCCCTCTGAGTGTATGTGTCTGTATATCGAGAGAGGAATACACCCATGGGATGCAACCTGAGCGGGAGAATCAATACAGTTAAGTCACAACAGGTTGGACTTGTCCACAGCCTTCCCTGCATCTTGATGCCCTTCAGTATTGAGCCTGATTACACAAGTGATTGTGTTATAAATACTTGTGGTAATTAATCGGTGAATGCTGATTGAGTACATCAAAATGAGCTGCAATCTGTAGGGGGGCGGGGGGACCCTAATGTTGCCAGGTCTTTAACCCAGTTCCAACAGGTCTGAATCTTGATGAGCCAACAGGGGAAGGAGAGCAGAGCTCAGTGAGTCATCGACCACGCATGGATTAGCCCGCTCCCTGTAAACAGCTTCTGAGTAATGGACAAGCCTGGCCTATGGTCAGGGCCCGCTGCACTTTACTCAGTGGGTAAAAGGGTGTGTGTCTGTGTCTGTGTGTGTTTGCGTATGTGGGTAGTTTGTGGGTGAATAGGTGTGCATGCTCACATGTTTCTAGGTGTACTTATAGCTCCACAGAGTGTGTGTGTCTATAGGCAACACGTGGGTGTCTTGTATGTAGGCATGTGAGCACATGTATAAAAGGAGTATTTTTCAAGCCTAAGGTGATATTTTTTTCCAGGTTTTGTTCGAATCTTCAGACACTTGCTGCTTCTCTGTAACCATAGTTACACTGATAAATACAATAGGTGTTAAACAGACTGGTGGATGCTGAGCTGCATGTGAGCTGCAACACTGATACTGCTTTCGGTTCACGTGCAGATGGTAAATGCAGTGCTGCACATACTCGTGTGTACTTTCAGGCTATATTAAGAGGGAGAAGATAACTCACACTCACAATCAGCTACCCCGACTGTGTCAAAAGGTAACAAAATCAACCTGTCAGCAGATGTTAGGATCGCTAATTAACATAACATATCTTGTTTAGGTAATCTGCACAAATATATAAGTGTTAAAAATACAAGTTAATGTTTTATGAGCTTCTATGTACCAGACTATTGTGGTTTGCTAGTTGCCACACCCCCTTTAAGAAAAACTTGTCTTGGTGTTCTTACAGACTAACAAACAAGGTGTAACATTTCAACTAATGTATAATAGTTTGAGAGGTGGTTGTTGTTTGTTGACAGATTTGGACATAGCGAGACTTCTTCTTTACCCCTGTTTCCAGTCTTTATGCCAAACTAACCTAACCTGCTGTTGGCAGTAGCTTCAGATTTAGCATTAAGGCATGGAAGTAGTATCAATGCTCTAATCTAACTCTTGCATCATGTCAAACTATTCCTTTAACTGGACACATAGATGCACAAAACAATCTCAGTTTACTCATACTTACTGCATCATCAGATTGACTCATCTCATCCAGCAACTCTGTAGACATTGCCTTTTTCAGCCTAAGAGAAGATCATTATAATTTTCAATTATAATCTTGTACAAAATATTAACAATTCATCAGTCATCCCAGGTCTAATGTGCTGTGCCGTGTGCCAGAGGAGTAAAAAGCTGAGCTGCTCCTCATCGCTCTCTGCTCACACATTCACTTTTGACAAGAAGCTGTAGCTCAGTTAGAGGAATGGCAGTGAATGGAACACACATAAAGTAACTCAAGGTGAGGTCATGCTGTGAACGCACCTTGCTTTCTTGGAGAATGAACATTTTAAGAGCTTTTTCTTCTTATTTTCTTTGATTTTGCTGCAAAACAAGGCAAAGACAGAAAGTGAGGGCTGCTTGATTTAAAATCTTAAGATGAATAGTGGCCCAATAAACAACCTCTTTTTTCCTTTTGAGCAAGGGTTTCAGGGCTTTGTGCGTCTGATGTGACCTTTTTCTTAATAGTGAATGGAAGACTTAGATGTTACGGTGTCTTTATGGACAGGTAGATGACCAGAGCTGCCTTCGTCCCCCTACTGCTGTTTAAACACCTGTTGGCTATTGGTTGTCCTGAGATAACCATCCACCAGCTGGGGACTTGGGATAACACACACACACACACACACACACACACACAGGACATCATAAGCCAGCCAAGGACATTGGAAGACCTGCACATTGAGGTGATTCATTTATTATCTGCGGTGTATTCTCTTTGCAAAATGTCAAATGTTTCACCTCAGATGACACACTCATGCGCACACAGCAAGACGGTGTGACACTGCAATCTCAGGGCACAGATTGGACAGACACAGTGAAGCCCTCTCAGTGTGTACAGCATGTCCCAAATGTGTCGTATGTGTGCTCGCACCTCTCCAGGGTCTTCATTTCACTGGTGTGTCTCTCTGTGGCCATCTCCAACAGTTTGGCCAGTCTCTGTCACGATAGTAGGAGGAAGTGGTAAAATCACAATCAAGGTAATACTGGAAAATGAGACTTGATTAACTCACACGGCAGCATCCGTGCCATGTGTAAATAAAGTCTCTCTTCTCTGAGCCAAAGAAAAGTTCAGCCCTCTGGTTTTAGGTTTGACCGCAGCATCTGGCCCGGGACCTGTGATCGAGATGCTAACTGTCACCTCACTCCACAGCCCGTCCACAGTACGGTCTACACTTTGTCTGTCAAGGGGGCAACCTTTGAAAAATTACCTGATTGACCCCTCAATCTCATGCAGATTCAGAGCTTATGCTAAGAGGACCCCCGAGTGCCGAGGTCTGATGTGTAATCAATAGAGCATCTAAAGCACTGGCTGCTTGCCCGTGAGCCCAGACACACAGAGCAGAGAGGTGAAATTAGGTTCTCCACAAGAGATGTGAATGCATCCAGAACCATGGAAATGAACCATGTTCTTTGGGGTGAATGGGGTGAATTTGACACAAAGACAGAACTGAGGATGAGGAGAGCACATGTTAGGAAAAGCAGTAGATCTTTCAGGTTCCCATTTAAAAATCCTAATCTAAGGATGAAATTTAAAATAAATAGGCCGATGGCACTTTTAAAAGCAGCTGCAATTTTCTGGTATTTAACTCAGACTCAGAGGTCTTGTGCTACACAGGTTAACCTCCCTCTCTCCAAGCCGTAGAATGACTGACAAACTATTGACTTATGACTTTGGAAAAGAATTTATAGACTGCAACACTACAATGAAAAAAATGTCCTCTGTAGAGGGGAGGAAGTTGCTGAGCAACAGAAAATGGAAATACAAAGTACCTCAAATGTGAATTTAAACTAATCATCATCTATTGATTTTTTTGGGCCTCCTGGCGACATCAGAACAAGATGTTGATATATCACATTAGAAAGTTGTTGTGACATAAGGAAGTGTGTATGGTAAATCCAATATTGCCTCTCCTTTAAGTTCTGTTTGCATCTCTAACAGCTCCTGATATCTGTCTATTACCGGAGTAAATAGAATTTTAAATTTAAAACCAAAACAACGAGCTGAAAGACACTAAATCTCCTTTGCAGAAGTGAGAACTGCAAAGGTGGCTGATAATTCCGTCTTGGTTTACAAGTGACCACATCTCATGACATGATCAATTGTTGTACATGTATATTTTGATATTAGAGCAGCTTTAAGTACAGTATTTGCATAAATATGCAGAGTTGCTATTAAGAAGCCATGTGAGATCCAAATTAAATCTATGCTTCACTAACCTCTGTAGCAAACTGCTCTTTCTTCTTCTTCAGCTGATCGCACTGCTCCAGCCGCAGAGCCTGCAGCTCGGCCTGCATTTTTTCCTTCTGCTCCTTCACCCACTGCGTCTGCACGTCGGAGTCAGGGGTGCTTCTCCCTTCCCTGGAGGAGGCAAGATATGACACAACAGGACAAAGGGAATAGCATTTATAGACCAACAGCCACTACCTCTCCAAGTACAGAAGGTTTATAATGTGGTTACTGGAAATCCTATACTCATATTGCCATGAATAATACATGTTTCATCCTGAAAGCGTTGTGTGAAAGACTAATATCCATATTCATCTAGTCGTTCTCTTCATCCTCTAATATTCTGCTTCAGCTAGAAAAACACATTAGCTGATGATTATTCTCCATGCTTCTTAATCTAATCTCATTAATAACACTGACCAAACAACAACAACAACTTCATTAGCGAGTCAGTATCAATATGCTGCAGAATTCACTGCTACTTTAAAGGAAAGTGAACAAACGGTCTGGTGAAAGACTAAACACTTGGACAGACGAGTCTCCTCGCTCTGAAGTGATCATGTGACAGCCCTCCTCAGTCTATCCAAGACTCTTTGGTCCATTTTTTTCTCTGTCCATATTTCAGCTTGAAAGTGGCTCTGAAAAAAAGAAAAGCACAAAATGACAACAAAAATCCCCTCACTCTTTTTTCTTCACTGAGGCCTTCTTCTTGATGGCCTTGAAGGAGTCAGAGTATTTTTGAATCAGATCCTCTCCTTTTCTTTGATACTTCTTTTCTGCTTCTCTCATCTCTCTCTCCTGACGCTTGATGACCTTCAGATAGTTCTTGTGCTGTGTCAGTTCTTCGGTAGTCACAGTTGAAGGCTCTGCAGCATAAACACACAGGGGTTTCTTGTGAGAAGCCTATTACTTGGGTCCACAGTCAATATGTGTTCATAATAAATCTATTCAATAAAAAAAACTCTAAATTTGTCTATGTTTTGCTTCTCAGGGACCTATTCTTCTATTTACATCCCAGAACCTGAGTGCAGCCCACGAAGCACATCAGTGTTACCTTCGCTGTATGTGAGTTGAGATGAGTCATCTGATCCTGCAGACTCTGGTGTTGCACGTGCAGGACAGGGCATGACAACAGCAGCGGGCTCTGCTGGAGCCTCCTCTGTGCTTGCTGTATCATCTGAAGCGGGCTCAGTGTTTGTGCTGGAGTTGTGTACTGGTTCATCTCCGGTTTTAGGGGCTGCCACTGGCTCTGGAGCCGATTCACTGTCAGAGTCCTCAGAGCAAGCAGTTGCTTGGGGAAGGGTTTCACATGTTTCACATGTTTCACATGCATCTGGTGCTGGGTCTTCAGCTGCAGCAGTGTCAGGACTTTCACAGGGTTCTGCTGTAAATTGCTGGTAATCTGGTTTGTTTTCTGCCTCCTCTCTAGCTTCTTCTTCACTTGTTTCTGGTGGACAATGTGACGATTGGTCACTGGCATCAGCAGGCAGTGAAAGCTCAGATACAGCCTTGTCTAGGGGAGGGAAAGTTCAGTGATGAAACACATCATCCAAACACAGGACTAAGACCTAAAACATGCGTCATATTAAAGCTGAGCTCTGAGCTGTGCCCCCTCAGAAAGGCTTATTACCTATGACAGGAACTTCACTTTGCTCAGTTTTGTTCGTGGGAGTTTGGACCACAAGAGGCAACTCATAGGGAGAAATGTAGTCGGAGGATGACTGCGTGGGCAAAAAAAGGACAGTAGCAGGCCTGGTCATCTTAAAATAAGTTAAAATGCTGTTAAAGCTTTACAGGAGGAGTGGGAACATTACTGATACGTCAGTTGTAGTGGATGATGGCTGAGTTAAGTTTGCTGTCACAGCTTTTCGTTACCTCCTTTGGCATCTTTGCGGTCTTCTCTGTGCCCTTTGTTGGGTTAAATAAGGCATCTGTGAAATCTGAGGAACAATCAGTGTATATTGAGGCAATAACTCATTATTTAACATTTATCAAATTGAAAAAGCAATAGGCGAGTTCCATGCATCCTAACTAAATCTAATCTAGTCCCTGACACATGTCACTCTGGCTGCATGGATTCAATTACAGCAGATTTTTTTTTTGTTTTGCAAAAGTGAAAAGCCAAGCACCTGCAAAGGCAGCAGGGATGTAGTCCTTGACCTCAACATACACAAAGAGAGCAGGCAGAGTGAGCGGCATGTTGCTCTCACTGCGCAGGCAGATGTGATGGAAGCCTGCAGGGACATAAAACAAACCCCCTGTGAATTAAAAAATGAGGCAGCAGCTCTCCTGATCCAGCAGCTGGCAGAGACAAGTTAGCAAGCACATTGAGGCCTCAGATGACGCTGTGACATTTTAATTCATGATGAATTACACACACACACACACACACACACACACACACACACACACACACTTTCACTGACCTGATTGGATGGCATCAACTGGGATGATCCTGTGTCCCAAGAATTTACCATTTTCCTCATGGACTACAATCCTCAGAGATGCCATTTCTGGGAGGAGGATCTATCCATGATGACAAAAACAAATACATTAAGACCAACACCAACACTGCAGGTACAAACACAGTCATCCACATATCAACATGTATTAGTGCATATTAAAGCATGATTATTGCACCTTCTCAAAAACAAAAGGCTCCTCATTCCACACTGGGTTGATGGCATTGGGCGTGGTGGTCCACTTGGTGCGATATTTCTTTCTGGGGTCTCCTGGCAGCCCGATCACTTCCACCTCAACCCCTGTTTTCACGTTCTTGTCAGAGAGAAACTGGCCCGAATAGATCTAGTAAGATGAATAAGATCTGATGACATGTGTGTGAAGTGGTTTTGTATGGTTGTGTCCTGTTGCGTGGATCCATGTTCAGGACACAGTGGATATAAATAGAGCTCAGGTTTTCACTCATGGAGAGCCTGCTGAATACCAGGAACTGCTGTATGTATCAGTCGCAGCAGGAAGCTTGTATCATTACAGACTCTGCATTCAAACAAGAGAGAAACCCAAACGACCAGGGCTGCAAATACACAGAAACAACACCCCCCCAACGCTATTGAGGGTAATTTATTGCTCAATTTAGAAGAGCAAACAGCTGTCAGCTACACTCATATTACAATGTGGGTTCATCAGTTTTCTTATAGTGCAATACCATAAATGATGCAGCTTTAATGCATAAGCAATCCTAACTGCAGCGTTAAAGTCATTATTTTTCAGCTTGACTTGTTTCCTTTTCTGTTTTTAGATTTGCTGGGATGTCAAACACACTGAGGGATGTAAGAGAAGGATGATAATAACAAGGCTGTACACCTGCCTTTATGGTCAGTGTGCTTGCCACAACGGTGTCAATCCTGTCACAGAAAGGGTCAAACTTCTTGTCGCTGCGGCGCAGAACATCGTGCTTGAGCAGGTATCCCATTCTGCCGTTGAACTCGAACAGGGCCATGTTCAGCTGCATGGGGAGATCTGAAGAGCAGACAAGAGGCAAAGCATTCAGGCCCCCTCTCTTCAGCTGAGGGAGCAGCAGTGAGTGTCCGGGATGCAAAGCACAGCAGAGACCTGCGCAGCTCAAAGAGGTGCAACACTGACCTGCTGTGGTGAAAAACAGAAGCTCAGGCTCAACACAACAGAGCATGACAATTTACATATGTCAGACTCAAATGATTCAACAAGGACCAGAAAATGGTTAAATCCCTTCAGGTATGGCAACACATTAATGACACTTGTGGTGATTATCAATGCATTGATTGTCCATTTCTACCCATCGTCTGGTAGTTGAGTGCCACCATCTGGCAGCCCACGTTCCAAAACGGCTGGGGGCTGTAATTGCATGAGTCCATTCTCGTTCCTTTTGGGTAAATCCTACTCATCTGCCTCTTATTGTATCTGAGAATGATGTTTTAAGAAGCACAGTTTTATATCTCTGTATTTGTATGTGAGCCAGGATATTCTTAAGCAATGCAACATAGGTTGGTCTAACTATGTGTCAAATTTAGATCCATTTTTAAATAAACTTTTAAAGGATACTCGACAAACTCAACAGCAGTCTTGGCAATCATTGCCTCCCCTTTGGTCTCCACAAAAGATGAGATGATATTGCTCTTGTTTTTTCCTGCAAAGAAAGAAAATAGGAGGTGGAATTACATGACTTGGATTTAGTATATGTTGTAAAACCTATTTTGTTTGATTGTTTGGTTCAAATCTACTGGGCATCGACATACTTCTGGCAATGTCAAAAGAGATGAATTTGTTGGGCTCGATGTAGTTGACCAGGGATGACATTGCCTCGTATGCTGTTACTTCTTGTCCAGCTGTGCCCTGTGGGGGATTGACAGGAAGTTGACTGACGTTTGAACTGTTTCGGCAGTAAAACTGTCAACACAGTTGTCATCCTCTACCTCATCTGATGTCTTCATTTTCTCCTCATCCTGTTCCTCTATCTCTACTTGCTCCTCATTTTCCTCCACAGCTGTGTCCCCTTCTGGTGAATCATATAAAAACAATGTCAGCACCAACACCTAAAAATAACTTGAAAAACCTATTTTAGGAGTCCAATCTGATTTGGCTTGATGTCTTGCACGCCCACCTTGGTTCTCCTGGGTGCTGGGCGCTGGATTTGCAGGATCCTGGGAGGTGCTGTTTGTGACCTGGGTGGGTCCAGCCGTGGTTGCGGTCTGGTTAGTGGTTGATATGGTGGTTTTCTTAGTCTGGACTGGTTTTTCATGGCTGCCCTTCTTGTTCTTGATGAGGATCTTGCCCATGAGCTCAGACGGGCTGGGGATCTGCTGACCTGGCTTCAGCTGGATTGTAGAAACAAGTAGGATAAAAGAGAAAAAAATTCACGTGTTCCCCAATTTGAATTAAGAAGATCCATCAATACCCACCTCTTGACTCCACACGTAGACAGTTAAATCAGTGTCATGGCAGCAAGAGGAGGACAAACATGAAACTTGAACTTTATCATTTATTTCCTTCACACTAACGCAGTTAGTCTGCAGCACTCAGCTGAGTCACACAGTCTAACATGATAATGCTGTATCTGATTTATCCAGACAGGGCTCTCTTTAGTAAATCCCCCATATACAAACTTTATCTAACTCTATTATTTTGACAGGAAGCTGTGGTGCAGAAGTGCACTCACGGGGTACTTGTCCAGCGGTTCTGTTAGCAGGGCTTCACCAAATATGGTTTTGCAGTAGTTGGCCATCTTCTCCTGCTGTTTCACCCTGTGACAAAGCAGAGAAACACCTGTTACTATGTGCTGCTACTGCCAGACTGAAAGGTTAATTTACATCCCCAGTGTTTTCCTTCAGTGTTTGTAAATGGCATTAGAACATTATTACATTGTGTTAATATCATTACATGGTGTGCGTTCACGGAAAAGCTCTTACGAGTCAACGTGGTTCTCAAATGAGAGGATAACGGGATACTGTGAAGTCTTGAAGGCGCTCTCAGCTATGGCTTCAATCACATCCTGTCACGCATAAAAAAAGACAGGTACTTTGGGCATTTTTTATGCTTTTAACTAGACTTAAAGGTTAAAGAAATGGAAGTAGCACGAGAGCAAAAATAAGCAGATAATACCACAGCAAACACTGGCCAAAAAATCATAGCTACAAACAGAATAACATCACAGAAGAGCGTGAGGCCGAGGCCGTGAGCCAATCACAACTGTTCTCCCAAAACACGTCGTGACAAACTGCAGAGCTATTGCTCCTGTGCAGAGCCCCCGAAGTCAGCGCCAAACCTATCACATGTAGAGGCTGACAGTAAACTGAACTGAGGTGTTGTGGCCGGGCCCCTGGGACTGTGCTGCTCCACTTGCCCTTAAATGGAACTGTCGAGTACAAGAGGATGATGGGCTGGGGGGTGGGGTGGGGAGGTGGGGAATATGCTCCAAGTGCTCAGTGTGTGTTTGTGTTTTACTGCATCCTCTGAAGGCAGTGTGACCAGATTCAGACAAAGTGTATATAAGGAGATGTCATAATGAAACTATGCAAACTGCTCTCACAGGAAATTAGACATTTCCTTGAAAAGGCCCAAGATTTATGATAAACAAATGCAAGGAAATCTTCTTTGTAGATGGGTAGAACTAGTTAGCTAGTTGACTAGCTCTCAACTAAATATACAATAACAATCATAACATATGATTTCAACCAGGCACCTAAATAAATCAGATAATAAAGTCATTGTGTTATTCAGCTCTGCAGTGAAAAAGTAAATAGTTTAAATGAAGTCTAAATCATAACTGTGTAATGTTAATGGTACAGGTAAGAAAATAAAACACTATTACTTTCCTATCTGGACATTAATCTCATGGTTATAATTATATGTTGTGCTAAATGCTGTTGTACATTTTGTGCACAGCCAAACAGGAGTATAAATTAAGTTTAAATGGGAGCAGAAAGCCCCAGAAAATGAAGCAGTACACACAATTGTGGTTTAAATTATAGTCCAAATAGGAAATGGATAGTGCAAACAGAACAGAATATGTTACACAAATAAAATCATAGTTTGAAGTGCCACTGAAACCTTTTGTCTTTGCACTATCAAGATACTGTTGAGATGAGCAAGGCACCAGACTTTGATCATGAGATAAAACACTGATACTACTGAAAAAAAGAATTTCTGCAAAAACAGTTGCTTTTATCTGAACAGAGTTTGTTATCTGTTCATGTCTGAATAATGTGTTTGTACTTGTTTACTTGTCCATTGTTTATGGTGTGCAAGTATTACATAAGGTATGAAAGTGAAGCAAATTGTGCGTTAACACCTTGAAGAGGATCTCAGTTGTCATAGTGAAGCCGTGGGTAATGATGGGCTCTTCATCTGGAGGTTTGCCCTTCCAGCAGTCCAGCTCCAGACACCGGCAGCCGGACAGCAGACACTGACGATACATCTCTGGAGAGGACATGCCGGAGAACTGACCAGCTGTGGGGTGGCAGAGACAGAAAGACAGACAGAAAATCTCCACATGAGTCCCAAAATTATGCTTGTTTCAAATTCAGTACAGGTACTTATGAGCTATAATAGAACTGGTGTTTGGGACCTGTCAGGTATGTGTTGTGGGAGGACTTGATGAAGTAGTGGGGTATGGGCTGCATCATGTTCTGACTCTTAGCCAGCCGGTCCTGCATGACAACTGATGTCTCCGGCCCCATCAGGAAGAAAAGAAAACCCTCTGGGGAAATCAGACCTATAAAGGAGCATTCAAACCAAAAATGTGATTTGGAGGCTGTGTGCCAATCCTCCATATGACAAACCTATCAACAATGAATCTCACTTCTGTTAGAGTTAGCCGAACAGGGTTCATATTTGTTAATCAGAGCCTTGATCTGGTCCTGCCGCAGGCGTGGAAAGAGCTCCTCGTTGAGCCGAGAGTCCCTCTGCTTCTCGTTGAGAAACTTGGTGAAATTCTCCTTGGTCATGGTGGGTTTTGTGGAGCTGGAGGTTACAGCAAAGCCATAACAATCGCATCAGCACTGCACATTATGTTGCTCATGCCCAATGCAGTCCGCCTGCCTGCCACCTGAGCCCATTGTAGATAGCTACTGCATGAGTTGGAGGCTCAGACTGGCCAAGCATGAGATCGGCGTAATGTAATTCACACCAGGCATTTCTGATTTTACGCTACCAAATTAGAATACGTACAGAAGGATGTTCATGGCTTTATAACTATTAGATAGAAAATCACCTGACCCTTTTGTAATAGGTGCATCTTGATGCTAGAGGAAAGGGTTGGGAGTAACATGATTATGATAAAGACAGTCATAACAAAAGCTGATTTTTTGTGGAGAGCAAAATGTATTTATAAGGTAAATGCAAGATAAAGCTAATTATAAGAATGATTTGATGTACAGTAGGTTTGTATTAGGGAAAACCACTGGATATTTGACGATGCACTGAGGATTATGCAGCCGTAAAGTATTCAGGGAGGTAACGGTGGACTCACTAAGAAGTGAAGATCTCGTAGATCTCTGGCCGAGGGCAGAGGTTTGTCAGGAAGGCCCTGAAGGCAGCCTCAGTGAACACATCAGTCTTCATGGTGTCATGCTGGCATGTGACAACACGTGACATCCAAGTCAGAGAATTTTTACAAAAATGACTAAAAACTGTTTACTATTCCAAAAATATAAGCACAAACATTTGGTCTTATATTGCAATAGTTGTGCAATCAGAGTGTTAAATTGTAATAAGGTATCAGGCCATGGGAAGTCTGGGGACACGTTCACGTAGTCACATAGATAAAAGTCACGGGTCAAAACAAACAGAACGAGGTCACAGGAATAACATTTTAAATGTACTGCCTGCAGACAAAAGTTCAGTTTCTAACCTTTCCTTTAGGGAGATGTGCTGATGCTAAGGCACTTTCCACCCTCTTCTTATCCGCAGGGAACATCTTGTAAATACTGAGAAAACATAGTGAAACACTGAGTGGGAAATATGAAAATCCACTGTACAAACCAACTGCTGCGTGCCATCCTGCACCTTCACATGGCTGCACCATGACCTACTTTTTCACCGGGATCTTGCCGTCCTTGTTGGTCTGAAGAGAAATGCGGACGTACCTAAGATTGAAAACACAACAGATTGCTGTTACTGTGTGATAATTCAGCACTGTGTTACACAGGATGAAATGAAATGGTTTGGTGTTCACTGAGAGTTTACAAGCTCAAGTGACGAGACTGTGATGTTCTCTTACATTTTTTCCAGGAAGACTTGTCTGCACGCATTGTTTCTCGCTGCGTTGTAGGCAAGTGCAAGGATGTCATTTGCCCAGTTCTGATGTGCATTTAATCACAAAAAATACATCATTAGCCCTAAATGAATTATAAAAGCTTTTAAATCCACACAGACTTACCACCAGAGGGCATGAGCATAAGAGGACCTCAGGAAATGAGAGCAGTGCATTACAGTTGATTAGATCTATGACAAATGTACGTGTGTGTGTGTGTGTGTGTGTTGTATACTGGCTAATGGCCTGTGGCTATATTACAGCAACAATAAATGAGAGGGGACAGAAGAATATAAACAGCTGGAACAAGGACACAGTGTCAATAACATAAAGAGCCAGTTCATACAGGTTTATTATGGTTCATGGTTTATTACCTGTGTCACTTTCTCTTTACAGGCAAAGAAGTTATCATATGTCAGGTTCACCATGTCAGGACCTGAGATGATGGTCAGGGTTTTGGCGAGATGGTTGCTGTCTGGGAAGTCCAGGTTGAACACGTTGCGAACCTTGGGATGCTGTTGAAAGCAAAGAAAAAGAGAGAGTATAATTATTCAAAAATCCCCTCTGACATTCATTTTATGACCAAATTAAATGTCATTGGCTCATGATGAACTGCATCCTCTGTTTACTCAAAAATCACATCTGAAACGTTGTGCTCTACACAGATATGCTTGTTTAACACAGGCAAATGTGCTGACCAGGACATGCAAACATATGCACATACACACTCAGAATCATGCACTCACAAACACACACACAGAAAAAATTATGCTCAACACAAACAGGAGCAAGTACAGTTTCAGGCACTGCTCTGCTGTATATGATATTCTACAATCATTTACGTCTATGCTATACTGTAGCAGTGCAGAGCTGACATAAGCACTGCAACCGCTTTGCCAAATTTCCTTGGGAGCCCAGAGAGGAAGATGTGGTTCCAACCTAACCAGGATGGTGCAGAGCTCCAGGCTCTGGGCCCTCAGGGGAACAGATTTCAGATTTCTTTTCACTTGAGGTATGATGGTTACATACTGCAACTTTCTGTGGAGGCCAGCTAGGACTTTCAGTTCACTCACAACATCAAAACATGCACAAGCTTGCTCACAGAAATCTCAGATCATGACTCAGTGTGTGCTGAGATGTGTGTTTGTGTATGTGGGGGAGTAGCCTGGGTGCATGTATCCATTGCCATTTCATTTTTTTGCAATGCAAATGCTCCTCTCGTACTAATGGGCAAGGTAAAGGCTTGACACTGTATTTGCATGCCTGCACAGGTTCTTATTCAACAACACATTGCGATTGTTATTTTGTTGTGTTGTGATTTTATTATGGTACATAATAATACTTTACTCACTTTGGGAAGCTTTGCGTATTTTCCTGTTCGGGTATCTCTGATGGTAGCAACATCAAGAAAGGATGTCTCCTAGAAACAAGAAGCAGAGAACCCTCTCCAAAAATGAACTCAACATGTAGGTGCCACTCCAAATATGGATGGAGATACAAGTCATCCTTTGGCAAAGTGCAGAAACTACAGGCCTCCTCCTTTGTGTGTGAAGAATTTTCAACAATAACATCTGAACACATCATGAAGGAAACTGTGGTGATGTTGTTTCATATTAAATGCGAGCACTTAATAGTCAACAACAGCGTGCCAGCAGTGACTGAGGCACATAGCTTGTATACGCTCGACTGGTTTCATGATGTGGTGAAAACCAGAGGGTGCCTGAGTGAGAGAGAGAGAGAAATGGAGAAGCAAAGACAAATAGTCCTCGATCCATCGAGCGCGTTGCAATTCAGCTGCACAGTGCAGCAGGGCGGCAAGCCCACATCAGTACCAATCAATAATCTCCACAAGATGCTGGGACCGGAAGGTGCAGTGCAGCCCTTAGCTATCCCACAGCTTTGATGGATCCTAATCACAGTATACATTACACACTGTGGAGGTGAATCATGGTAACATGATTACTTCTACTTGATATGTCTTAATCTGTCAGGTTGTGTTGGTCTGATGCTCAAAAAGCTATTTTACTTCTATCACCTGTACTGTACAAGGCCCCCACCCACCCACTCACCCAGAATCTTCTCATTGATTACCTTGCTTTGGTTGATCCAGTAGACATAAAAACCTTTCGAATCCATCTTCATGGTGACAGGGACGGTCTTTGTGGAGTCCTTGATGGAGATGAGGGAATTGATATTCACACATTTTGGACATTTATTGAGTTCAAGCCTCTGAAAAACAGCTGCTTGATGGTGACATGTTGATCCTACCTGAGTTAAATGTTAAATGAGACCATTGAAAACCATTGAAGACCATTGAAGAGGACTACTGATATTTTACAGAACAGATGAATCACTGACAATAAATGTTTACGGTTGATCAAAGTTACAATTAAACTTCTGTATACATACTGATTTCTCATTTTGTCTGACACTCACCCATTCTGATTTACTTGAAAAATCTACTCACCTCTGACCATTTGGTAAATCTTTCCCCTTTGACCAGGTAGTCTTTGACCTCTGGGGGCTCTAGAAAGTATCTTTTTTTATTCATTTTGTCCTTTTGTCCAAGAGCAGCTTTTGTTTCAGTTTATTGCTGTATATCGTATAATGTAAGTATATCCACCATGTGGACATCCATCACAACCACCGGCTAGTTCTTGTGTGCACATAAGTTCATAGACTCTGACTGGACTGAGGACGCACCACAATAAATATGCATTGCAAATTAAGCTGAAAAAACAAACATGTAATATGACTAAAGGTGGATGTGCTGCTGTCAAACTGCTCACAAAGACAAAGCTGTAGATTATGTAGACAGAAAGGAGAAAGAGAAAAGATTGGTTTTACACTAACATTACATGGTTAATTCACCAATATTCACATATTTTCTTCTTCGCTACTGTTTCTGGAAAGACATGTTGCTTTTGAATGTTTGTTGATGTTTTTAGTTTGGTGAAACAAAAATTTCACTGCATTGCAGTGGAGTCATAATCCCTTCAGACAAGGATATCTCAATCAAAATAAAAGAGAAAATGCTTTTTCTTGTAGTTAGGGCAAACTGACCCCTTAACTGATTTTGAGTGTTTTCTTGTTCAGTGTCAATAACAGGATATCACCTGGAATATGTTTCTCCGTACCTTATTGTTTTACCAAATGATGCTATAACCACCTGTGCAGGGTCTTATGGAGTATCAGTTATTACTTCGGGACTCACAGCCGTTCAGACATCATTCAAATAAACCTTCAGGTCATGCCATATCTAATCCAAACGTTCAGCCAGTCACGGACCAGGGGAGTGATTGTATGTGCAATAAAACTAGTCATATTTGTAGATTTGTTGGATGAAATGTCAGCCAGGTACAACTGTCATGTGTAATGTTATTTTATTATGGACTCTGGACACTGGAAACATCCAGTGTTCATTCACTTTAATTTCCACTGAAGAGAACCAAGCTGATGCGAGCCAGTATAGGCTAATGAAGTATAAACCTAAATCTGTAGCCTACGTTTGTGAAATTGTATTACAATTGGATTTGTTTTGAGTTATGTTTATCACTTTATGGGTAGTTAGTTTAACCTCTTTTGAATTATGACACATCACTGGTCAGTTTTTGCTGCCCTCCCACTTCACCTGTTTCATCTCTCAGCCTCCCAGAGGGCATGCGCAGTGAGAAAGCCCGGGTCGCTGTCCATTGTGCTGAAATTTAAGTGGACCAGCCAGGTAGGATTGGGTTGTAACGGATCCAAAACAAAACCAAACATCTGGTTCATTCTATGCTGTTTTCTGCCGTAACTAGTTTATCACTGGAGTGAATAAACTCCACATCGGGCATTGCATAATTCATAAACTCTGACAAAACGCATTAATTGCCGCTCTATTGGCTCACTGCACGTCTACGTACGTGCTTTCCACTTGGGTGCGCACACCGTGAGGTAAACACTTCCCAGCGTCACTTGAACAAGCGTTCATCCGAGCTACAACATCCTGCTCTCCATGTGCGCCACAAGCGTCCTGATGTGAAAGTGGTGTGGGATTTTTTTTGTTGTTGTTTTGTGGCTTCTTCCTTGGCTGCTGCACAGCTGCTGCTTCTTTAAGAGCCACCGCCCGCCCCCTCTCCTGTATTTTTAGCTGAGCCAGCCACTTCATTTGCTGGATAGGACAGACAGCTGTGTGCCGTGTGATCTAACTTAATCTTTTTAATAAATGACATAAAATCTCGTACTGCGGATTCGCCGCGGGGCCTACAGCCAGCTGTTCTCTAGAAATGTCGTATGAGGCAGACGTTTGTCCCGCCGCTGTCGGATGCTGAAACGCGCATTCAGCCCGCGGATGCTTGATGTCCATTATGAAACGCAATGCCGCGCTGGGTACCGAATGTTAGGCGCAGTGCTTTTGACATCCAATGAATTACGAGAAAACAGTTTAGCCGCAAAGTACTCCTGCGGTGCGGTCGGTTCAAGGTGGCCCAGCATCCTTCTCCTCAGCCCTCAGCTTCCTGTCTTCTCTTGGACTGTGGATAACAAGAAGCCTTCAAGACGGAGGGGGTGGTGGAGCATCGAGGAAAAAACAGGGGCAATATGAGAGAGCGGGACTTCATGCCCAATATGGAGAGGGGCAAACCTGCCACTTACACGGGGGACAAAAAGGCTAAGATGGCTGCTAAGACGAACAAGAAGTGGGTGAGACTCGCCACTGTTTTTGCATATGTATTGTCCGTGTCCTTAGCAGCCATTATCCTGGCAATTTACTACAGCCTGATCTGGAAACCAACTAGTGCATCCTCTTCTGCGGGGAAGCCAGGGGTGCCCGAGGAAGTCACCCCCGCCACGAACATCTCAACTAATATATCCACAATCAACAATGTCTCAGAGTGGAACTCTACGCAGTCGGGGCTGCTGTCTCTCAACCAGACCAGGCAGGGCACAACCCCGCACAGTCAGGCGTTTCAGTGGGATGACATAGCAGAGAGCGTGGCCGTCTCCCCGCGCGGTGCCGGAGCAGAAATTGCGCACTCGCAGCAGGAGGAAGGACTGTACGCGTCATCCCACGGTCACACGAGCACGGAGAGATCGGGCACTTTGGGCAGAGAGACGCGCGCGTCTCAACCCCGGGTGAGCCATTACGTCCCGTCGAGCACCAGGGAGTCTGGCACCGCGCTTAATGAGGGCGAAGAGGAGAGGGAGGCGCGCAGTCGGGCTGAAGGGGCGACTGACAAACGCGACACCGAGCAGGCGGCCGCGGATCCCGCCACTGTTCCTCCGACGAGCCGTGCTGGCCCGAAAGGAGACTGATAGGGCCGGATCACCACCACCTCCCCTCCCTCTCTCACGCACACAGAAACTGACCCAGCGAGGAGTGTTTTACAGACTCAGTGCCGCAGGTCGGATAACACACAGGTTTCCCACTTTAAACTCATTTTGCAGGTCCTCCTGTGGATACTGAACTGCGAATATCTCTTGCTGAGAGGGAGGAAAGAGGAGACCTGGCTTCTTCTATGAACACTTTTACCCCTCATAACTAACTATGCTTTTTTCGTTTCAGGCCATCTGTATGCCTTAAAATCAGTGTGTGTCTACTTTACCTCGGACAGTTTCTGAGGCCACTACTCTGTCTGTGCGCGTGGACAAGACTGATAGATATTTTGTTAAACTAATAGGACAAAGGCTCAAGAGATGCTTTGGGTTTTTTAGGACATGAATGTGTCTCACGGGCATACAGCGCTTAACATCACTGCCATTCATCGGCCGGTCTAAACCAGTACTGCGTTATTGCATTTTAACATAGGCTGTTCTTTACATTTCATGGATCAAACCTGGATTCCGAGTAGAAGAACTGCGTTATTGAGTTATGCTCAGGTATGTGCATATAACCATGTAAATGTAGTGTGTATTTGGTTATGTACATATAGGGCAGACATACATCTTTTTGGCCTTGATGAACTTTTAGTGTACTTAGATGATTTTTATTGAAGGTACAATATGTATAATAGGTACATAACTATATGACAAGGTACAAATAAACATCCTTAGACAATTATTCATTTCTATGGTTTTATATAACTGTATAACAGATCTATGAAAACCCTGCGTTAATCACTGACGTTGCCCTGTATGATATTTTATTTATTCAGTTCAGAGTGGATGATATATATTCAAATAAACGTTAGGTTTTTACTAACAGCTGTTTTCAAAAATGAATGGTCAGATGTATTTAAATGAACTGTGGCTCACTTCAGAGTGTAAAAATAATGTGCAAACTCTGCATTTATTGACTTACACGATGACCTAGGCTCAACACAAATAATACCAACAGCACAAATGCAGAGAGCAGTCAGTTTACAGCCCTTCCTGTCATCTGCGTGTTCAATCACATTTTGGGTGGGGAGCCCTTTAATTACCTGAGTGAACTGTCCCTTTGTGTGCGGTCAGAAGGACGGTCTGCTCCACGCAGAGAAGAGAGAGGCATTCATCTCGCAGCCTGTCTCAGTTCACTCACTGCAGCTCTCACTGAAACCACTTCACACAGTCACATGTGGTGAACTATGAAGTGGAAATAAGCCCAACCGCCCCGTGCACTCTCCCAGCAGCATGTGAGGGAGGTGCATTGATTTGAAAGCTCTGTTGTTACACTGTACAAATCTGAGAGGAACACATTATGCAATACCGCTTTGTGCTATTTTGATCCATCTCTCTCTCTCTGAAAAAGGACCGTTTGGCTGAAAGTTTTTTTGCTGTTGCCGTGTTGGCTGGTGACACGCATCATTCACTATATGGTGCTGAAAATAAAACCGCTTGATTTCCACGGAGCAGCCAGTGATGTAAACGGTGGTGACACACTGTCCCTTTGGTGGTGAGCAAAAGAGGAAGTCCATTCATGAGGGAAGAGAGCGAGCATCTCCCGTGTGTGCCCTAAAAAAATGTAATGCAGAGTGTATACAACACAGTGACAGGCCTGTCAATGCTGCAGTGGCCTCTGTGTATGGAGCGGCCTTGACAGATGTGTTTCCAGTGCCTCTCTTGGTTTGGTGTGATATATGGCAGGAGTAATGACCGACCTATTGACAAAGGAGTTCATCAGCATTGACAGTTATTGCTGGAAGCTGCGTCAGAGTCAGGACACAACATCTGACCTTATGACTCTTGAACCCAGGCAGATGATTACATCATCTGATATGAAATCAGTCCTATATTACATTAAAGCTCAGTATGAGATTTGTTTCTTTTTTAGCTCCAGCCAAGCGATAGATCACACAATGTCCTTACAACTACATCAACCATGGCGAGAGGAGCACTATAAAGCAAGATTTGCCAGGATTTACTCTGCTAATAATGTAAATTACAAGGCAGAGGAGCATTGGCAGAAAAATGCTTCAAGATCATCTCCAGACATGTCTGAAGGGAAAAAATGTGTGTCCCATGTTTTTTCCTCACAATCAAAGTTTAATTAACCTCTAATACATCTACATCTGCTCCTTCTCCATCATTAAAAAAACCCAGAATCTGTGAACATGCAAATATTTCTTAACTTTAACTTGAACTCAGGTTTAAGGTAACAACAAATAAACTTATGGTATTCAGCGTGAACACACATAACCTTCTAATCTCTGTGCAATAGTCTGGACACTTTTGAATGGTAGAGAGTAGATGTTCTACTTTTTCTAGACGCTATTTTCCCTGTCAGGTTTGACATGTTTGGAGGTGACACATTACAACCAAGAGACCTTTCCAACACAGCCTGGCCTTTCAACGTAGCATTGTTTGAACAAGACACCATCGCAAAAGTTAGGAAATAAGAACATGTTATCTAGCAGGATAGGGGGAAAATATGAAGACAGTGAACAATAGCTTTTTTGATTAATGAAAGGCCAAACGTGATGAGTTGTATGTCATAAAACAAAGATGAAGCTGCGTGCACATGGGCACTGTGTTGTCATCTTTCAGGCAGTGTAATATTAAATTTATCTCAAGGCCTTTGGTGAAAAACTCTCCTTCAATAACACAATAACTGTTTCTGTGATTTAAACAATCAAAATATAGATACATAGCAAAGAATATCATGTCAAAGAACTAAGAAAAGTGTTGTATCTATTATATAGGATGTCAAGGTCAGAGGTCAAGAAATGGACCAATATTGTAATACTTGATCTTAAAGCTGTACTGTGTATCTGAGAGGTGAGACATTATTTCTGACCCATTTAAAAGCATCAGCTGGTTAAAATTAGCTTCATGGTTAGCTAGCACTGACAATTTTTTACTAATTTTTAGTCGGTGTGTCAGTGTAATAAGGACATAAATTTTTAAGATGCAGAAATGAAGACTAAATCATATTTCAACGGAATACTGTATCGTATATTTCTAACTGTTTCTACCGACAGGCCTTAGACTAGATTTATTGGATGATGCAGACAGAAAGGGCCAACCCCAATCAATACGGCAGACACAGCACGTGGACACCTTGTCATCACAGCCTCCTGGCCGAGCAGAAGAAGGCAAGGTGGGGGTGGGCACTCACTCTGCTTGATCATGGCAGCTGCTGAGGCGTGGTTGTTACATCCTGAGCCCTGACAGGGCTGGGCTGGGCTGGGCTGGGGAGGGGGTGAGTATGACGTACATTCTCAGTAGGGACCGACAACCTGTCTACATGAGATTTTGTCAGGGTCGCAAGGCTGGACCAGACATCGCTTCAACTTAACCGGCATCCATCAACAGTAATGAAACACCTTGAGAGCCCTCATCTATTACCTCAAGGGGCTAATGGAACGCATCACAAGTTTAGGAGAAAAAAACAATACTAGAAAGGCAGCATGTTTCTCAAAGTGTCAATTTATTGCTTTCGGGTAAGAAAAATAAAGTAATCCTTTGGTCTCCAGCCTGGTTTAGCACATAAATCTACTGTCGTACAAAAACCTATCTCCAAGCCACAAATTTCAAACCCAGCAACAAAACAAAAAGCCCATTGATGCACCGAAAAACAGGCCTCACCATCACCTTGCTAAAAAGCTGCTTTGAAACAAAAGTTGAGCTCTGATTTTTTCCTCAGGAAGATGAGCTTCTGAAAGCTTACACGGTGGAGCTGACATAATCCTACACTGCCCTTCAATCCTCTAAACACAGCCTACAGGCTGTGTACACCCCCACTGTAGCATAGTATTGCATCAGACACTTCAAACCATTAGCTAGCTTAGCACCAATGTGAACCGGCAGTGTTACAGACAGAAACAGTGTGTTTGCTAATGTCACTCTGCTGGTGTCATAAAGGACACCTCGACAAAACAAGACATTTGGGTTCATTTTGAAGGAGAGCGGAGCTGCTGTACACACTGTGCAGCATGTGACAAGCCTGAAAGCCTCAGGGGCAGAAGGCTGCTATGGAGACAGCCTTGGGAGCAGATAATTAAAATAGTAGCACCTATGGGAGGTCCCACCTGTAGGGCTGAGAGGGAGCTGTTTCCAATTGAACGGCCCTGCAGAGAGCTCATCTTAAATTAATCAAATCCAACATGAAGGCAGACTCAGTGGGCCAAGGTCTACATTTCTGGCGCTTTTCTCTCTGAGACCCACTGTGGTGGCCTTGCTCCTTCTCTGTGTCCTTAAAAATCTCAAGAGCTTCGTTCACATCTATGGTGTCATGGCCGGTGGCAATGTGGGGGAGGGAAAGAAGGGGTGAAAGTGCAAGAAAATACAGCCAGAGTCACAATTACAGAATTTGAAATACAGAGGAACTTTATTGATGTTCTGTAAGCCTCCTTCCTTACAAATCGTTCTAAAGTATGGGAAAGCCATGTTGCACACAGGTCTCAGTTAGCATCAGCACTCATACACACAGTACAGTACAAAGCTGAGATCACAGCTCGACACACGCTCACACACAGGCACACACACGCATACATTTATTCCCTCCTCATGAATGATTGTGAAAACCGGGAGGGGCATCGGTGGACACCCGAGCCAACACCGCTTCTTACATTTGTCACTTGCACATGCTGAGCAAGTGTTCAACAAGGACGAACTGCTCTAAGGTTGTAGGTCCTAAATTTCATTTCACTAAACTGAATTCCACAGGGATTTTTAAATATTTTAGAGCTAATCTCTAAGACCTGCTTCTGAAACAGATGTTTCTTTTACCACTCATTCAAATTCCATATATAATACGGAATAAGGCCCCGACTCAAAAACAGCACTTTTTTTCTTGATGGCCGTACAGGCCATAAACATTGTGACTTGTTTTTTTGGTTTTCCCCAGTGTGTTTCTACTCGATTCCTGACTAATTGTATTTTATGTAACCACAGTTGAGGCTGACAGGGCCCTGAAGCTCAGAGCATGTCCACTATGTTGTCTACTTCTGGTTATATAACTGTTTACTACACTGTACTCCACTGATGAAAGCCAAAAATGTTTTTTTGAGGACAGAGTTCTTGTAAGGCGTCTTATTATAGTTTTCACTGATACCAAAAATACAGTAATAGACTGGCAATAAATAAAAACAAATCCATACATTACAGAGAAAAAAAACAGCTACTATAATGCACATACTCATTGTTTTAAAACTGAAAAGTTAGATTTGCGAAATCAGTCTAGGTAACATTCTGTTGTCTGCTGGAGAGGCAAATAAATAAAAATCAATACTGATGCTGCACCCAGGGTTAGTGCAGTACATTTAACACTACAGTATGTTATGATACAAACCATGAAATAATGGTACACCTTCAGTATTTGAAGAAGCCAAAATGCAAGGCACGGCAACAGACTAAATGTTGTCTTCCATGATTGTAAAAGAGAGCAAATGACGAAAAGAGTTCTAAAAGGGAATTACAGCTGAATCCCAGTGTTTTGACTGAAGACTGAATCTTCATGGACCTGAGTGATGTATTTTCATTAACTCAAGTCTCTCTGTCCCACAGGGAAGACTCTTAACACCAGTTGTTTTAAAAACAACATGAGCAGGGGAAAAAATGTTTTAGGTCCCAGATAAGTTTTCGATTCACAAGCTTGACGTCGTTTATGTCTGTGCTGACATTTGTAAAATTGGACATAATCACAAATACATATTAACTGCTTAAAATATATTTTGAGTCTGAGGAAGACCAGATAATTGGGATTCAGCTGTAATATTGTGCCGATTCTAAGGAACAGGGTAGCATAAGGATGTTAAAGGGCAAGTTTGAGATTTTAGTTAGTATAGTGTTATTGATCACACAGATTTGAAAACAAATGTGTTGAGGCTAGCAATATGGATTTTGCTATTAGCTGACTATTAGCATAACATTAAAAGGATACACCAGTGATTTTGATCTGTACTTTGATATAGTTGGGGGAATTTCAAAAGACAGAACAATCTGTGGTGCAGAGACCAAGATATCCTGGCTTTTAGTCCATATTGCGGGAGGAACTCCAGAAACACCGGATACTACAATTCCTGTAAGTCAAACTTGTGACATCACTGTGACTCCATCAGGGTTGTTTTCTCAGACTCGATGAAGGAGTTATACAACGTTTTTTCCCCTCACAGGAATAATTTGGAAACTTAACAGTATCTCGGTCAGTGGCCAATAAGACAATTAGTCTCAAATGTGCCCTTTAATAATGGATTGATTTCTGATTCAGGAAAGGCCACTGACTGATGCTGGAAGCAGTTAACAGATAATATCTACTCACACACATCTGAGTGTACAAAGACAGACTCTACTGTAGGTCCGTCACTAATGTATCATCATATAATACAGACTTTACTTCATCATTGAAAACACCTCTAAGGCAGAATCAGGCACTAAATATTATGACTGTGGCTGAAGTGTATTGTCAAGGGCTACCTAAGTTCAACAGCATAGCTAGCCTCCTGATATGTACCTCGAAATGTTCATACAAATGTAAACATTCAGTGATATTGCACTCAAGCAGCATACTAACATACCGTGTAATGTGTCAGTACACAAACTTTTATATTCATAAAGTGCTTGGATGAGGGAAAAGGTTCATCATTCCTATGTCAAATTTTCAGATATTTGAACACTTCAGTGTTTGGGACGCGCCACAGCAAAATGAAACCATGGTTCTGTGTGTAAGCCATAAACTTGGTATGTCAAGAGAGTTACCAGAAGCGAAATGATGCATCCAAATACAGAGAGGCAAGGCTCCGTGTCGCTGTGTTTTGGTTTCAGTATCTCCATCCCGAAAATGTCAGTCAAACAATCTTCCCGTGCTCTCTTGCCTGCAAAAGAGAGAAAAAACAAACACAAAAATTATTCATCAAAGTTGTCATTTCTTTTCTAGAATTCCCAGTTCATTTATTTATGACAGGCCCGTCACTTTTCTTCTGCGTGCATGACTTAAGCAGGCGGCCGTATATTATCAGGCTGTTTCAGTGCTGGCTGAGATGAAGAGGCATTTCCTCATGAGACCATTTCTCCTCCACTCAAAACAGGGCTGCGAGGTGGTGAATATACTTAAACTGAAATTGGATATTAGAGCCAATCTCCCTCTCTCTCCATCCATTTAACTCCTGATCCATTTGCACTTTTCTCCATCAGTCCATTTACACATCTATCGATTCGCCCATCCCTCTTCCTGTCTTTTGCACTGACCTTGTCGCTACTGGTGGAGTGCGCTGGGTGTGTTTCTCTTGACTCCAGGCTCAGGACAGACAGACCAGAGTCTATTAGCTCCTCTGTGTGAGAAAACCATCGTTAGCTTAGTTATTAGCTTAGATGTGCTGCCAGAGAAGTCAGTGCCACTGAGAATATTTCATACCTGCGTTTGTGTTGCTAATGTTGCATTTGGCAAGCTCTACAGGCTGGACCGAGCCCTCCCGTGAAGGGCCATGGGCTTTTTCAGCAGGGGGGGAGTTGGGAGCTGTGGGGGCATTGCTGTCTTTTTCAGTACATTCAGTTTCAAAAGCCTGCTGCTGGGCAACAGGAGGACTGCCTCCCTGATCCTGAGCACTACTATCATCCTGCTTGGCACTTTCAAGGGACTGCTGTTGCCCTTGCACTTCATGTTTGTTCTTTTTCGGTGCGGAGGCTTTTAAGGAGCTCTGACTTCTTGATTCTGAGCCGGCAGAGTCCTGAGAGCCTGTGGTTTGCCTCGTATGAGCTCCCTGGACGAGTTCCTCTGAAAAGCGTACTTTCTTCTCCGAATTCCGGGGGGACGGGGCCTCTGCAGACCCCTGAGCAGAGGTGTCCTCTCTCGAGGTAGTGGCTGTCGCGGGGGCCGTGAATCCACTCGCTTCCTCAGACGTACTCAACAAATCTGGGCTGGACGACAGCTTTGCTTTCGAGTCCTGATCTTTCCGATCTTCTGCTACAAATTCTGTGAGGGCATCAAGTTCCTCCAAGAATTCCTCCAATGTTGGATCAGACATCTAACAGATGACATTAGACAAAAACTCCAGTGTTTTTGGTTGCAGAGTTCATATTCACACTAACAGAGGGCAGACTGCTCACCTGTAGGTTCTCTCCATCCTCTTCATTTGCCTGCCATCTGAAAAATGAAGGGACTGTTATCACAAACAGTGTGGGAATAGGTGTGTTATTCTTTTGCACGTTACAGCATGCAACTTCATAATTATGCAACATTTTGCTCTCTGCTGGGAGTCAGATGAGAAGCTCCATATTCACCGTACCGACATAAGCGGGGTCTATCTCTTGCCATGAAAGCCCTCATAGCATTAGTGGCCTATGGGCCTCCTCTCTCTGCACAACGATCTATTTCCAGCTGTGCCACAAGCACGTCCTCAAGAAGAATTTGTCAGGGAGAACACCTCAGTGCTGTTTTACACTTTCCCTGAACCCCACCCACTGCCATCTCTGAGCCGTACGGACAAAAAGTCATCTGGCACATTCCCCTTTTACACTGAGAGGCCATAATGCCTTTTCTTCTGAGTCTGTGGTCTCGTGGTTTTTTGAGATTATGAGCAACGCTTGTGTAACAGCACACCCGAGAGCCTCCTCATCACCCAGCACAGTGGCTTGTTTCACAGCAGAGGAAGAGCTGGAGGAGAAAAACAAACGAATGCAGTGAGATGTGAATGAGGTCTTCTGGGTTATTTAGTCAGCTGCCACAACTTCTAAATCAAGTCTCATGACATCCCGTGCAATTTGTACATCAGAGCACAGTGCAGGAAATCCCTGTGCCTTCACGACCGTTTCGCATATTTCATTAGTCATAGTAAGTTTGCTCCTAACAGTTTCCTGAGGCTGTGGTGAGAGACATCCCAATGGGTGAATCCACTTCAACATCAGACTGCTGCGGGCAAAGTCCCAAACTAAATAATGTATAGCAGTTACTGACCTCCTGGCCCTCCCGGTCAGGCGGTCTTTGCCTTTTGCCTTACTGCTCATCACAAGCACATTTTTAGCTCCCTTGTCTTTTCCTCGCTTCTCATGACCTTGGACGGAGGAATACAGAGAGTTCCGGTCACAAATCAATGACATTTTACCTAAACAGATTTAATTAAACATTTCTGCTGAGACAACACTGTGTTTTTAATAGTTTCCTCGCTGTGTGGGCCTAAATTTCATTTTTCACTCTGCCCACCCAACAGAATCTGCCAAAAGAGTTTATCCCACAAGTTCATACAGTTAAATGAATTATCTGAATGTGTCACACAACATCCTTCCTGACTGTACACTACATTATTATCTTTATGTACTAAACTAATCAATAAAAAAATAAGTGGAAGATACCTCTTGTGTCCACATTTGCCCTGGGTTGTCCTCTTCGAGCATTTCGTCCACCTGGAAATGAAAAATAAAAAGAATACATGATATATATATATGTATAAACAATTAAGATAATGAAACCCATCTTTTTATCATCACGCTGTGAAATAAAGGGTATTATTCTCATGTTCTTGGTTCGGCGTATGTCTCACCTCTGCTAGAAGGCCCCCAGTCTCTGTCAGGCAGGGATTTGTCTGAAAACCTAAAAGCAGAGGCTCTGTTTAGATAGAAACACAGATCGGTTCAAGAGCGTCTCTCTCACTCTTTGTTCAGGTGACATAACAGCTCATCTATGTCCATCTAACATTGGAGTATCATCATTGCACATTTAATGTGGACCGGTGAGAGGTTTTTGTTCACACCCGCATTTCACATCCACCCAAAACTGTATAAATGGTTGAATGAAAGCACATTTCCTCTTCTATTCTTACTCGAGGGCCTTGTTTAAAAGTCGCCAAATAAGGCAACGCATTCCATCCCTTATCCCAAGCTAAAAATAGGTGCCCCTTTCTTGTCTCTTTACATTTTGATGCTTCCTTTAACAGCACATTAATTTACCCTGCAACTTGGTCACCCTTTGTACTACAGCCCGGTTCGTTAGAAAGCTAACGACAGTCACTTTGGGGTGCTATCGTGTGATTTTTTCAAGTAACGTGACGGCAGGCTTTTTTGTGTGTTCACCATACTGCACATAGGCTCATTTTGAAATTAAGAGGAAAGAAAAAGTATTTCCCGGGTCATGTAATCCTGTGACTTGATTCGGTCTTGTGATGACGCCGTATAACGTAATCCAGATAGCTCATCTAATGGATTACTGGAGGGAATCATCTAACTAAAAGAAACAGGCTGTGCTTCAAAGTTAGTTTGCTTGTTATCTTCATCTGTAATTAAATTCGATTAAGCTTTTCACTGACTTCAGAGGTAGAAGAGGAGAGATGCAAAATTTTACAGAACTGCTAGCTAGGATTAGCCAATTAAGCTGGTAAATAGCATTGTACTATGTGTAGGTGTTTGTCACCTCTTAAGAAAAAAGGCACTAAGGTAGCAGTTCAACATTTTGGCTTTCTTGCCAAGCACTGGATGAGAAGATTGACACCGCTCTCGTGCATTACATACTGCACATTACATACAAATATACAGAAAGGTAGCCTAGCATAACATTTGGAAGCAGGGGGAATTAGCTAGCTTCATCCAAAAGGTTAATACTATGTAGTTAATATGTAGTTAGTTTGAGTTTGAGTTCAGTTTAAGCAAACAAGCATGTTATAAATGAGTTTCACTTTGGAATGAAAAACCTATGGTTAGCAGTTTATCACTGCTTCCAGCCTTTATGCTAAGCTAAGATAGCTGGCTACAGGTGCAAAGAGATGGGAGCGGTATCCATCTTCTCACTAACATGAAAGCCAAAACAGCAAAGAGGAACATTTCAAATGTATTACTTTAAGAAGACTACATTTATCCAGGGGGATAAATAAAAGTAGAGTTTTCAGAGAGGTTGATTTGAGGCCTGGAGGTCCCCACTTCCGACGGCGAACTGGACAAATAATGCCCTATTCTCCACTGATAGACAACAAGTGTCCCTTTATAAGGCAATACTAGAGAAGAACAATCCAGATCAGTGGGCATTTCATGGACAAAGACTGAAAAAGAGGATTTCTCCAACAAAAACAAAGGGAACCAATGAAATATCACCAGGAGGAACAGCTCTGGCAAATCAAAGTCCCCAGGGAAATCTGAGTGCTAAGAAGTCTTACATGTTCTCAGTTTTGTCCATGTCCCACGCCCTTCTCCACTGGCCCTTTGCGTTTTTATGGCGTGCCACTCTCTCCCTGTCAATCTGCTCGCGCTCTTTCTTCCACCTCAGATACTCTTCCTGCTCCTCTTTCAGCGTGGGGATGTCGAGGTCCGTGCCGGCGTGTGGGCTCTCAGGCTCCTGCGTGGATACAAAACATATTTTCATGCGTGGACCTCGTCATACCAGGGTATTGTCCGCTCATGAAGTGCTGGCACTGAAGCATGACTGAATTAAAACACCTGTACCAATCAGTCTGTCACATTTTAATATATTTGAAGCATCACTCTACACACTAATCAGAGCAGCGGAGGGAATAAGCGCAACGACAGACTCACACTGGGCGTGGGATGTCATCAGCTTCTCACCCCTGAACAAATTTATAATATACAGATCATGAGAGGGAAAAGAAAGGGAGCATTTCCATGGAGTCTACATTAACTGTAAATACTAACAGCTGCCTCTGGGCCCAGACAGTTCCCATTTGGTTTACAGAAAGCTTCTTGTTTGTCCACCCTGATGACTGCGAGTCAACACAATCAGATATTTTGAGAAAATACTCCAGGCAAAAATGCAGTTGATTGTAAATGTCGTTAAGCCCCCTTCCTGTGTATTGATTACTGTGATGAGAGCAGAGAGGGTGGGGAGATCTGATACAGGCTCTTTAACACATCAAAGCGGACAGAGGCTGTGTGTTCATGCTACAGAGGCCTGGAGTAAACCAGGTCTACAAACAGCACTGTGCTCTGAGGGAAATCACGTAATGGAGACAAAGTGCCTGTCAGTGATTGTTTTCTTTCTGAAAAAAGAGGAGGGAAATGATGTTGATGTCTGGATAAAAAGTTATATTTCAGGGTAAAAAGGAAAAAAATGTACATGCTTCTGTGCATATTAGGTCTCAAAGCAACAGTGAAAACGGTCAGAGAGACACAACAGAGACACAGTCCCGGTATGACACTGTGATGGTGATGTTTTCCCCTCAGCTGCACACCAATCACAGTCAAGTAAACATGTTGCCTTTCTCCCTGCAGTTATTGGTGAACGTGGCGCCCCTCCCTGTCCCCCGGCCCCTGGAGTACATCAGGGGCCACAGGGGAAGGCACTCGCATGTTCCAACAGGCCTTCTCCCGCTGCCACCCAAGCAGCCGCCCTGCTCATTAGCGCTTTTCAATTTCTTGCTTCCGTGGGGCCTCATAGGGAGGATGTCAGGGTGCGAGACAGGTACATGAGTCTTACACGTGGCCTCAAACTGTCAAATTTAGACAGATTAAAGAATGGAAAAAACAGTGAAATAGCAATGACTCTGCTCTCGCAGGCAGTGGTTTACAGTTAATTTGTTAAACAAAAAACGAACTCGGACTGTAGAGCAGGCGATGTGCCAGCAGCCGGAGAGGCGTGAACGGCTTCTCATGGGGCATCTTCAACAGGCCTTTGAAGGCAATCCTCCCGTCTCCCCGAGTCAGCCTGGAAACCTCGCATTTCACATTTGTTTTCATTTCTGCGAATCAGACGCACATTGTGGGCTGGAACCACGACCTTTGGGCTTGTCTCAGATCTGAGACATCATGATGTTTGTAGAGATAGAGCAACAATATCCATATTTGAATGTTATTTGTGCGTGTCTGTCTTGGCGACCGAGACATCGGGCTACCTTGAATTGCTCCGAAAGCCTGTGATGCTCCTCGGACTGCTTCTGCCCTTGTTTAACCTCATCCTGTCGGGGAGGACAGACAAGAAAAAAAATATTAACATAACAGCATTAGGGATGAGACAGCAGCCTGTTGCCAACCAATTAAACATGGTTGTAAAGCGTCACATTATGGCTGCAGTAAACAGTAAAAGCTAATCAAGCCAGAGCATGGACTCATCTTTTGGGAACGATTAAGAAGCTTACACTGCCCCCAAGTGGACGGATGGTGCAACAGCGTGACGCACTTATTTGGGTTTTAAATGTCCACTCTGCAATGAGGTCATCAGAGCCAAGTCAGTTTCGCAAGTGGTCGAACGTTCGTGGTTTGGAAAGTGAAACTCACCTAATTGCAGGTAGAGAGTGGTGCAAATTCTGGTTCTGTTGAATGTCTGCAAGTTGTGCAATTAATGGCAACACTTGCATGAACAGCCGTGGAGGGAAAAGACAATAAACGCTGGACAGAGAAGTCCGGACAGCGACGCCCACAAACACACACTCTCCTACTCACACCCATGCAGTCTCGCACATACACAAGCAACAAAAGACCGCTGACTACCTTGCCTGCTATCTTTTCTTCCCTCTCCTCACACTTCCTCTTCCCTCCCTGACCTCTTCCTGGCACCTCTCCAGGCCCGTCTCTGTGGCAGCATAATGAGTCTTTTCAGACTGAGGCGGCAGTTGAATGTTAATTAGATCAAATCGGCCTTTTCAGGGTGGTGGGAATGGGGAAACAATCGTGCCAGAGGAGGGCCGATCGCTAAAGGGTCCAGAGAGGAGAAATCGAAGCTGGAAACGGAGGGCGAGCCGCTGGAACTCTCTCCCATTTCATCCCTCCTCATTTTCCCCTCACTCTCACTCGCTCTCTCTCCCTCACAATTTTCTTTCTCCTGTCTCTTTTTCTCAGAAGTGTGAACTGACGTTTAATCATGAGGTGCTTCCAGGCATTACAATCTGACGGGGACACTGCCAAACGACCACACCCCTCTCACAGAGTCATTATTTATTTCCAGGGTGTCTGACACACACGTACACATGCACATGCACACACACACACACACACACGTTGGAAAAATATTTCGGAGGCAGCACACAGCCACAGAAATGCGCAGTTCAGCATCGATCTTTTCCCCACAAATATTTTTCTAACACCAGCTACAGCAGATACATGACATTTTGTCCTCCCATATCGTTGCTCTCATAAACCATGTTAAATGATACAGGTTATGTAAACAGCAAGCACGCGGAAACCAGGTCTCTGGGATTCACAGATGACTGGTGCACCAGAGTGCTGGCTGCTGTTCAAGTGCTGATTCAGTCCACATGATAAATAAAGGGGGGGACAGACCATGCAGGCCAGAAATAAAGCCAAGAGAACAGCGTGTTCAGCCCATAGATTTAGTTCACATTAGCTCCGACGGGCCAGTGAGCAGCGCTCTGCGTGTCGGCCAATCAGACGCAGATGTGTGTATACATATTTGGAAAGAGCCGGCGCTGGTTCTGGTTCCAGGGACACCTCCCGCGGCAGGACTGCGTCTGTGTTTACAGTGGTGGGGATCAGCTGTCTGTGCTGTGCATCAGCTTATTGACTGGGCAGCTAGTATGTGAGAGTGTGCATGTGTGTGAGTGTGTCAGGCTTCAGACTGAGACGGAGCAGCTGTTCCAGAGTTTCTGCATACGCCGGGGGGGGGGGCTGAGGTCAGCGACAGAGTGGCATTTCACGGCCGTGCCAGGGATACTGCATGTGCACATGTGCCCCCTCCTATCTGTGTTAAACATAGTATTCTAAAGCATACAGCATATAGTAAAGCTACTGCCATAAAATGAAACCCCCCATCTCATTATATAACTGATAACTCGACCTTGTTGTCTATCTTTCATGGCACGAAAGGGACTCTGTGAACTTTACAGTCTGTTCTACACACCCGAAGGCATCAACACACAGAGGCAGAAATTTTTCATTTGCTAAAAATAATGCAAAAGCTCCTCAGGGGGACACAGAGGATAAATAACAATCGTCACATTAAAAAGTGAACTCAGGCCTTTTGAAGATTCTCAATTTGTGCTAAGTTCTACAGGACAACAGATTTATTAGCTGTTAACAGCCTCCCTTTCACCAATCCCACGCCAGTCAGTCAAAGCCCCAGCTCCAGCCCCAGCCCACCTCCTAAACCATTGTGCTCCATCACTGGAGGGGTGTGGCCAGTCGGCACGTCTGACATCTATGTAAAACATGTCGGTGCAGCCAGAGGGAACAAACAAAAGGAGGGCGGTGTGAGAGTGGAAGTTGACGGGAGGGTGCGTGCCAGGTTTTAAACCCTGAAACATGTGATCACTAGGGTGTTTGGTGTGTCTGACTCAAACCTGCGCTGTGGCGTTTCTCTTGGCGGTGGGAGGTGGCTGCTTCCCCTTCACGACCGTCTCCACGCACCTCGCCTGCCCGTCATCTGTAGGGCTCTTGACGTCCACCGGGCCCGGCCTCTTCTCGGGCCTCTCACTCACCACCCTCTTACCCTGGAGAGATGGTTACTAGAGTGTCATAACTGCAGCCTGGTGCATTGTAAAACAAGAGCCCCAGTGCTTATCATGTGCAAATTCTGCTACAAAAAATGATTTCTGAGGGTACAAATATATATATGTATTTTTTTACAGTAATTCATACACAGGAAGCAAAACATCTGGGTTTAGCACCTATTGGCCTCTATGCAAACCTTTCATTAACAGGAGTTTGATAGTTCGAGCAAAAAATTTAAGATTTTATCCAGACATTTTTAGCCATGCACGCCTCATATCTCTTTGGATAAGTAAGTTTGTCTCTATCCATCACTGATAAGTGCTCCTGCTCTCCATGCAAGTACACTCATTTTTGACCTAAATCCTACTGGTTGGCTGCTTATAACATTGCCCTCAGCAAGGTGCATGTATTTATTTTGAATGAGGAACTACTTTTGTGTTAATCTTTCATTTCTGTCAATAAAACTACAGGGGTTTGGGGTCCTGCTCCATTTTCCTTGTCATTTGAAGTGGAAATTGGCAGTGCGGTGAATTTACCTTTTTGCCTGCCATGGTGACCGTTAACTGCTTCCTGTGGCCTCGGCCAGCGCTCTGCGACGGGCCCTCACCCCCCTTGTCAGGCCCGGCCTCCTGCTGTGCCTTCCCAGCTGGTGAACCACCGCTAAATGGCTTTGTCACCACCACACGACAATCCTGCTTCAAACCAAAGAAGGGAACATGTTATAAAATATTTATATAGTTCATATCCATCACGTCATTTTGCAGGCACTCACACTGGTGGACTTGCTGATTGTGATGGTAAGATCCTCAGCTTTGCCCTTGCGGCTCTGCAGTGCCATTCCTTCCTTCTCTGCCCTTTTCTTGTCCTCCTCCACCTCCTAATTGCAATGCAATGAAAACAACCAATTGATCAGGAAGCCTCTCTGCTCCGGATGCTGATTGTTAACATCACAGATGCTTCTCCACCTGCGAGTTCTTGACCTTACCTTGTACCTCTTCATGAGCGCTTCATTCTTTCTGCGGAGAGCCTCGATCTTCTTGTCCAGCTCCAAGTCCCTCTCATGATCCCTCTTGGGCATCACGTCACCGGGGGTCTGGGAGTAGATATATCAGATCACTGACGCAATAAAAAAGTCCTCTCACATTTCAAAATTGGGTCTGCTGTTTGTATTTTCTTTTAGTGTTTGACCAATAATTTGTTGGGGAGTTTCACTACCAAACTATACCATCTAAATAACATTTAACAAAGCTTTCAACAATTAAATGTTGGCCAAACACAAACAGCTGTGCTAGAGCTTTGACTACATAAAGTACTCGAAAGCTTGTCAAATTTTGATTCCAATAAGGAATTACTGGATCAGAGAATGAGCAAACAAGATAATAAATCCAACCAGATATTTCATGCCATCCTTCAGAACTGCTATAGACACAAAAAAGTAATGAAGTACTCAGTACTCAGCCTGTGGCTCACTATTTTTGTATATCGCAATTATATTTGTTCATGCAATGTCAATAAAGTTCTTAATCTTTTATATTTTCTAAATCTAAAACTGGCTGAAGAAATGATAAAAGATCTCCATTAAACAAGTAAAAGAAAAATACAAATCTTTTAATACAGACTGCTCATAGAAACTAAGACAAACAGGTGAACTAATCTAAAATTGGTGGATGGTCAGTCACACTGAAAATGGGTCCACACTACTGCATGTGCTGTGATAACACACAACACTAACATGCCCTCACACCCACCACAGATGGAGCATTCATTATGAAGCTCAGTTACCCAGGCAGAATGCATATGCGGAGCATCCTAAACATCCTGATGCGGTCAGCAGGGCATGCCTCCTCACACGACAAGAGAAACCTTACTGAGAATCTCTGCAAAACCAGCCGCCAACACGTTCAAGAGCTGCTGCAGAGCTGAACAACGCTCGAACACGAACAAAAGTGCAACAAAAGTGAATGAAAATGATACTGCGGAAACACCAACCATCTCCACCACAGCGATCTCATTACCTTCCCTGCGGTAACTTAATGTTAATGTTCTGTCGCCGGTTTGGTCTGTGTGGGTCTTTCTTAAGGTGACAGGTGCGCGACTGATGAAAGCGTGGTTCCCTAACTAATGGGTGCATGTGTCAGAAGAGTGGTGAGAACCACCGCTCTGCAGCACAGTCACTGGAAGTTCAGTTCAGGTGTGTGGCATTTTTATATGGATTGAACATAATTGTTGGTTTGTGCTCTTTAAAGGTGCTACTGAGTGGATTTGTTTGCCTTTGGACAGAGCAAAGCAAAGGGTTTCCCCTGTGTCTGGTCTTTATGCTGAGCTAAGATAACCAACTGCTGAGTGCAACTTCTTAATGTGGAAACGTGAAGGGGGGCACCTCAAATAGCTCTCAGCCAGAAAACGAATATGTGTATTACCCAAAATCACTTCATCTGATGGCAAGATTTCATTCAGCACCCAGACATATTTGTATAATACAATGAACAACGGTCACTGTCAAAAGAGACACTCAGTCGCCAATACCCAGTGTTTCCCACTTTGAAGCTGTGCTGACATCCTCAGTTGTTATTCACATAAAAGAGTTGCCACTGTGCAACAACAATTCATTTTGAAGCATCCCATCCTCTGCACAATTACTGTGCAATTGTTTTGAGGTGTCAGACCTTCAAGACGGACACAGGAAGTAGCCGTGCCAAAGTGAGTCAGTCATCCTCCGTTGTTGCTCCAGTGATGACAATGGAGTCGCGGCTGCTTCTGCATGATAATACTAGCTCAGAATGATTACTCACTACTAGCTATCGCACAAAGACCATCGCACTGGGACTGCAAGAAATTCTTTCGTGCTTATCCATCGCCATCACTGGTGCGTCTGCAAAGAATGGCTGCCACTGAGACGTTGAGTTCTACTATTGCCCTCAAGCCTTACAATCAGAGAGCTCAGTCTCTTTTAATCTAAGTTGTCATCACAGATATTTGGCAGAATAGGAACCACAACACATTCAGAAGTGTCCTGAACCTGATTTGAACCTACAAAGACACAAAGAGCATGAGAAAAAGTTGGGACTCACTCAAAGAGGCAGCAGGCTGGAAAGTAGTTACCTCACAGCTTCTAGTTGTCAGGGTATCCAAACACAACAGACCATGAGGACATACCACCAAGAATAGGCGCAAGGGAGAGACACGCTGCCGACTCTGAATCTCAGCGAGGCCAATGGCGGAGAGTGAAGTGAACGCCGGCCTCCACAAACCAAAACGGGGAGGCTGTGTGAGGACGGCACCTCTCTGGGTTCAGCCGGCCAGTCCTGTGAGAGTGCAGCAGCGAGGCGAGCGTACACGCATACACACACAATCACAAAAGACACAGAGACGCTGTGGGGCTGCCAGTGGACGGCACCCATGCCCGGACAAGCAGGCGAAAGGGACAGGAGGGGGGCCTGCGGGGAGAAAGCTGCCAAGGCTTCCTCCCTACCCAGCATTCCTGCCACCTACAGGAGCTACAACAGGGGAGAGAACGAGCCAGAGACAACTGAAACGCTGCATGTAGCCACAGCTAAATCTGCGACAGAGCAGAGGAGGAAGAGGGGGAACCTAATATGAGAGAGAGAGAGAGAGAGCTGGAGAGCAGGATGAAAAGAGAGAAGGGGAAGGAGAGAGAAGACACTCACTGGTCTTTCCATGTCAGCGGCGAGAGCTGGGCTGAGTCCAGGCGCGAGGCAGCCGAGGCGGCAGGGAGGGCTGCCTGGAGTCGACGATCATGCCTCGATTACAATGAGCCAACTTGGGCAAGCGGCCAAGACGTCTAACAAATGCACAGAGCTTCCCTGTTAACAGATTTCACAGCACCCACCGGCTCGTTCACCCTCTCTCCCTCTCCCTCTCTCTCCCTGTCTCCGACCCTCCCACCCTCCTGCACATATGCTCTCTCATTCTCTCTCTCCCCCTCTCTACCTCTCTAAAGCACTTGCTCTTTCCCCTTCTCACTTATTCTCTGCTCAAAGCATGCTGGTTAAATCCTGTCAACCTCCACACATATGTACACTGTTTGTTTTTAAGCGCTGCCAGTATGATAGTATAAGATTATAATAATTATAATATACACAGATAATACATGTGTAACCCCCCCCCATACACACTGTCTATATGATGAGAATATTTGTAGATTATTTCTTTGTAGATATTTGTGAAGTGTTATTTGAAAAGCAGAGATGACCTGGGAAAAAAAGACATTTTTGAAAGCTTCTTCAAAGACCTCCCATGGGGCCCCATTCACATCTAAAGACGGCATTATATAAATCAGACATCACAAATGAGACAACAGCTGCGTCTCATACAAGCTCCAGACTACTACATGTGAGAGTACTAAAGGTGCTTCCTACAGACTGGAGGGGGTGTTGGGGTGTATTTGTGTGTATGCTGGGGGTGTGGGTGGGGGGTAGCGCTCGCTTAATTTCCCACAATTCTTCATGCACGGCATGCTGCATCTGCCAAAGCCAAGTCTGAGAGCTAATGACATGCAGCAAGCAGGCAGCCTGGCAGACAAATGCCACAGGCAGCAATGAAGTCAGTTACTTGAGAGCTGGAGTCAGTGCTCTGCAGCCTTCACATTGGAAAGCTCCCAGTCTGAGCTGCAACATTTTTAAAATGCTCGAGTCCACATGCTTTACATTCTACACAGATCAGTCCTGCTAATGAGCAAAAGCGCTTTACAAATAGTCTGGTCTGCGAAACTTTTGACGTATTTTAGGGTTATTATAAGACATTTCTTGAAAAAAGACGCTGTGTCAGTTGTTAATACCTAAATATTATACATATGAATACATGTTAATACCCTGCAACTGCAGTCGAATCAGCATGATCAAGGCAATCACAATTTGATTAGCAGAATTTAAGAGTCACGTCTATCGCCATGCCCACTCTACAGGGATGCTGTCAGCAGGCAACCATAACCCTAAAATGCTCAGAGTTACGATGTTAGCGTGCCAGTGATTAGCAGGTATAATATTTACCATGTTCTTCACCTTAGTTTAGAATGTTAGCATGCTAAGCCTTGATTATTAACCCTAAACACAGAGTACAGTTGAGGCATTAGTTATGCAGGTATCTGTTCATAAATCAAAGTGTTGCACAGACTGGAAATTTGACCAGCTGATAAGGAGTTAAGGGATCACCTAAGTTACGAAGTGCAATTCATCCTGAGATGCCTGTACCAGATTTCATGAAAATCCATCCAATAGTTAATAAAACATTTCTCTCAAAAATACATATGTTCACATCATCATGGTGCTCGAGGAAAATATCAGGAATCACCAAAGGAATTAATATACATCATCTCACCTTGAATCCTTGTACCAAAAGGCTCCAATCCATCCAGTAGATATTGAGAAATGACACAGGAAAAGTGATAGCCTTGACATATGATAGACAGATCTGCAGACAGACAGATCATGAATCATGAATTTGAAAATCTGTTTACCTCCACAATAGCTGGATTGTCATCAGGTTAAATGCAGAAGCAGCAATATCACACCATGTCCACTGGTGGGCACCAAATTCTTTGTCACAAGTTGCACACAAGTGCACACAAGTGCAACTTGTGACTGCACACAAAGACAGAGAGCCAGAGGCCTCTGTCTCTGTCTTTGGTCCACTTATCTTTGAACAGTGCCTGACAGATCAGCAGCTCCAGCAGCCTTCAACATTTTCAACTGCAGGAGAAGCAGCAATGGAGAGGAGAGTGGCCTTGTGTACAAAAATCAAGACTGCTACGAAGTAGTTGACAAAACAATTTCAACTCAAGGTCCAGTTACTCACTTGTTCTGAAACTTTCAACTGCATCCAGTAGTCTTCATCAGACCCAACTGAGTTTGTCCAACTTTGTCCTTGGGTTGTCCAGGGTCAAGAATGAGCTGTCAAGTTCAGTTATATAACATGGTCATCTGTTGTCAGATATTGTGGGTTCATAATAATGTTACAATTAATTATTAGGCTATGGTCTGATAGAGGGTGTCCTTTGTTTTTGTAATTAACTAAAATTAACTAATATTAAAATATGTTTTGTAACTGATTGTAAGTGCATTGTAAAATTCTGTAGTGTCATTCATGCCACCAGAGGCCCATCTTCACTGTAAATTGTGATGAACAGAAAGAAACAACTTTTTCTGATGGGAAATTAAAGTCAGGATTAACATCTTTAACTAATAACAGTTTGAGTACACCAATCCACAATTTGTTTGTGTAGAAGAGGTAGATGAGAATTTGACAGCTTCATTTGAGGTCATAATGATTTGGGTGTGCGGTAACCAGGGTGTGTTAGCACTAAGTACATCATGTGACGTGAATAATGAACTTCACCAGATTCAGAAGAATTTAGGAACTGCAGGAGCAAAGAGGACAGATAACAATGGTGAAATAGAAACACAAAACAGTTGTAAAATTTGACTGCATGTATTGAACAGCAGGTAATAAACAGGTGGGAGCCAAGTTAAGTTCAAGTTACAGTACTCAGTACAGTTCTACACATTGTCAATAAGAAAATAACAAACAAAACTAAAAAACAGAGCGCACGTAAAAAGACCCCGGGTTTTTGTAATCTGTATGTAAACATCACATTTCTCTCTCCTACTCCAGTACATAGGAGTTTGAATAGTACTTGTCTCCAGAGCTGTGTGTGGACGTGTGTGTACAGTTCAGTCCTACCGCACTTGACAAAGGTGTGGAATACCTGAGTACCTTCCTTGTTGCAGGAATCAGGCTCTGTATCACGTGGACTGGGCTTGCCATCCAGTTCCTCTCTGGAATTTCTGACATCATCTCCAAAATCTCCTCTGATGACTCTGACATCTCCTCTTTTGCTTGGCTCGTCTTATAAAAACTCAATCTGAATTTTAAAAAAATAACCTGTGAATAACATCAAGATAAAAATCACTTTATGCTAATTCTATCAAGATCCCTGAGCAAAGGCAAAATGAATCACTTCTGTGGTGAAGCTAATAATTTCTGATATTTTAAACACTCAAAGTAAATGTACATAGTAGAAAACACACAGAAAAATATAACTCTAGACACTACTCTACCTTCAAAATGTTCTTAAACACCTGTACAATAAGATATACCAGTGTTTAAAGTGGGATCAACTAACAAACATCTTAGCCAGGAGCTAAATTATAGCAAATAACTCAACGGGTAGAAAATGTACAGCAAAAACCAGATAGTCTCTTTACTACACCAACATTACCGAACATGTCAGAACATGCTTGTCTGCAGCGTTTCTTAAACCCGTTTTAACTTCCGTTTTGAGGCCGTTAACGTTTATCATAATGGAAGGAGATTGTACACAGTACTCATTAGCATTTAAGCTATCAGACTTTTAGAGCTAATGTTTTTTGTTATATAATGTTGCTAACGCTAATGCTAATTCTTAATGCTATCGATGGAATTGAACATGGCGCGAAAATTAGCATACGACCATTGTCCATTTTCTCTAGTTAGCCACAAGATACAATTTGGCTCGACTGACCAGCGCAATGAATTAGCGCATTAGCTTGGGAAACGCCACGCCCCAGTTCACGGACCGGAACGTATCAGGGTTTTCTCTTTATATGCTCGATATATACTCGATTTATAAACGTGTTAGTCTATTGTTTTAACGAAATGTTTTCACACTTCCGCAAATGCGGAGATTCGCGGAGAATCGGAGATTCAGCTGATATTTTACCCTTTAACCTTCAACAGCGTGACCAGTCAGTGGTCTGTGAGGAGGCGGGCTTAAGCTTTTTATTGACTATCGTGAAGGTGAATTTCAATGTATTGGCTATTTGTCAAGTTAAAAAACAAAGACTTTATTAGTATACATCAGTTAAACTGTTTCGTGCCAAACACATATAATATTCAGTGAATGCTGATTATAGATAAAACATTATGAATATGCTATGCTATGCCATGATGTACTCCAAAACATGTCTTTATTCATCAGCCATCACACACGATTTCCTGTCTCCAGGCACACACCTGGATCACCTGATGTGCCATCCCAGATCAACTTTAGTAAAATGCCTTAACACAAACAGAGGTGTGTCTCAGGTATGTCATGGAGATGTGAGCTATATAATTAAATGGTTAACCTGAAGGTAGGGGTGGTGTTTCAATTGTTGCCGATTGAACTGGTTGCAAACAAAAGGATACGCTGGATGACACGTTTGAGAACACGGAGTCTTGCATTAAGCCTTGGGCGTAACGGATTCTTTTTTCCTCCTTTTTTTGGTCGGGTTTCAGTGACCTTAATACTCACTGTTATCGTTCATGCAAATGTCTCCAAGACAAAAGAACGGACATTTGAGTGTTTTATGACTGCAGATCAATTCCAAATGGCGATATAAATTATAGAAGAAGAAGGACCAGCCACATTAGATGAAGAGTTGCAGGTGACAGGCTGCACGTCTCCAACTCCCCTTTTCGGTAGCCAACTCCTTTCACTGTGCCCTGCTGCACACAGATTCATGCTGAGAAAAGGCCAATTATCACCTGACATCCTCACTAAAATGACAATACTCTGTTGCGCTGCCCCTAGAACTCTGTGACCTGGTGATACCATCAAACCAAATTTGATGGTATCACCAGGTACTGCAGGCGAAATGGAGGAAGTTGCAAAAAAGCCAAGAAAGCAGCAGCTTGACATAAGAGGGTTGTTCTCAGAGTAAATAACTAGTTAGGCAACATTGGCTGAGTATATCTGACAAGATGGCGTTTCAGCTAACCTTTACCAATTGACATGGAATGCTCTTCTTCTTACACTTTCTGTATAGCTAGCTAAACAGCATTATAACATTAAAGTAAATGCAAATACAAGCAGAATATTGAGTGTATGAGTTAAATGATCTTGAAGGTCATCTTGAATGTAAGAATTAACAGCTCCATAACATTAGTTACCACCTTCTATATAAATGAACTACATAAACTAGTGTTTTGATTAACTCACAGGTCACATTCCTTTCAATGTGAGTTCAAATAGTCAATGTAGTCCTCAATGCTGTTTTTATTCTGTGAATTTTCATATATTCTGTAAATATCAGCGAGTTGTGGCAAATGCACTGGTAAATGACTCCAGGGAAGGGCTCTTGTTCAGACCCCACCCCACCCCTAATGTTAATAGCATGGTTACACCCTTTGCTGCATGCAGCACAAGCACACCCACATTCTTCATCCAAATCTGGGGCTTATAAATAGAGTGAACACACATATGTGACACAAATTGTTTTGATTTCTGCGCTAGGTGAGTAGTGAGTATTCTTTACTGTTTGTAATGATTGTAATAAATGTAATCCTTTAAATTTCAAAACCTTTTTCATTTTTTCTACAGGAAAAGGCTTTCTGCTTCACGTGCCAACCAGACAAAATGAGCGATCGTAAGTCTCTTTGATTGATTGTTTTGGAATATTTTTCAATGCAGAATGAAGACATAATATCAAGCTATTACTTTTCACTGATGTGTTTTCATTTTAAAAGATGTGCACATATTTCCAACTTGCATTTGTAAAATTTTGGCTACTAGGAATTCAAATATTTCAAACAACAATTGTAAATGGAAGCATTTTGTTTATTGCTTAAATAAATTTGGGTCATTTCTGAACCTGTACTGATGAGAACTATTTCAATTCTTCAGTGCAGTATTGGCCCCAGATCAACACAATGTTTTTTATGTTTTTCATTTACTGTCCATTTTAAAACTCCTTTGACACATTTCATTTGAGCTCATTTTTTTTCTCTTTTTATTTCTCTGTGAACCTGCACATTTTTAACTTTTTTTTTTTTTTTTTACTTTCCATCACAGCCGGTGAAGTGGCGGTGAGTCCGTTTGTTTCCTTACAGTTTTTTAGAAGTGTGACTTACAGCATAAAAAACATGCACTTATGAAGCTGTTTCTCTCTCTTAGGATCAGAGAAAGGAATCAGACCCGGAGGAATACTCATCCTCAGAAGGAGTAAGGCATCTCTTATTTCTTAATGTGTGTTCACCTTGTGATTCAGTAATTTCATAGCACCCTTGTATTAATTTTACATTATCTTTCAGGAAGACGGAGGAGGGAATGGACAGGTTAAACTTTTTTTAAATTAAAACTATACAGCCATTTATCTCCCTGTGTTTTCAGAAATAGTCAGTCATTGTTCTTGTTCTTGTTTCTTCTTTACAGAAGAAAAAAAAGGAAAAAAGGAAATGTGGAAAAGAAAAGGAACATGGACAAGGTCGTGGATGTGATATGAGAGAAAAACATGGTGGTGGTCACGGTCGTCCCAATAAATAATGAAGAAATCTGAATAAATATGTGATGATGATGATGATGATAATAATGTAAAGAATTAAACACATCTTTAATAAAGTCATCCCGACAAAGACAAGACTGGTTTGTTGTTTAATCACATTCATTAAGTCAGTGTCATTAACAGTCAGTCATTAGCTGATCATATAGTCTCTCTGGGAGGCATTACGTTGGCCTCCAGTTCTACTGAAGGAGGAGGAGGAAATGATGTGACCGTAACTGTCAGAGAGAAAAACATTCTCAGATGTCAACCTGGTCACACACAAATCCCGTCTATCAAAAAAATCTCTTTTTAGAATATCAGTCTTGCATGAAACACAAGCACATCCACATTCTTCATCTAATACTGTACCTATAATTACAGAGTGACTGCTCATGTGACACAAACCTTTTTGATTTATGGATTAAGTGGTTGTTATTAATTGTTTGTAATGACTGCTAATGAGCATAATGTCTTAAGTTCCAAGATCTTTCTTCATTTTTTTCTCCAGGAAAAGGTTTTCAGCGGTGCGTGCCAACGAGACACAATTTGTGATCGTAAGGTCTCTGATTAATTGTTATATTTTTGAGGAATGCTTTGGAATAGTTTTCTATGCAGAATGAAGAAGATGTTTTTGGATATTTTTCGTTTACTGTCCCTTTTGAAACTCAGAAGGAATAAGGCATCTTTTATTTCTTAATATGTGTTCACTTGCTGATTCAGTAAGTAGTAATTTTATAGCACCTTTTTGTTAGTTTTACATTATCTTTCAAAGGAAGGAGGTGGGCATGGGAAGGTAAAACTTTTAAAAGCTTTTTGGATTAACACTATATAGCCATTTATCTCTCTGTGTTTTCATAGTTGTCATTGTTCTTTTAGTTGTTTGCAGGGAGAATCTGACTATCTGTAAAAAGCCTGGCAACCTGTCCAGGATGTACCCCGCCTCTTGCCGCTAGAAAATCCAAGTCTAGGAACAAATACATTACTCAAATCTTTAAAAAATAAATGCTGATATGTGGCTTTCCACCAAGAAGATTTTATTTAATCTCTTCTGACAGAAAAATGGATTTTCTTGATTTACAGCAATGACAGTTAATTATCAGAGCAGTGCAGATTGGTCAAGCAATGGATTTTCATTCATTCAATTACAATATAGTACAGCAAAAATGGACATTTGACAGGCATTAATCACAAAATGCAAAAAATTAAGCAGTTTGTAAGGTGGCATTATTTTTGTATTCAGACTTGTTAAAGACAGCAGCCTAGAGCCTATGCTAATTGCAGTCATGTATAATTATGAAAAGTGGAAACACAAGCAGGGCTTGTTTATGTCTGTTAATGTCAATAGGGCACGTACCTTTTGCAAAAACTCTTTCACAGATGGACAATTTCTGGTGGGAATTACAGTATCTGTTCTGCTATTAATTAAGTTTGTGCTTTACACATCAGCAGCCCTCTGGGCAAAGTATTTTCTTTGTTATCAAGTTATTTACAGATGTCAGTGTTAAAAAAAACCAAAGAAAATGCACTGGCAAGCAAGCTCGAGGCACAGTTCATCACATCTCAGTAAGGCTCAGAGCGGGAGGCTGGGCCATGTCCCTACACTGAGAGAGAAAAGAAGGAGAAATTGATGTATGTACGATCTGTGACTGCAAATTTATACATGTTTGTTATTAGCAGCCTCCTTACCATTGTGCAGTCTTGTTTCAGAAGAGCCCATTGACCTGCTCAGTCTCAGGGTCCAGGTCAATATCATAGAAACAAGGCCTGGTGGGCAGACCAGGGATTGTGGGCATCTAGGATTAATACACACAGAGAAAAGCATTTTCAATTATAGACACTGTCAATGAAAACAATACACAAGGCAAAATCTGGCCATTAATTGTGCTCATACACAATAAACACATATAACAAGACTTTTGTGTCAAACTAAAAAATAAAGACACAATCTTTTATGTAGACGTGATGAAGTGATGGCTTGTTTGTTTCCTTGATCACAGTAGCAAACACTACTGGAAAAAGTGTTTTCCGGAGTGCAAGTTGTCATTTGATCAATTGTGGATTCAGCCACTTCAGTCATAAATCACTACACAGTACTCAGACAGACTCACGCATTGTCTATGGTATGGGTTTGCAACAAAGCCGTCGATGAGTGATGTCTTGTATTCGTTATTTAAAAAAAAAAAAAGATTCCGACTGTTGAACTGAGTACAATGAGTCTCCCTTCATTTTAATGAGTGGGGTAGTGCCCCAGACAAATGAATGCAAAACAACAAGTTGCGCATGTTGTGAAGCAGTTTGGTGGTGAGGACTTACACCCTTGCTGCCTCCCTGATAGACAAAAATTGTTCAACTTGATAGACAGCTTACCGTGCCAACCAGCGGGAACAGAAAGCCAGCGCCCACACTGGCTCGGATGTCCCTGATTGGCAGGATGAACCCTGTTGGGACACCCTTCTTGTCTGCTTCATGAGAGAGCGACAAATGAGTCTTTGCCATGCAGATTGGCAGGTTGCCGAAACCCTGAGGGGAGAAGAGGGCACAAAACAAAAATGTTTTAATGGATCTTTTATAAGGGCCTATTCAAGCATTCTCCATCCAATCATAGATGACCTCAAATGACAGCAGCCAACAAAAAGGCCTGAAGAGGAGGTTGAAACAAACAACCTGGCTCTTAGGCTGTCTGACCTGTTTGGTGTAGAGCTCCACTTTGTGCTGGGCCTCTGGAAGAAGTTCGATATCATCTGCACCATAGATCTTCTGGGCAATTATTCGAATCTTATCAGCAATAGGGAGCTAAAGTGGAAGTATAGATAGACATAATAGCCGTCAGTGTAGCCCTTTAAGTGGTGTCTGCGCATTTTCAACACTTGATCTGAGTGCAGTGCCCAAATCAAGGAGGGAATTCCTATGACGACATTGCTTTTTAACTCTCCAGTCTGATCAATATGTTGCCCTTTTAAACAAAAAAAACAGCAAAAAAAATACACATTTCCTCTCAAATGAAATCAAGTACAACATTTTTCCTCAAGTGATGGACTCCCGTAATTAAGGTTAAAGCTCATACTTCCAAATCATAGAGGAACTTAAAGTTGCTGGGGGCCCCAGAGGCCCTCTGGACAGCCTGACCCAGGGCCACTGCACCGGCTCCGCCCTCGGCCCAGTGGGAGCATCGCACGGCATCGAAGGCTCCGGCAGCTTTGGCCATGCTGCACATCAAGTCCAGCTCGGCCTCAGTGTCTGTCCTGCAGGAGGGGTCAGCACAGCAAAGACATGAGAGACTAGAAAGCGCTGCTATTAGTTAATGTAAGTGGCTCCATTAACATTGAATATTGTCATTTCATTCTTTACTAATATAAAATGAATGATTAGAGCAGCTTTAAGTGAAACAATAAAAACCCTCATCATCCATTACTTACTTGAAAGCATTGACAGCCACCACCACAGGCACACCGAAGTGCTGCGCATTCTCTATCTGCTTCCTCATGTTGCTGCAGCCCTTCTCCAGAAGCTCGAGGTTCTACGTACAGGTGAACACCAACTTGATTTTCAATCAGCTCATGAACAGGTCCTATACTTAAACAAAGTCAAGCTTTTTAAAACAAAATGCTTGCGTGACATGTGATTAACCAAGTGAGCAAGTATGGCACTGATGCCACGTCCAGACCAATAAATACACAGTGTTGATGACTCAATTTGAATCTATAGGACATGATCATTTAGATCTTTGCATTACCTCCTCCACATATTCCTTAGGCAGTGGCATCCCAGCAGTAACCTGAACAAAAAAATACGTAAAATAATTAACTTAATTCAATCATTCCAACAATTGACACAACGAATTTTACACAAGTAACCGTCACAGAATATCACGTAAAAGTAAATCAACAGGTGGTTTTTCAAAATACAGCCTCAAATCATCTTGTTATTGAAATCCTGAGGGGAAACTGGAGCATACTCACTGTTGGTCCTCCTCCATGCATCTTCAGGGCTCTGACAGTGGCCACCAACACCACCACGTGCGGCCTCAGGCCCGAGTAGCGGCACTTGATGTTGAAGAACTTCTCCATGCCGATGTCAGCACCAAAACCAGCCTCAGTCACTGATGAGTGTGCAGTAAAGGGAAAAGTGATAGAATCACAGCTGTAAAAAATGTTTTTCCCATAATATAACATGTGCCACGCCATCACTTGAACAGTGAGCGTGCACAGTATAAGCAAACCAGCTGCAGCAGGAGCTGGATTAGCAGCAGTGCAGTACCAGATCAGGCACAGAAAACAGAGCCATTAGCTCCACTTACCTACAAAACCCTCGGGTCCAACCAGCTTCAAAGCTATTTTATCAGCCAGGATGGAGGAGTTGCCGTGGGCGATGTTGGCAAAGGGGCCCGCATGGACAAACACAGGGGTTCCCTGTGGATGTATGAGGGACAAAACCCATAACTTGAGGCACCGTCATCTCTTAGGCAAACACGCAGGTTTGGATCACAAAAAAATTAGCAAACGATAAAAGAGCCACTTAAAACCACCAGCAACAAATAATTAGAACAAAAAGACTCCAAAGACAGGATTTCTTAGTGCTGTCATGGTACATATATTGTATAAGTTAGTGTCTATTCTGTGTTTCACCCACCTCCAAAGTCTGCATCAGGTTTGGCTTTATAGCATCTTTCATTAGCACAGACAGAGCACCACTCACACCCTGTAAAGCAAAATATTTCATTATAGTTATAGCCTCGTTTCACCAATAAAGAAGGTTGCGTTATGAAGACGAGCACAGACCAGGTCCTCTGTGGTGATGGGCTGTCCGCTGCGGCTGCTGGCCACGACCATCTGGGCCAGGCGCTCACGCATGTCCTCCAGGCTGCTGGTGAGGGCCAGCACCGCCATGATTTCACTGGCCACCGTGATGTCAAACTGGGCCTAGAGGTCAGACAGAGGGGGGCACCGTGACAACATGTCTCCTTACCAATAACAATGCAATCATGGGAAGTAGTGTGGAATATATTTGAAATTTTGCTCCATCTGGGCATGACTATGAAATCCAACTTTTAAATCTACAATGTGTAGAGTCTGTATGTGGTTGTAGCTTCTTTCTCTATTTATACCGTTTGTTGCATTGCATTGCTTGACTCCCAGATCCGGATACGGTTCTGGTTTTGGGGAAATGTTCAGCCTTGGCAGAGGTCTGCGTTCTCATTTCCTAATGTTACACATAGTGGCCCCTACTGAGTCACCATTTCTTTTTACCTCTCTCGTGTGTCCCTTTTCAGTAGGCGACTGACCGATAGTGATCTTCCTCAGGAATCGATCGTTGGTGTCCAAAACTGAAGTGAAACACAAAGACCGTGTGACCATTACACAGCCTTTACACAAGGTTATATCCAATACACAGCAGACCTGCTGAGGCACAAAATGAGGACGAAGAGACGCCTCAGATATTCATACCTCTCTGCCAGGTGACAGAGCTCGGGTCAATGTCCAGGCGAGCAAAGCGGGTGATCTCCTCCTCAGTCAGAGTTGAGGGATCAGTCTTCTCTATGCCAAGTTTCTACACGAATACAGAAAACTTCAGTGTTAAAAGCACCTTTTAACGTGGACTGGGAGTTTAGTCAAAACCTTTATCATTTACCTTCAGTCTGTTGATCTGGATGGGAGAGAATTTCCTCTGTCCTCCACTGAGCGGGACGAGGCGGTTGTACAGAGCCTACGGAGAAAAAAAAAGTCCCAAATTGTTCCAAACCATTAGTGAACTTGTAAATGGTGTACTTTATTAAAATTAAATTAAATAAGAACAACCAAAATTCACGGTGAACCCACCTTGTCAGACTGTGTGGCCTCGTGGAACATGCGAGCATCGATGGCAGCAGCCACCAAGTTGTTGGCGGCTGTGATGGCGTGAATGTCACCAGTGAGATGAAGGTTGAACTAAAATTAGAAGATTTAGTGATTAAAGTCTATGGTCTATTTGTATTTTTATAAATTCAGCACAGTCTTGATTGTACTATAGTAACTTCAGACATTGCTGCAATACCTCCTCCATTGGAATGACTTGAGAATATCCACCTCCTGCAGCACCACCTGCAGACAGAAGACAAAACTGCAGCTACGCAAACCAGTAGAAATGTTCATTTTAACACCTTGCAACCTGTGCACCGTCACACAGAGTGTACATTAGTCAGAAGCTCACCTTTAATGCCGAAGGTGGGTCCCTGAGAAGGTTGTCGGACACATGCGAACACATTGAGGTTCATGTGGGCTCCCAGGGCCTGGACGAGGCCGATGGTGGTGGTGCTCTTTCCCTCACCCAGAGGAGTGGGTGTAATGCTGCACACAGACAATAATGTCAGTGCTGAGCGCATGTGCTGCAGATTGATATATGTAACTTTAAAGCAAAAGCTTAACTTTTGGAGAAGCATGCTTTTCTTGTCAGTATACTATTGAGTACAAAGCGTTCCAAAAATAAATGGACTTTATACTTTCTCCCCCAGACAGTAAATATGAAAATCGAAAATCTTGCAAAACATGCTGTGGTCCAAGCAAGAGCAAACAGTACAGTACAGCAGCTAAAAATGCTGATAGTATACCCAGTGACCACCACATATTTGCCGTCGGGCTGGGTCTGCAGGCGCTTGATGATTTTCAGCTGGACCTTGGCCTTAGTCTTGCCATAGAGTTCCACCTCATCAGACAGCAGGCCCACCTCTCTTGCCAGTAAGTCAATAGGCTTGGGCAAACAGGAGCGAGAGATGACGATGTCACTGTTGGAGTTGGAGAGAACGTCAGCCCTCACTAATTGACAATTAACAACGCACACAACTAAGAGGATGGGAAGAGACAAACCTCGGCACAGGCCTCTGGAGGTTGAGTTTGGTGTAAGAGATGTTCCACTTCCCCGGCTGATGTCCCTCCAGGAAGCGCTTTGCACTCAGCACGGTGTTCTGTGCCAACACACACTCAGTCAATGTTTCCTTCAATGTCTTGTCTATAGGAGACTGCAATTTCAGTTTAGGTAATACTGATGAGGCTGGTAAGATAAATATTATGACATATACAAAAGCTATTCAACTTTAATCAGTGGCTACACAGAGTTTATTTCAGGGCTATCTCTGTGAATGGACCCTACCGCCATCAGCATGGCCACAGTCATGGGTCCTACACCACCAGGCACAGGAGTGATGAAGCCAGCTTGCTCCTTAGCTGAGGCGTAGTGGACATCACCCACCACTCGCTTCCCACTGGATTTAGTCTCATCTGAAAGACAGAGAGAACCTTTAAAGCAAACACCACACAATTCCCACTGCCTGTCTACTGGTTCACTTAAAGAAAACGCTACAGCGCTATGACTCGGTAGAGGGAGAGCCTCAGAAACAGTCAAACCTGGAATGTGATTGATGCCACAGTCGATGACCACCGCTCCTTTCTTGATCCACTCTCCTTTCACCATCTCTGCTTTCCCGATGCCGACGACCAGGATGTCTGCCATTCCCACCTAGACACAAACAGTGATGGACATGAATTTTCAGAATGGAAATGGTAATACACAGTTTTATAGTTGACACCACTTGGTGACAGCAAAGATGTAATGCAATTCAGTCAGTATGTCATTATCAACTCTTTATGGAGCTTTTAAAGGGTATTTGAAGTGGGGTTGTATGAGTTACTGATGTATAGTCGGTTTATTAGCTGCATTAAAATTGTGTCAGTGTGCACAGTACCTCATACAACCCCACTTCAAATAACCCAAACTATCCCTTTAAATAAGTTTCATAGATAATTAGATTAGACTCTTGACTTGTTTCTTGGTGCAAGCCATCTCTATCACAGTTTGCTTGAAAATGGATGCAAACACCAGATTGCTGGTTACATAACTTTTTTTTTAGCTAAAGCCCAACTGATTGACTGTTCTCTGCCCTGGTTGGGTGAGGATGTTGCTGTTGTACCTCTGCAGCGAGATCTGCAGTTTTAGAGTGGCAGGTGGTGACGGTGGCGTGGCTCCACAGCAGCAGGTCATGCATCGGCGCACCCACGATCTTACTGCGACCGATCACTACTGCCTTCTTCCCCATCACAGACACACCTGAAGAGAAGCAGTCAGCCCATCATTTGTCGAGATCGTGATTGATTCTCCGTTTTAGTCCACATAGTTTTTGGGCAAACATTTCTCTTAGAGTGTCGTTCATTCTGTGCTGTACCAGTTTGCCCGATCAACTCCATGCAGCCTTTTGGTGTGCAGGGGATGAAGCAGTTGTCCAGGTCCCCACGAGACAGTTTCCCTGCATTTATGCTAGTTAGCCTGCAAATGGACAAAAACACACAAGTTGTGTCAATGTTAAATTTTCCCAGCAGACAACATCTGCAGACAAAAAAGTATCCAAGCAAGATCCTTCTTTTAAGCTCACTGTAGGAAATCATGGAAACACACCAGCTTGATCCAATAGGAGTGAGCACCCTGCTCTTCAGTTCATATGCGCTCTTACCCGTCTACATCCTTCTCTGGGGCTACGGCGTTGGTGACCTTCTCCGTGTCGATCTTGTGAATCGAATCTAAGGGCAGCTGCACGATGAGGCCGTGGAAAGACGAGTTCTCGTTCACTTGTGTGATACTGTGAAGAACCTACAGAGAGGCAGAAGCCTTTTTACACTCTCAGGTAACATTATTTCGGAGTTATCTTCAGCACGACAACAAAAACATACGTGCATACAGACGAATAAAAGTCAGGGCTGCACTAATACGTCAAATGTGTTCTCACCTCCTCCTCTGTTGCTGTCCTGGGAAGTCTCATGTGTGTGGCATCTATTCCAATCTGGTTTAAAAAAAGAAAGATTTTAAAGTCAGGATTGATTGTGATTATGTACAGCAGAATTATATTACAATATTGCATGCAAATATCAAAAAAAATAATCTATTTACCTCTGCTGCTGCTTTCAGCTTCATGCTGATGTACAGATTTGAATCATCACGGTCTCCCACCTGGAAAGACATGAGGTATCTTTTTGCGTGTCCATCAAAAAAAAGGTTGAGTTTAGTAGAATATTTTCATACACTTTCATGCTTTTCATACAATCTTGCCATGCTGTAGCACACAACACACAGTCTACGAAACACAAATAACTCAAATCCTTACCCGCCAACCACAAGGGGAAGGCTATGGGAAAGCACGTGGCAAGGTTCACCACCAAAACATTTTAAAAACTGAGCCATGAATCCCATCTTGCACTTACCTGTAAGACCACTAAACCAGGTCTGAAGTTGGGGTCCTGAAGCTTCATCTGTTCAACATCCTTCTTCAGACGCGCCCTCACCTGCCTGAGAACACAAGACAAAATATAAAACCCCACTAATGAGTTAATCTCTATGCATGCAGCATTATAGACGGAAGACTAAGGACCTTCTGGCACTGAAGCCACACAATTTTTACCCATGTACGCAGCATCTGGTTATCTCAATGTCAATCATTTTCAAGTCCAAAGCCGTGAATCCTGGCACACACAAGACCAGCACATCAGAGATTCACCTCGAGAGACTTTTCTCATCTTTGGTCTTTGTCTTTGCTTTATCTTTTGTTCATTTAATGATTTGGAGACTGGAAACATTCCAATACTTTGTCTCAGCTGTGGTTTATCTCTTCACTCAACACAAAGATTAGGCAAAGCCTAACCCTGAATGTAAACTCTCTGCACAATCAGTCACACAGCTGAGTAACTTTATTCATCTCATCCACTGGATGAGAATGAGAACAGAATCACACAGAAAGCCGGAATGACATTTCACTGATTATCACGTTTAAAACGTTAACGTACAAATCTATTTTGGATTGACACGTGGTGTATTTGTGCATCACATGAACTTCATTGGCAGAGATGATGAGACACCACGTGAGTGATTAGGGATGCATGACACAATGGAGTGTCACCAATTACAAGTTTCTGCCCCACTGACCCTTTAGTAAGTAAATGTTTTATACTCCAGTTTCTTTTTTACCCAAATAACCACAGCGTAGGTCCCTGAATCCAAACAGTGGACAATTTCAATGAATTTTAGCCCCCTTTAAATCATTCTCCCCATGTAAATCTTGCTTCTGTAAAGAAAGCACTTTGGGATGAAAGGTTGAAGAAACCTCTGCTTCCTGAAAGAAACAGCCAGTCACAGTCTGTGAAGGTCACTTGTACAGCACAATCAGTGGTTTGTCAGCTTGTCACGCTGTCAAGCCTCAAAGATAACCATCCACGGTAATGATCTGTGGAGAGACAATCTGGGTTGCATAAAATAATTAGACTAATGAGTGCTATGAGGGGCTGCTAACAGGGTGCAGCCAGTCATGTCTTGTGACAAGCACATGCAACTAAATGTCCTGCAACTTTTCAAGCGAACAGCCAGTTTTTTTCTCTCAAACAAGTTTATTTGGGGAAGTATTCGGACTCATGCAAACCCTGAACAATCAAAAATATAAGGAAATGCGTGCCGATTCAAATATGAAACGAAAGTCGATGAATAGTGATTTTTTTCCCCCAGCACTTGAGGCCATTGGACCAATAGATCAAAGATCATGTCGCGCAACCACCGCTTCTTACATAATACTGCAGAATTTTCGATATTTTATTCCAGTGTTTTCGATTAACGAAAAATTATGGATTACCGTGAGATTACCATAGGTTTCGCATTCACAGAACAGTGTCAACATATCTAGACTGAACTACATACAGTAACTCTGCTGGGGGTTATTCTATGCAGCTTGATGAGGAGTCCTCTATGATTCTTATCTACAAATATCCGTGAAAACTGCGCACTTTCAGCACGCGGCCAGCACCACAAACTGAAACCAAGTTATAAAATCGTTTTCAGCACAGGCAAGATCAGTTAACCGAAATAAGGAACAGTCGTATGTAAAGTGTTCACGAGACTGCGATAAAGCACAGGAGTTTTCTGTATCTAACATGCCGTTAACGTTAGCTATTATGTTGATATTACTCCGCTAGTTTAGCTGCACAGTTAGCCAGTGCAGAGAGACACGTTTCGGCAGGCTGGTACCTATGCTGGCACCTATTAGACTATCCATGCAAACATAAACCTTCTAGACAAAATCTGATACTTACGCTGAAACCTCTTTCCCACTTATGATTTGAGCGGACATTTTTCTTATCCTGTAAACCGGTGCTCTGCGACGCGGGTATCTCCTGTGTACTCAACGGCTGACAAGAAGAGGCGCGCGGCAAAAACTTCCAAAAACTTCCTCTCAATGCGCCTGAGCGGAAGGTGGTGGCGTAGGCTCCCTTGACAAGACCAGCAAGACCGCAAAAAAAATAACGGATTAGTTTTCAGGAATAGCGTCGGACGTTGAACGTAGCATCACCAGTGGGCGTAACGACAGCGTGGACGGGGCTACTGACATGCGATCAACTTTGACAGCTAATCATATCTCTGGTATCAACACGGCACGAGAACCTATTGACCAATCGTATCTCAGCTTCCGCTATACACCCAATAGGGGGTGGGGAAATGGGCGGGCCTTGTGGGACGTAATTACGACGGAAAGCGGTAGGGGGCAGCACAGTATTTACACACCACTTTGACTTAACCGTCAAGAAAACCTACATCAGCGAGTTTGTTTGGATCTCTGCAGAGATATCAACATTAGGGTATTCACGAGAAAGTACTAGAAGATATTATACTAACCTATCTGGCGTTTGGTCCGATGTAAGACATGAAGAAATTAAGAGAACTATGGAGAATAGATTCTGTGTATTGAACGACGCCGAAGACCTCCAAACACGACTTTTAAACACTGACAAAAATCTCCACTTCGAACGGTAAGTTCATAGCAGCTAATACTTTGTTAAACTTGCAGGTTTTCGGGCTATGTCTAATCCCTGCGCGATAACAGGACGTTGCCTGTTATTGCATGGTTTGTTTTGCTTCTGTAAGCTAACTCAACGTTACGCGTAGCTATTTGCACAGTCTCTGTTTACGCTAGTGCCAAAGCCTCTCAAAGCGATCCAGTCCAAGTCCATCGGTGCTACAAGACTACCCCCACCCACCACCACCTCATTAAAAAACGACCTGTGTGTAATCTCCTGCTAACTCACGTGAATCACGTCTCTTTAGGTCGAAGACACTGTTTGAGGAAATCCGTGCTTCCATCAACAACAACGACGAAGAGGACCGCTCCTTCTGGAGGCCTGTGCTCCCCTGGGGTGGCGTCTTTACCATCAAGGCGGGACGGAAGGCCATATCATGCACCCCTCTATACGTTAAAATCAACTTAAAAAACACCTGCACTATTGATGGCTTCCTCATGATCCTGTATGTGATCCTGCGGGAAAACCAGGGGTTCTCCAGGGAGCTGGCCGCCTTCCTGGGCAAACAGTTTGTGGAGTATTTCCTCTACCTGATGGACTCCTGTGACTACACCACAGTGAAGATGCTGTGGATCTGGGACAGGATGTCCAAAAGACAGTACCGCTCCAAGATCCACCGGGCAGCACTGGAAATTGACCTGTTTGGTAATGAGCATGAGAACTTCACAGAGAACCTGAAGAACCTCATGGCCACCCTGCAGCTGAGTCTGTGCACCAACTGGAGCTGTCCAGCCCGCATACAAGAATTCATCAAGACTACAATCAACATCAGGTATATTGCACTTTAACTTAAACTTTAAAACTTTAAATAATGTCCACCTGGGTGCATTCATCGCTGCTCCACCTGTCTTTCTTTCTCTTTTAAAAGAGGCATTTTCCTTCCACAAAGTAGGTCAAATCCTAATAAAAGGAGTGTGGTTGGATTTCCTGGATTAAGACGATTTCCATTTCTTTTAATTTCACTCTCACATTTTTCCTCCAGCCCTCCCCATGAGCCGCCTCACAGAGACCCCATTCAGTCGGCTGTGGATGAGTTCTTCTGCCCCAAGCTCCTACTCTGCTCAGAACTGGGGTGAGACGTGGGGAAGATGCTCATCATCCTCTAATTCAGTTCAGTCTCATTCCATCTCACTGACAATACGATTATCTTGTGTGGTAGGTGTGATGGTCTGAGGGAGTTCTCTCAGAGGGTGTTCTGCCACGGACCCCCACCCTTTGTTATCCTCAACATGCAGCAGTGGAAGTCGGAGGAGCTGTCCTATGTCCCTTACCACCTGGCTCTCTCTCAGCACAGGTGTGAAAATTGATCCTGTTTTTCTTTTCTTTTTTAAGAAAGAATCTCCACGCTGCTGAGTCTTATTTGTACACGTTAGTGAGCAATAAAACATTAAAACACGTTGACCTTCACAACATCAATAAAGGAAAAGAAAGCTCATTTTTAACAAATGATACAGAAAATGGACTGAAGAACTCTTTTCTTTACAGGTACCTACTAGAGGGCGCCACACTCTTCAACAAGGAGGAGCATCACTACTCTGCAGCCTTCCAGATCAACGGCTGCTGGATGCACTATGACGGGCTGAGGAGTGACAATCTGATCCTGTTGCACAAGCCACCCGAGCTCCTGCTGCTGTCCTCTCTGGTCTACATCCGCGCCTCTGATAAGTGAACTCTTCTTATCTCAGGTGGACACGCAGGTGATGAGAAGGATTAAAACTGAGCACAAAGGTGAAAGCCTCCCTGCATCTCAGCAGTGACACCCTGACCAAAAATGTAAGGTGCCCTACCTACAGTTAGTTTGTCATGACCCCATGGATGGCATTATCATTACTGTAATATTGTTCCTCTGCTTATCGCATCATTCAAATCTTTAATTAATTCCTTGTCAGCATTTGCTTCCTCTGTGAGCCGGCTGCTGAATGACACATGCTCCATTTCACCTGAATGCTTGCAGAAAGTTTATCGTGCAAAATGGAAATTGCTTATTTTTGGGCATGCTTGGAATCCAAGAATATAATGGACTATAATAGTTCTGGGTTGAAAAGCATAAATGACCATATCAGTGAATAATGCACATACTGTAGTGGGCATTCATTAACTGCCACACTGAGCAGAGTTATTTGATTTAAAAACGATTGTGGTTGTTTAATGCATTAGAGGGTGCATTTTCCATTAAGGAGCTTTGTATAGGGGATGACATTGACTGTATACCACATGTGTACAGTTTTAGGTCTTAACATTAATGTTCATCAGGCCTTTCCTAAAACTGAACTGGTGCTTTCTCTTTGTACACTGTGGTCTGGGGGTTAGAAAAAAACAAACAAGGTCAAGGTCCATTTCAAATTAACTTCTTGTTTTTTTCCTCAAAATGTGTAAATGAAGAAATGTAAAAAAAAAATGAAATTATATAAATGTCGTAGATTTTTAAAATGACCCATTTGGCTTCCAGGCCACTACGTTGGCAGCACATCCACACACCGATAAATTGAAATTGAACACTTTAGCACTCTTGCTTGGCGCACACTGCAGTCTCCAACGTGGGGAATGTGTAAATTAACTAATATTTTGTAATGGATTTTTAACCTCACATGGTGCCTCTGCCAAGGAAAGTTTGTGAAAGTGAATCCTGTTGAGCATGAATCCTCGATTCAAGGTTAGTTTTCAATGGTGGTTTTTCTATGCAAACATTTTCTTTAAAATGCAAATACAAATATTTTGCCGTACAAGTGTATTGATTTATTTTGCCGCACATCTGAATAGCATGGATGGACATAACAAGAGCCACATGAAAGCAGACTACCTTTTAAGGCAGGCATTTATTTTAAACTGGGTACGACAGCACCACACAAACTGACTAAAATGTATGTAAAATGTCTTCAATCAAAACATGATAAAATGCAAAAAGCTAGTGTTTCTACACCTAAGGTTATCTTGTACTTCCAGTATTAATCCACAGGATATAAAATTCAAGATGATCATCTGACTCCAGACACACGATGGGAAATGTAAAAGAAGCAGAGTGGTCATTTGGCTAACATTGACATCAGTTTCAAAGGGTTTTTCTTTCACACACAAGCACTTTGGTGAGAGTGGTGGCAAAAACATGACATTGGTTAGGCCATAATAATATATATTTTTTTTAAAAAGCGTACAAACTCAATTTTAACATCCCTTCGTTTTGCAGATTCACGTTTGCAGATTTTCATCAGCCTCTCCCAAATTCAGTGAAAGCAGTTAGTACACACCTGGGAAACACTGACGCTCTATGAATCATGGCGGCAGCACATAATTACGCCTGCGTGATTTGTGCCATGGCTGCGATAAAGTGACAGAAAACAAATCAGGGTACAGAACATGAACAGTACAAATTATAAATACAAAAAAAGTCACACGCATCTTTATGAAAAAAAAACATTACATGTTTGCAGGAACACAGATTGGGTTGCTTATATGTCATTCTTTAGAAATAAAAACAGAAATCAAAAGGAAAGTACTCTATATGGCGATGCTTACAATCTGCAACAAACTAAAAGTCTCACCAGTGACGCCCCGACCAATATACAAGGCAAATGTCATCAAAAAAAAAAGTCATCATCTCACATATCAGGTGTAGAGTAGAAGAGCAAAGTGGAAGTGCCCATGTCCTGTGAAGTGTCAACATGACTCCTAAGTGGTGAAAAATGGCTAAACTGTTTTTATTGGGTTTTTTTTAAAGGTGTATGCCTCAATTTGGCCATGATTTAACAAAACTGTGCTACCCATTAGAACCTTCCTAAATAAACATATGCCTTGTAAAAAAAATGCCCCAGCATGCACAATAAAATGGCAACACAAGACGCCTGGTGGTGGTGGGGTTCTGTTACAGCTGTATGAAATGCCTTGGCTTTTTAAAAAGGGAAAAACACAAAACATTTCCATTCACACGGAGGAACAGAAGTCGTATTGCATTATCTAAATGTCATTAGCCTAAATGAAAACATATGTACAGCTTACAATATGTATCAAATTGTTTGGTAAGTGCAATGCAGAGCTTGGTTTAAGTTTCCACGTATATGTGCAAACATCAGTGCACAAAGCAACTCAAAGCTGAACTCGAACATGGACAGTGGCTCGACGCCGAGCCTTCCCCCAGCCTGGTTGCCCCTCCCCTCTATTGCTGCGCATTGCTCGACCCCGTTTGTCGGTGCAGCCCAAGGCTGCATAAAGCGACACCCTCAGCCAGCCTGGGGTCAAACACACACCCAGCGGGAGCACGCAAGAGTCTGCTAGTCACGTTCTCTCCCAGGACACAGGACAGGTGACAGCGCCAGCTTGGCCTGAGTTGGCTAGCAAAGCCCTTGGTGCTTTATTGTCCATCTCCATGTGACAGTATGGAAGAAGGTGCTGATACATTAACTGTAGGGACAAGAAGAAAGCATTCTGATTGTGGAACACGAAGGATGCTGTTTTCCAGCACTACGGCTGGGACAGATGGGGGGAGTCTATGTTTTGGCACTTTACATGAAGCTCAGAACAAATCACCTCAAACCTGAGCTTACAAACAAGACCTTGGCTACATGAGGATCACGTCTGGGCGATCCAGGTTGGTGAGCACAAAGACCAGGTGTCTGACCCAGTCATAGGCAGAACAGAGCCTTGTTCACAGATAAGAGAGTGACATTGAACTGGAAACAGGCAGAGACAATGGCAAAGCATGCTCATGTCCTGTAACTGGGCCAATGTGAAGGAAAAGAAATGTGAACAAGGATATATTTTGAATAATAATAATAATAATAATTCAAACCAACCAATTTTTTTAGCTTTAGGAATGTATGAGGACAGAAGTTTGTGGTTTTATGACCACAGGCTTCCCCCTGACTACGACTTTATTTTATTGCACAGTTGAGGGGCCATTTAGGGTTTCATGCATTTAAATGCATGTAACTCAAAAGACTAAACATCAAACAGAGTAATTGTAGCAGAGGCTGGGCAGAGGTTGACCTAATTGTGTGAGGCAACACAGACAAACAGCTGAATCCTGAATCCTAAATATAGCACCAGTTGGTATTGTGTTCAGACCAAAGGGTGAAAAGGGGGCCAAGGTCCATTTCAACTATTGTGAAGAGTAGCAAGTGCATGACCTGACCTTAGGAAGGTGTAACAGAAGCTAGAACATGGGGATTTCTTAATGGCTCCAAGAATAAAGCAGAGACGAGGGGCAAACGCTCTCAGGAGAATTCGTCATTCACCTCTACATTGACCCTTGGAATCAAACGACACATACATTCGCACGCACACTAGTGACCCAGTGCAGAAAACATTTACAGGCAATGCACTAGAGGATATACTCATATCTATATATTTCATTTAGACCATTTACAAGAGAGAAAAAGGCAGCCCTTTTTGAGAAAATATAAAGATTCCAACTTTTCTCTGTTTTGTGAAGCACTGATTTTGATGCAGAACTCCTGTGTTGCTGAGCCCCAGCATCAGCTCTGCACGCAAACACATAACAAACAAAACAAACAATCCTATCCGACATGCACGTACCCCTGGAGCATACACACGGACATACACACTACATGGCCAACAACCACATATTCATACAAATACACAAGCAAACTGCGGTGTTCTACAAAATTCTGAACACATGGTTCCGGTTGCAGCAGGGAAATTAAAAAAAAAAAAAAAAAAAAATTAGTGTTAAACACAGTTAATGGCATGAAGGAAAACAAAAAAACAAAACAATGTCTGCTAACATAACAGAGTAGTGTGAAACAAAAGTGACGAGATTTCTCCCACAATCCTCTGGGAAATGGCTCATTGAGTCCTCGTTGTGGTCCAGCAGCAGTAGAGCGGTCATCTCCTTGTGCCCCATGACAACAGCTGTCCAATCATCTTCCTTTCTTATCCGCACAACTTTGTGGCTCTTCATCTCTGCAGCCATGTCTGCGGTCCTCCTCTCAGCCTGCCAGCGAGCCCGCTACATCCATCCATCCACCCAGCAGACAGGCTGGCTCTCTCGCTCTCTCTCTCTCTCTCCTCAGGTGTTCCCGTCGGTGTGCAGCGCTCCTCTACACCTGGAGAATGAATGTGGGGAAGGAGGAGGAGACAACAAAAAAGAAAAGTCTTTGTGTCTAAGTTCTCTTATTGGGTCCTAGCTGGCCGGGCCATGGGTCAAAGGGCAGTCAGACCAAAGTTACAACGGCAATACATCATGCCGCTCGAGTCCAACCAGCTGTCTAAGATCGGGTCGTAGCGCTGGACAGTGTTCAGATAGGATGACCCGGAGTGACCTCCCACCACATAGAGGTAGTTGTCCACAATGGCAGAGCCCACGCCTGTAAGACAGTGATGTCACAGTCACGTGTGAGGAGTTACAGGCATCACACGCTATTTTACGGATGCAATAATCACAGTAGGTTCAAATATTACCTGCACACATCCTAAAAAAAAAAAAGAGAGTTTAATTAAATTACATCTCTTACAAGCAGGACTCACCGGTGCGTGGCTCATTCATTGGCCGACAGGCTGTCCACTGGTTCTGGTGCGGATCATACCTCTCAATGCTGGACAGGTGCGACACGCCGTTGTGTCCGCCCACCACAAATATGAAGCCGAGCATGACGCCCACGCCAAAGTTGATCCTCTTGTCTGCCATGGGGGCTACCATTTCCCAGGCATCCTTGCTGGGGTCGTACCGCTCCACACTGCGCAGAACAGACGCGGCAACATCGAAAAAAATATCACTCAGCCGTTGGGAGCTAGCTGTGAACACATGTCGATTTTAAAATGTGTGTGTCTGATAATTGTCTAGCAAACCTCCTAATGTCTGCCAAGCCATACAGCACCTTGCTTAATGTCACAACATCCTTTTGAACACAACAGAGATTTCAAACAGCCCCTACTCACAGCTGCATGACCTCACGCCAAGACACACACAGTCACATAACATATGTTAACCTGTGTACATCAGATAGGCAACTGTAATGAGGCAATGAAGCGGTGCCCTTTATCATTTAATGATTAATAAATATCTTTATAGTTATTTAGTTAACTGCAGTCCAAATGTAAACTGATACATTTTGTGGGCTCATGGCTTAATGCTGGAACAAACTATTTCAGAGTCTTCATAAGCAAACTTTGTATACTCTACTGGCATAGACAAAGAACATAAATGGACAAACCCTTTAAAAGGATATATTTCTTGAAGAGGAAACCCGTCACATGCACATTTCATTCAGCGCTAAATTAGGGTGATATTTTCTTATTATAAAGACATATTTCAATCTACAGAGAAGAAAAGCGCCAGTGCAACGAGCAGCGATGCCTCAGTGGGGAATTGCCAAGTTGACCCGAGTCAAATGAAACCCATGGCAATCTTGGATTGTTTTGTAGTGTGCCAGGACATATAAGCCACCGGGGGAAGAAAAAAAAAGGAGTCCCCAAAGATTCTCTGTCCAAACACATTCTCCTGAGGGGATTCGGGAGTCAAGGAAACAAGCAACAGAGCCGCCGCTCTCTAGAGATCCACAGCAACAACAGAGGTCTAACTAACAGCACACAAGCAGGCAGCCTGTTCGTGAAACTTCAGCAACCACTTCTGTGCTGACTCCTCTTCACCCATTAACAGGTTCCCGGCCATATTCTCAGCAACCCTTGACATCCTTCACTTGATTGCCAGTTATATTAAATATTAGTTCCTTAATAGAACTGGCAAGACCTTGAGAGAGAAAGCCACAGCTAGGTGGGTCTGAAAGGTGCACAGGACTTTTCACTGGGATCAAAGGCTATTTTGAAAAAGGTGTGGTAGAACAGCACAACCTTACAATACTGATGTCAATATCTTAACAGTTCCCAGTGTTATTACCTGTTCATGTGGGCCGGGCCGTAGCCCCCAATAGCGTACACCATGCCGTCTAGCACAGCGGTGGCAAAGCAGCTGCGGGACTTTGTCATGGGTGCCACTGGCTGCCACTCCTTCAGCTTGGGGACATATTTCTCCACCGACTGGAGGTAATACTGGCCGTCGTAGCCTCCCAGAGCGTATAGCTCTCCGGCCAGGACCACCACTCCGAGGGTGCTGCGGCACTCGGCCATACGCTCCACGGTGGACCAGGTGTTGCTTTCGGGGTCCCAGCTCTCCACTGTGCTCTCGTGTCTGCGGTAGCTAATGCCTTGTCTCATGTGTGTGGCGATGCCTCCCACCACGTACACCTTGTGGTCCAGCACTGCTACACCGAACTCGTATCGTGGCACACTGAGAGGGGCCAGTCCTATCCACGAATCTGTCTGAGGGAAATACATTTCCATGCTGCGAGAGAAAGACAGGCATTATCTGAGAAGTTTGTTTTTAAACACAGAAAATAACAGATCCATACATACACTTGTAAAGCCATCTTTTCAATTATATTTAAAAGGATTAAATAGACATTATCATCTGTACCTTTCTAATGTGGCAAACAGCCCGGCCTTGCCTCCGACTGCAAGCAGCACCTTAGGAGCACACCTGGGCCTCGCCGACAGCACAGTCTGATACGAGAGTCGGTGCTCAGGCATAAAATGATATTTGAGGGCCTCGTTGAGCAGGTGCTTGCATGCGTGGTCATCTCGTATAAGGTGATTGGCTTCATATAGGCGAGTGAGGAATTTGACGCTGAGGAGTGGAAGGCGAACACAGTGCAGCAGCTGAGCCAGATGCTGCTGTCTCTCGGTTACATCGTATTTGATCCACGACTCCAGGGCGTAAAACACAGTCTCCTCTGTGACAACCTTCAGGCAGTCATTGGACACAATTTCGTCCAACTCGGCCCTCGTCAGTTCAAAAAACTCCTCTGTCTGACAAACTTCCTCAAAGTTCTCACAGATGAACTTAGTTGCAGCCAGGCACAGATCATGACAGCCATATGTCTCTGCAAAGCGGGAGATGCCTATACAGTTCCCAGCATCCAGCTGGCTCTCTAAGAAGGAGCAGCACTCCTTTAGTACGAGCTTAACCTGGAGCAAGTTGGCAGCTGGTAGCAGAGATTCCACTGTTTCCTGGGAGATAAACACTGTGCCAGTGTAGGCATACTCAACGATGGCCTGAGAGAGAAAGAGTAAATGTGTCACATAAACAAAAACCATGTTTCAGCAGTTAATCAGTGCAGTTAATGTCTGCTGGCTCCGAGCATACCTGCAGGGCAGTCTCATCGATGCACTGGAATTCCACCTCAGAGGTTTCCTTTTCGGATAGGTTACCCGTGAACATGGCCTTGAAGTAAGGACTGATGCTGGCCAGCACTACTTTGTGAGCATGGATCTTGGCATCACCCACACGCAGGACAATGTCACACAGTTCATGATCCTGCCGCAAGAGCTGGAGGCCTTGCAGCAGCTGCTCTGAGTGAGGCCGTGTCAGACTGGCAAACATATAGGACTGGTCCTGCTGGTCCATCTGAGAGCAGGAATCCACAAATCAGCACAGTGTTGACATTGTGCAAAGGCTACTGATTCAGTGCAATCTTCTACTACTAACAACCAATGGATATGCTGTAAATCCTGGAAATTAACCAGCTGTCATCTTCTCCATGAGACTACAAGCCCGAAAAGTCAACTAAACATAGGCCTGTGCAACATGACGTAATTACAGCGTGCGTGTGATGCACTCGGGGATGTTTTTAAAGTAATACAGTAGTTATTCTGACACAGCCTGTCCGCAGTTTACTGCGAGGCAAGCTAAAAGAAGCATGATCTTCTTAATCCTGTGCTAACGCTGCTTTAAATTAACCAAGTGTACTGGCCAAAAGGCATATCATTTTCAGATTAACCTCAAGCCAGCCAGCTAAATGCTGCTGTGAGTTTATGCTTTGTGGCATCCAGTAACACAAAACGTTAAATGGTACTTTGTTGACTGTGGCCTTGGCGTGATTTCTGAACGGAGAACATGGCCAGATCAAAACTCGCTGGCTACCTCCTAGCTTTACATCAGCAGGCAGCTAGTGCGCTAACACACTTTAAAACCTAACAAGAGCTCTCTTTCTGCAGAAACAAATGTCCACGGGTATCCCGTTAACATTAACGCCAACATTCGTGCCACCGTCAACGATGCTCGACTCCAGCAAATACACAGTGCCCGTGTCTCTGTTTTCGTTGCACTGCAGTCAGCGCAGGTTAGCTGCTAAAAATAAACACGGTTACTGTGGCTAGCTGCATCATTGATTGATATACAGTAACATGGCTGACAGATACAAAACGTGACGCTGTGGCTAGCTTACAGGTAACATTTCCATACCGTCAAATCGAGCAGAACAAACCTGTGACCTGTAGTCCGTCTCGTGTGCCGCTGTAACGTTTGTGACAGATTTTGCAGTGTCGGAGTTCAGCAGCAGCGACGAGTGGGGACCCCGGGCGGCTATCAGGAAAACAACCTACTGCCAACCTAGCCTCTGAGCTACCGATGAGCTCTTTAATAACGAGCCATCAGAGCAGCACACCCACTTCCGCTGCTTTCCAAAGTAAATCGGCATTCACGGCTGTTAACAAGGAAGAGCCGCGACCGTGGAAGCGAACTCCAAAAATGTGTTATAACGCATAGAGTGAACTTAACGTGTATGTTTTGTTTCAGAGAAAACAAAAATATTATCCTACCACCACACGCACACACAGTTGTAACTACGATTCTTAAAGAAAAATATTCTCAAAATAAGAGGCAATTATGATGATGTTGTTGCTGATGATGATGATGATTATTATGCCCCCTGGAGGAGTTGGAAACTCGCGTCACCATGGAAGCGCTCAGTTTGCGACATGTATTCGCCATTTTGCTGCCTCCGTGTGTGTCTGTGTGTGTGTGGGGGCATGACATGAAAATTTGTACGATCGAGAGGACCGGGAGAAATGCAAGGTCTGTTTTCTTGCTGTTTTTTCCAACTTTGCTTGTCCGGCCAGACGACACTAACCACTAGCAGCAGCGGAGAAGCTAGTTAGCTTAGCACCGCTTGTGTTGTAGTTAGCAAATGTTCTGTTTGGCTAGCTAACTAATTAGGTTGCTTAACGGTAATGTGCGGGCAGGGACTGATTGTATTGGCACGGAAGATATTACTTAGCATCGTATTACTGACAAAGACTCGAGTCAAACACTTTGTAGTAACTGTCGTTACAGTAGCTTGTAACAACGTAACATAGAGCAGTAAAGGTGATCTCTGCTCCTGGTAACTACTGCGCCCGACAGCCACAAGTGGTTCTGTCCACGTTCCCTTTAACGTTCACGGTGATCTGATCAGGATGTGGATGAACAGTAATTATCGGTACCGTTACGTGGCTCGGAGTACTAACACGTTTACATCCATTTCCGAGGCTGTCACCGTGCGTTTTGCTCCTCGGTGCGTTCATTCGAACGGGGATTTTATCCAGTCCTGCACTTTTTCTGCACTTTCCTATGTCCTCTTTCTTTTGCATTCGCAGCTTGACAACCAGGAGAGTGTTTTTTCATCACCAGCCACTCAGGATGAAAGCACCGACTAGTCCTCACAGGACTGAGTTTGCTTATTTGGATTCTCAGATTTGACCACATCCGTAAGACCATCAATAATGATACCTGGATTGATCTCCAAGGATTTACACGAGCAGCTTCTCGACCCGACGAATTACCAAAATCGTACAAATGGGGTGGAAGAGCTCAAACGCATCCTCTCGGACGTGGACATTAAGTCAGTGCCATCTAATAGTATTGAGGACTTCATCAGTTTTCTTCCTCAGCTTCTGGATGACAGTAATTTTAAAGTACTGTACAGCACCTTACAAATTTTGCACTTACTCATTCAGAAGCTAAATATAAGTGCAGAGAAATATTTCAAACAATTAGTCTCAGTGGCTCTCAAGGCCCTTGGGGACACTCGCACCATCACCAGGAATGAATACATGAATGTGTTTCGGCAGCTGATGGAAACTGTTGCACCGCAACAGGTGTTAGACCTTATAATTGGCAACTTGAAACACAAAAACTCAAGGGTCCGGGAAGATGTCCTTAACATCATCATGGCAGCTATGCTCACTCATCCTAGGAAAGATTTCAACATCCCCAAGCTTTGTTATGAGGTTGCACCATCTCTCGCAGACAGGAAAAGGAAAGTTCGCCATGCTGCCCTTGAGCTGTTCGCTGTTTTTGACTGTTGCCTTGACACAGGGAAAAAACAGCCCCTGATGAAAGCCGTGGACATGGTTGAACTCGGTGAGGACGCCGAGGGTCTTATGGCAGCTGTCCAGGCGAGACGAGCAAGGCACATCCTTCCGAAACTGTCCTCAGAGGGGACAGTCGAGTACGGCTTAGCGGTGCCCAAACCAGGACAGCGGTGCTCGCTGCAGTATGGTGTTGGAGCTGATCTGGACTGGGTGATGAACGGAGGGCGGATAAGCAGTGCCAGGAGCCAGAGATCTGAACTGGGCTGCGACCGGTTGTATGGCTATGGCAGCTTAGGCTCCCTCACGGATGACCTTACACCTCAAAGGAGGACTGTCAGCGCGGGGAAATGGAAAAACAAACTACCCTGGGAGATGTCGAGCTTCTCGTCCACAGAGAATGAGCAGCAATGCGGTGCATCTAATGGAAAGTGCTCTGAACAGGTGGGGTCCAGACTCCTGTCAACCTGCCACATTCTCACTTATCTCTCGTGATAATTAAGCCATCTGGAAACTTTCCCTGATTTAGCATACGTTTTCACGCACTTAATGATTCTCTGTCAAAATAAAATGTGCAATGAAATTGCACAGCATCTTGCAGACATTGCAAAGAGCATGATGGGAGTGGATATGGGTGGTGCACTGGATTTCCCTTCATCTTAAAAAATCTGGGGCGGTTTCTCCAATTTTTCCCTTTCGGCTTTCTGCCCTGTTTGAACAAGCTGAGTCATTCCCAAAGGCACCAGTCCAAATGAATTAAAATAAACCTTAGTGGTGGCACATAATAATAGTAAACAATAAATAACTCTATCTCTCATGATGCACTATTGATGTAGTGCAGCAGAGAGGGGACAGTTTTATCTTCCACCTTATTGTACTTGTTCTGTGGCATCCTCTTCAACCACCTCTACCTGTATATGTTATTCTCAGTACATTCTTACACACATATTTCCTCATGGACACATTGTCTCAACAGCCCATAAGGCTTGGTAAGAGTTTTTGTTTTTCTTAGAAATTGATCAGCTACTGTTGGCAGGGTAACAATTGGCTAATGCAGCTCTCAGTTCTTTATAGGCAGAGAGAAGAGGGCTACACAGAGGGGAATAGATGGGTACACTCCAGGAGCATTGATGCTATTCCTGGAAGTACAGTAGGTGACTCAACTCCCTGCACAATGACACCTCAGCTGCAGAGATAAACATCCATTGTCTTGAGAATGAGCTTGAGTCACAATCGGGGTCAATCTACCACTTGGTTTTGTTAAAGGATGTAGTGTGGAAAATGTACTGCACCCCATTCTAGTAGCCAACGAGCTAGAATGATTTGTTCGGCATAAGCTCCGATCAGCTCTGTTCTAATAATACCCACTGGTTGTGATGAGTGGCTTTGTTTCGTGAGGTATTAATTGACCATATTTGTTCTGGTAACCATCATCCAGCTGAGAGCCTCATTTTAAGTGACTGTCTGTTTACAGCAGTGTCTGTTTCCCAGCAACCTCATTACTGCACAGCACACTTACTGAGGGCGGTGTGCGGCATAATTGGAAATATTGCAGGGTTATTCTTGTAAAACATGGCTTATTTACTGCTCCAGCGTTGATTGCAATCACATAAGTGCTCTGCAGCGAGCGTTGATCAGATTGTAGGCAGCGGGGCTAACCTCAGCGGCACTCGTGCTTTAAAAGGCTCAGATACCTACATCAATGCAAAAAACCCCAAACTGTCGTAACTCTCTCTCTCTGTTCTATTCGTTTATATTTTGAAAGGTTTCACAGGTTGCATGGTGACGGTACAGTTTGAATGAGAGCAGCAGTCCTCATATACATTTAAGTTAAGAGCCACACCCTGGCCAGTGTCTCTTATCTGAGCCGTCCAAATATCTGCAACAACCCTTTGTTCAGACCAGTGGATGGAATTACACCAAGGCTCTTGTTATATATAAGGGTGGTTGTATGTTAGGTATTTGAACTTCATCCTCCTTCATCCCCATTGTTGCCATTTAAACTAATCTGCCTATCATATAGGCAGCCGGTGAGGATTTCCTTCCCCTGACCAGGAAGCTGAGTCCAGACACCTACATACCCAGTTTTGGTAAGTGCCAATATTTCCTCCTCACAACATGATGCTCACCTTCGTTCTGTATGAAGGGGCAAGTACATTTGAACGGTTGTCCTGATAAACCTCAGATTAACTCAAATGAGAGTGGCTTTAACTTGGATTAGCATTCTGAGTCAGGGAAGTCATCACGCCACATGTCACCAAAAGCCCTGAGATGAACTCAGTTTTAAGACAGATAAGTATCACAGCAGCCTGCAATCTGCAAGCCTGCAAGGTTTGTAATCAAAACCAGCGAAGCGAGAGCAAATGTGAAAATGTCATGTACTCTATTTTGTGTCATCATTTTGTCTCTCTTCCCTGTCCCACCTGTCCAGGAGGACACCTCTCGAGCAGATGCTCTCCCAGGCCTCTCCGCGCCTCCCTCGTGAGTTCTTCTTCCACCTCGTCATTCCGCCAGGCCCTGAGCAGCACCAGGGCAACCATCTCCTGCTCTCCGGTCGTCGCTCCAGTCGAGCAGATGCACTCTCATAATGGCCAGAGGTCCAATGCTCCAGGCAGCCCTCAGAGCCAGCAGCTAGAAAAGAGCCTTCATCTGGACCATGACAGCTTCAGTGCAGTGCAAGATCTTCAAGAGGATGATCCTCTGGACATGCAGGAGGTCAGCAAACTGTTTTTCCCATAGAGAGAGTCAGCTGGAAAATGTAGGACACTGTAAGTGTCAGCACATGAGAGTTTTTAAGAAACATTCCAGTATTGTGGTATTATTACTGACAGTATTCCTATGAGTATGCTCACATGTGCCAATTTGTGTGTTGCTCACAGATGCTGAACTCTCTGCGCTCATTGCGCAACAGTGCTGCCAAGAAGAGGGCCAAAGCGGGCCTCAGCAGTCCAGATTCCGACAGCCCCGGCTCTGCTCTGCGGTTAGACCTCGGACCGGACTCACCGTCGCACACCTCTCGGAGGCTCACCAGCTCAGCCAGTGAAAGTGGGCTTTCTAGTCTGAGCTGGGTCACCAACTCCAGCTCCAGCGGCATCAAAAGCAGGTAGAGGATCCACATTTTGCTGGAAGATTTTTTCCGCTGCTTCACATGGTGATGATGGAGATTCTCACTGTCAAATGAACCGAATTAAATCTCGGTGCATCTTTTTGCAGTATGTTAAAACATAAGTTAAGTCAAGTCCTGCCTGTTGTTTCATATTAGAACCTCTTTAATTTCAACGAATATGCTGGTGACAAGCTTAAGTGCAGAGTGGTAAACTGCCCATCCGTGCTCATCTGGTGTTGTGTGACAGTGTGTTGAACTGTGCTGAGCAGTTCTACAGTATAATTTCACACTTGTCACATTTGTCAGCAGTCCTGGAAACTCTGCCTCTCCAGGAATGAAACCTCGCATTGCAAGAGTGCCTTCTGCAAAACTGAGATCTTCTATGTCCATGGACTTCAGCAGCCTTCAAGGTATACAACGGATGAAGCAGTTTTCGCCCCACTCTGCTGCACTGGATCTTCTTAACTTCTTTACATTTTTTATTTCCGTCAAGGATTGTCTCAGAGAAATGAGCTGTCACCTGAGGTGGGTGTTGTCGGGCACAGAGTCACGTACTCCAACACAGCAATCAAAACGGAGCAGGAGGCAACGGGAATCTCCCCTCCGTTGGTCAAACCAGCCTTTCGCGAATCAGTCAGAGGTCGAAAGCCTGCCAAAGGACAGACAGCGGCAACAGTGGATTCACCTGGTAATAATATTTTGTTCATACATTTACATTGTCTGCAAACATCCCCCTAATGTTCACTGGCATGTTTGGTTCTGCCGTGTCTGACCATCCAGGAGTTGCCTTGTCACTTGAGCAGGGCGATTTGGCGGCCAGACCCCCCACTGATCCCTCGGCTGGCATTTACAGCCGCGCTCTGTCTGGCAGCGACATAGACAGCGATGACAGCCCACGTCCAGATGAGCTTAAGGTTAGTCACACTTCGTCCAACGGTAAATCACAGTGTGTCACAGACGGTCTCCAGTTACCGAAGTACCACCTGTGGTGTTGTCTGCCAATGCATGCGCAGGAGAGGGTGAAGAATGCCAGGTTCGGCCGGGGCTGGAGGCGGCTGCGGCGGCAGGATCAGCATGATCAGCATTGCGGTCAGGGGGACGTCGTACAGGAAAAGGTTCTCCACGCTGTCGGACAGCTGCTGACCGATTCACCTACAGAGGAGGATGGAGGATTAATCATCAAAGGCAAGTTAACGTTCTGTCACCTTAACCAACATTACACTTAAACTGAAGTGGATTTCTGCATTCAAACAGCTCATTTTATTTTTGTCTGACTTTTACCGTTGGCCACAAATGAGCTTTTTGGGAATTTCTTAGCATGCTGTTGATCTTCTGTGGTGCAGATCTGCATCTGAATGGCAGCTCAGTGGCTTTCACCAAAGCGGACCATCTCTCTGACGAGTCCACAATCAGTCCCACCAGCACCGTCAGCCCACCGGGACTCCCAAGCCCAATCACTCCGCCTCACCAGCCGAGCCCCCCCACAGTGCCCCCCAACCCTAAAACCACACGCGGCTTAGGAGGGCTCCTAGCCTCAGCAGAACCCGACCCTCGCTGTCACATAGCTCAGGTTGGTGGATCCCAACACTGGGTGTCGTCATCTTCTTTTATAAACCAAAAAAACCCTGTGTATCTCTGTTATGTTGCTGTGTGTGATCTCTCCGTTGGGTCTGACACTGGCATGCCATTTAGCAGTGATCCACTGCATAATAAATAGATGAATCATTACTTTATCAGGCCTTTGTTAAAAGAAAATGCTGGTCAGAGCACGGGTGAATAAGACGTTTGCTTGGGTTCATGTGCCACAATGCCTTGTTTTGACAACCAAGCATTTATGCACCGCCACCCACACACATACAACTTCCGTTCAGACGGTAACGTGAAACCAAATCTGTGGGTGTGTGTGTTGTGTGGCGTGTGACGGGCCTTTTAGATGAGCTTTCCCCTGGCACCACGAGCCACAAGAAAAATCTGTCGGAGCCTCCGGAGCTGCGTCCGTTTTCCAAACCCGACCTGGCACTGACACAGAGCTTCAACCTGCTGAGCTCTGAGGACTGGTGAGAAACACTCCATCCATCATAAACTCAATGTGTTTATGAACTGTAGAACAAGGTGAAGAACTGAAAGATTTAGAACTTCCCCACTTTCATTAGTTATTGCAAATAGTGTGATATTTGTTCTGTAACAAATATATATTAGAAGCAACAAATTTACAGCTTTCTTACATTGCCTAGCCACATTCAACACACAGCATATCTCACAGCATTCAATATCTTTACAATTGGTTAAGAAGAAGAAGAAGACAAAAAATGACTGCCAATTATGCTGCTAATGATTCTTTTCATCCAGGGAGAAGAAGATTGAGGGTCTGACATCCCTGCGCTCCCTGGCCCACTACCACTCAGACACACTCCAGGGCAGGCTTCATGATGTCTGCCTGGTTCTCATTCAAGAGGTAGCCTAACGTGCTGTACAACACCCCCGCATCATTTTCACATGCCTGCACTGTGCCGCCTTACTCCAGCTGAAGCAGAACTGTCCCTCTTCTCATTTAAATCCACTTGTTTACCCTGAAGTGGTGTTAATGTCCATCTTCTTCAGGTGAAGAACCTACGGTCAAGTGTGTCCAGGGTGGCAGTGTGCACTCTGGGTGACATGTACACCCACATGGAGAAGGCGATGGACCAGGAGCTGGAGGGGACAGTTAAAGCTTTACTGCACAAGGCTGGGGAGAGCAATGCTTTCATTAGGCAGGATGTTGATGCAGCACTGGACTGCATGGTGCAGCACTGCACCCCCACCCGTAGCATCAATGCTCTTCTTGCTGGAGGACTCAGGTTAGTTTGCAAGCATAAATACACACACAGTAAGAAGTTTTTTGTTTCTGTTTTTAACACTTAACTGATTTCCCCTCCGCTGATAGTCACCTGAACACAATGGTGAGAAAATGCACCGCTCAGCATCTCGCCAATCTGGTAGAGAAGGTCGGACCTGCCCGTCTCCTCTCTGGAGGTAAAGATCTCACCGACAGAATCCTGCCTGCTGTCACCAAACTCGCACAAGACTCTTCACAGGAAGCCAGGTACGCACAGACTTTTTCACATTATTACCATTATACCACTAAATAGCTAGTACAGCAGAGATGACATTAGTGCAATACAAAATGTGAAGAGCTTTACCAGATTTAGACCAGAAAACATTGATTGACTGTCTGCTATGGACAGAGCCGACTCAGCTCTATGGTTATTTTTGACGCCATAGGTGGCGGTGGTACTGTACTGTATTGCATTATATTACTGCCGAGAAGTCATAAGTGAGACAGACAGAGGCTCATTTGGCCTGGCAAATTGTTATGACCGTGGTTTAACCCACAGATACTTTGGGCGTCGAATGCTGCTGTCGCTGTCGTCCCACCCCGACTTCGACAAGATCCTGGAGAAATGTGTCTCCACCAAAGACTTGCCAACCGTGAGAGACACCGTCTTCACCCTCAAGACAAAGGTGCAGCGTTTGGTCTTATGTATGTTTAAAACATTAGTGATTTTGCTAGAGGTCATTCATCTAACGTGGAGTGTGTGGTTTTTTTAGGGCCTTGGTAAGATGCCCCAAGACACCCAGTCAGCCAGGGGCAGACGCTCCCTCCCAGGCAGCGGCACAGTCAGGACCTCATCTCTCACCAGGGAGCCTCTCAACCAGACCAGCAGGTGGGTGTGGATATCGAGCGCTACTGCAGTGGTGCCTGTAAACCCTAAATCCAGCATTTCAAGCAGAGCTGTCGCTTCTGCAAACCAAATAATACGCAGGTTTGTAAAAGTGCATAATTTGTCGTGTTTTGTGTCATCCACAGGGAGTCCAATAGCCATTACAGCTGTAGATCTCAGACTCACAATGAGAGAGACAAGAGTGAATACATCAATCAGATCTCCAGTCTGCTGGGTTCAAAGGACTTCAGAGAGAGGATCAAGGGGATCGACCAGCTTGTGACTGACTGCCAGCACAACCCCAACATGGTCATCAATAGTATCTTCCCTGTGAGCTAGTGCTACATCTTTTTTTCAAATCCTATCAATATTTCTTCATTTTCTTATGTAATAGTTTTCAGCTACCATCGTACAACTCAGTCTCATCATGAAATCATCACTGAACTGCCTCTTTGACCTTTTTGCTCTCCCCCCGTTGGTTGCCCCTCTGCCAGGTATTTGATGCCTTTAAGGCCAGACTGCAGGAGTCCAACCGCAAGGTCAACCTGTACGCCCTCGAGTCACTACAGAAAATCATCCACTTGATGAAAGATAACCTCTCCCAAGTGGTCAACATCCTGGTCCCAGCAATCGTGGACAATCACCTCAACTCCAAGAACAACGCCATCTACTCTGCTGCTATTGGAGCCATTAATGCACTTATCTTAAATCTCGGTATTCACTTTAAACACACAGATTTTAGTGGTACAAGTGAAAATTGCTGAACGATTTGGAGAATTCTATTTGACGTTGTTATTTTCTTTGCTTCCGTGACAGACAATGTAATTCTTCTCGAGCCTTTCTGCACCAAGGCTCAGTTTTTAAGTGGCAAAGCAAAGGTGGATCTTATCGAAAAGGTTGCAGGTACGTCTGTTGTGATGCTTCTGAATGCTGCAATGAACCCTGACCTCCGTTTTCTGTTTAGTTTTTGGGTCTGACCCCTTCTCGTCGCATCTCACTTTCCATTGCCAGATCTTGTGACAGAGCTCTACCCCCGCAAACCCCAGGTGGTGGAGGAGAAAGTGATGCCGTTGCTGCGGCACCTCCAGGACACCTCCACCCACAGCGGCACCATCCACGGCCGGGGCGGAAGCGTGAGGGGCGCGACCGCCGTCCTGTGCCAAGCCCTGTACGCCCAGAAGGGGTCCGGCCTGAGCGAGTGTACCGCCTTCCTTCCTGCCAACATCCACAAAGGTTTAAACAAGTTCTGAGGGCCTTATTCTAATGGTCAAACCCGAATCCGGACACAACCAAATGTTGGAATAGAACACTGACCTTACTTGAAGACAGAGATGTTCTACATTTCTTCCAGTGCCTGCACTTTTATATCAACACAGAGAAAGTCCTTAACAATGAGGAGCTCTTCATTCTTATCTCAGTAAGACTTCCTCTGGTACAGAAACATGGACAGCTGTAACATAATGATATCAGGTCTTACACACACTCAACCTGCTCTCTTTGCACTTTGGAAAAGTAGCTCATTATCACGATAGACATGAATTTTACATTACACTATGACTGACATTGCTTTTTTTTCCTACTCTCAACATGTACTGTAGACAAATCAGAGACACTTGCAGAATGTAAGATTGAAATGCACAAAAAGAAGAGGAAGAAGACAGGGAATCAAAAAGGTGTATATTTTTGCTGTTTCATCTAAAGTGATGTGATATTTTTAAGATGTCTAACGTAGTTGTTTTTTAAATTTGTGAATTGAGATTAACAAGAAATGTACAAAATGCTTTTGTACAGCTCCAACGTGTATTTGCACAGTATTAATCGTATGCTGTATGATGGTACAATTTATAATTTATCTATTGTGTATTAGTTTTAAAGTCCTGTAAATGATGTGCTGAGTTGATACCGTCTTTTTTCTCCTTTATTTAGCATGACCAAAATTTACTGGCAGAAAATTGTTTCTATTTTTGTTAAGGACATATATATACATATATATTTGTACACTGATGCCTCGATCACGGTTGGGTTCCAACTAATGCTCCTGGATGGGGAGACCAGCTCTACTCCTGCAGTTGCCTGAGAAACGGTGAAGGCCCAGATCTGATTCTGTCTCAGTATAGTGCCAGTCTTCAAGTAGCTTTTTAATTCATCTAAATTATATCCAACTTGTTTGTGAACATGAGCAAAAACAGATTGGTACATAAATAAAGTGTTTTATTTCTGCAAAACCAACTCCCAGGTGCTTTATTAAATTTTTAAAAGGAGAAAGGGGCGTTGGAGGAATTGACCACACCTACAGGTTTTTTCATGAAAGAAGTGATTTCTCAGCAAGAAAAATCATTCCTTTTACCTAATTTACCTTTATTCACGGGTACAGTCACTGAACGCACGAGATTCATTACCAGGTTTGTGTCTAATTCATAAAATGTGTTGTGTAGTCAGTCTTGTGGTGAATTACCTCTTAATATGTAAAACAAGAGAAAATAGCCAACTGTGAAAGATATCTGATGACCTAACAAAAATGAGAAATTGATCACATATTCCAAGGCCTCGGAGAAGAGGTAGTCTTTTCACAAGCAGTATAAAGCACTTATAATACATTTTAATAACCAAATGCATCAATGCTTTTCCATGCTGTGATGTTTCAGATTGAACACTAATACCACTTTTATTTGCTTGACAGGGATTAAATATTACAGCCAAGGTACAATCGCTGCCAAGTTTGGAATTAAATACATTGCAAACCACGATCGCAGCCCCTAAATCTTAAAAGCTATTAAAGTAGCTGCCATTTTGAAATAGTACTGCACAGAGTATTAAGACAGCTGCGTTACTCTGCGGATGTGCTACCCAACACAGCGTCACAGGAGACAAGTGAATGTTTTTCTGTGTCCGAGAGGACAGACTCCCTGCATGTTACCATGTAGAGGATTTTTACAGCATTTCAGTAGCAGGGTGAACAAGGTTTGTGCTTGGGGGGGAAGCAGCTCCTGGGCCGGCATTCAAAAAAAATGAAACCTAAAGGCAATCCTGGATGAAGCACAAAATTGTCCTTCATAAATTATTTTTTTTAAACTATCAGTGTCAGTAAATACAGTAGCTGAACTGCACATTGGCCAAACATCCGTTATCAGTTTACATACAGCATAAGTTAGCATACATTTTGTACATTAGCTCTCACATAGTCCCCTTTTAAAATGCACAATTATAAGAAAGGGTCACCCGGACGTTATTAAATACAGTCTGTAGTCTGTATTTTAGCAAAGATATAAAAAAAGAGAGATTGCATTTCGAACAATAGCAAAAGGTGAGAACTCCCTTTAAACTTCGGAGCTAACCACAGTGGTGCTGTCAACAAGGTCCAAATACGTTGGCTATGTGCTACCTAAATATGGCTCACATTTCACACCTTTGCCTACGGAGACACATACCATCCAAAAGTTTGCGAACCACACATAACATGAAATAAAGAAATACAACATTGAGTCTTTAACTCCCGTGAAAATGTGCTTTTTGTCATGGAAAACAGAACTTTTTATCGTTTGATGTAACCACTAACTGAAGCCACAGAAAGGCTCAAAACTTCAACACAAAAAGTTTTTCTTGTCAAACTGTGAAGTAAAGTCTCTGATTATTTCCCATGCCATGAATGAAGGGTTTTATGATTTTGGTTGAGTGCTCATTTAATGCTCTAACCCTCTGAATTGCTGCATTGTTCCCTGTGAATCTTTCCATTCTGTTACTAAGGCAGCTGGATCAATGCCATGGCAACCTGGACTGGTTAGATGCTGGGAGAAGATGAGTGTTTGGTCGCCGTCAGCCACACCTCGCTCTGTCAGGGACCAGATGTCTTGGGCAGGTCCTGGTTCTCAGCCAAGTGGAGCTTTTGTCTGAGCGTGAACACATTAAGGACTCACACAGAGGAACTGAAAACACATTATGTAAAACCAGCGTCTGCGTCTGAAGTGCCAGGTGACTCCCATTACTAAACAGACGTTTGGTTAGTAAAGGATACATGGAGGTGCTGAGCTCCTCCAGCTGCAGAGACAAATAAACAAATGGATGAGTAGTCGCATTGATAATTCCAACAGCCAATAGAAACTGAAGTGACACCACGAGGCACCAATCACTAAATGTGATCCTATTACATAACAGCCAGTGTGTGTTGTATCAATATTTGAACCAGACAAACGGTCAGCTGCCCTAATCGCCACAAAGAAAAGTCACTTCTCACACAGCCGCAGCCTACAAGTATTCCTGGCTGCAGGGTCACGAGCTCAAGTTGGGGTTTTTTTCTTCTCACCTCCCACACACATGGCTCCAAAACTTCCCCACTGCGAGCATACCAGCACCAGGCGTGGGTAACTAACACAACACGCCAACAATGAAAACTCTTTTCAGGCATTTTTGGACTGAACATCACTGTGCTGGGTAATATTTAACAAATCAGGGACATGCTAGCAGCTCAGCAAAGCATGTGACAATTTTAACACCTGTATGTGATTAAGAACAATATGGGCTGTCTGAATTATACAGTACCATATTTACTGAGTATGATTTTATCACCGGCGTCTGCTTGGTTCACAGCTAAAAGCAAAAGAAAGGAAAGCTCTGGTGCTTCCAATATACTCCGGGTCATGAGCTGGACTCATTAAGTCTGCAGCCAGAGTAAAATACCTTTATCTCCTGAACCTTGTAGCACTTATGCATATAGCAGTACTTCACCCTTGCACTAGTATCAATAATTTGATCAGAGATGAGGGTAAAAACATTAAAGCTGAATGCAAAATACCCTCTGATGCACTGTAAAGGGTCTGACAAACACTTACTACAGCCCATTAGGCAAGTCTTTCTAAAAATGGCCTTCTTTGTTGCTATTTACGTAAAAAGCTAAAATGGTGAAAACCTGGAAAAGCAAAGACAACTTGAAAATGCAATTTCTAAAGAATCTGTGGTGGGACTGCTGCCTTCTGCAGCAGCTGAAGCTTAACGACGCTGCTGCCGTGAATCTGCATGAAGGAGCAGAAGGGTTGAAGGCGTCTAATCATCTGATCTGAATCAGCTGTGTGTGCCTGCGCTCAGAGGTTACCATCGGGATGTGCAGGCCACAGGTCTGATGGAAGGAGAAAGGCAGAAGCAGGCGACACTATGCACTTGTGCAGCAATCCCAAAGACCTGTTCACTATTAGTCCTACATTTGTATTAATGCAACTTCAAGTTACAGTGTGTAATATTATTAGATTATTTTTAAAACCCTGGTACTTGCAGCTTAAATGTCATCTTTCTCTAGATTCTCCTTACTTCCTGAATGTCTGCTTCATTACATCACATCACTAACATCACATGATGCTGTTTCAGTGGCCTGACAGAGACAATAATGAAACTCATAACTGATTTTTTTGATGACGTTTACAGGCACTGAAGAGTGAGGATGTGAGAATCAGATGACAAGGCTGACCCTCCGCTGCTGTGGTGCGTACTTACATTACTGAGCAGGTGCTCCAGGTTGTGGTCGGAGGCACACTTCCTCTGGTCCTCCGAAAGCTCCTCCACGTGACTGTCGAGGCTGAAGTGCAGTCGCGCCAGCTTCTCCTGCATTTCACGCACATGCTCCAGCTGCTCAAAGGAGCAGACCTTCCCTAAAAAACCGGGGGGGGGGTCAAACCAAACAGGTGTGACTTCATCATAGCACTGAGTGTAGTCTCTTTTGGTCACAACAAAGGCAAAAGGATTTCCATGGCAGCGGGTGTGTAAAAATAGCAGTGCCGATATTTGATTTCAGTCTGATTCATGGAACAAAGCCACTTTTCAACTGGCTTTATTTTCAGCCCGTAACACAATATTCCCCCAGAGGCCTGCCTGATCAACGTCTTCTTACCGAAAGCCTGAAGTTTGCCTGAGTGGAAGTCGTTGAGGAGGTTGAGGAGCCCTCCCTCCATCTCCCTCACGTCTGAGACATCTGTGAGGAAGGAGTGCTGCAGGGGGGAGGACTGGACTACTTTACTGGGCCCTGCTGGCTGGGGGGCCCTGGGCTTCTCCTTGTGGGGCCTGTCCAAATGCAGGCAGAAAACACCATGATCGTTTTATCCATTTTGACAAACCTTGATGATATAACATTTCAACAGTTGGAAAATGAGGGATATGACAAAAAAGCGAAAAGCGTGCGTAGCAGTTGTTTATAAATGCAGGCGGGATCTTCCTGTTGCTCAGATACAAACCTGGTTGTTTTTGGTGGAGCTACCACAGCTGCAAACACCTCTTTGGGCTGTCCCGGCGCACCGATGGACCTCTTATACTTGCCTCTGTTCTTGGGGGAGGGAGGCTGCGGCAGGCCGAGAGAGAAGGTGGCACTTTTGCTGGCCGGCAGGACGGAGAGTTTGCGGGGGTTGATGGGGGGAGGAGGTGGCTGTGGGAGAGACACCTTCGGGCTGCGCTTCTTGCGTTTGTCTTCCATAATTATTTACCGTTTATGCGAGGCGCTCTGGAGCAAGACGAGGGGGGCACTCACCTCCTGGCTGGTGCACAGGACGTCCTGGAACAACAAAAGGTAGGAAGTTCAAACCAGCCGCCTTCCCTTCCCTAAGTGGAGGGCTCTACAGAGAGGACTGGCTGTGCCAAAATTAGTGCTGCAGCCCAAGATTCTCCACACTGCAGGAAAAAAGCATTTAGTGATGCTTTCATTAGTTTAACAGCATCCCCATGCAATCACAACAGTACCTGGCATAGAAAAATCCAAATCACCGGTGGGAATTACTGTATTTGAATGAAAAGTAGCAGTGAGGAAGAGTAAACCAATAACCCGCCCACCTTTTAGTGGGATTGCACTTGGATGAAAGTTTTGTTTCAATGGAAGCAATTTCCAGCTTTCGCTTCTCTGGTGTAAAAAGTGGGGGCGTGCAACAGACGCCTGGATAAAAATATTTTTAGAGTAGCCTGAAAGCAGACAGACCTCAGAGAACATGTGTGTGAGTTGAAGTAGGTCATGAAGAGGCGTTTTCATTCCCAGCAAACCAGTAGCCCCCAAATGGCCTCGCTGCAGCAGGCTTTGGTTTAATGGCTTACTACATTAACGAGTGAACTGCAGATGTCAACACTGCTGATGCCGCACAAAGATGCAGTGCAGGTCTCCTGTTGGGACGAGACCCTGGAGTTCAGCATGCTGTGCAAATGGACTTAATGTACATCACTTGAATGGCTGAATGAGAAAATCAATGTACTGCATTCTTGCTGAGACTTATCTACTGTATAGTAGGTCAGTGGAGTTTAAAGCATTTATATCGCCCTCATCTATTTACACTATGAGCCAGAGAAGAGAGAGGAGCAACGCCTTTACAATACAGTGAAATCCAATATTCATTCAGTAAATAATAACAAGGCTTTTGGACTGAAATAGTTATTACGACAGATCTTTTGTAGTTGTTTTAGTGCCATATAACTATTACAGCAGCAGAGTGGCTGTTTACATTATTAGACCAGGTGTCTACATTATTGCCACTGTAATCTCTGAACAGGGCCTGTGTATAAAACGCGTTATCCCACTGACAACAGATGAAATCGCTATTATAACATCTGCTCAACACTGCGCCAGCCTCCGTTCAAAGTACAATCCAAAGATGGCCACTACAGTCGCAAACAAAGCCAACTTTACACGCCTAAGCCCTCTCTTTTCTCAAATCATATCCACACCGTGGGATGTATGATTGGAGAGCATCACGCAGACGGCGGCTTGTTCCGCCACACGGTTAAATCCAGCGCGAGAGAAGACGTGTAAACAGATTTACCGTCAACGAAAGACACAAATAAGACTTACCGAATCAATTACGCACCAGAGAGCAAACCGGCTGGAGCACGGCGTCGCATTTCCCCTCCTGCTCTTTAAAAAAACAACAACAACAACAACCGGTCACCGCGCATGAACTAACCTTTCCAAACTGTTTGAAATAACGGTAAATTATAGCTGCGGCGGCCGCGTATATGACTGAGATGTAAAGCGCGGCATCGATGCGCTGGCTGCGCGGAGCTGTCGCCTTTATCCCTCTTAAAGGGCCAGTGCGCCCCGCCGCGCGCCGGGAGGGGGGGCAGATCAGCGGGGTGAGTGCCACCGTCCACCCTGTACTGATGCTGCGTACTACGTGCGCATATTCTACTTATGTATATCTCTCACTGGACGCTCGACGGTTTGCCTGCACAGACTTAATGAAGACAATGACACCAGTCAGGACACACGGTGACGCCAAAGTTCTCCACCTGACATCTTAAAATATGAAATGAGCTTCGTGAAGAGTGACTTTAAAGGGCCATACCGCTGTTTGTTTTTTAATGTTAATAAGATTCAAATCTTAATGTTCTGTCCTTGTCTGCAAACCCCATTAACTATTGCAATTTAGCAGTTGTACTTTTGTTGTCAGTTGTACAATTATGACGTTTCTAACAAAAAAGAGACAATTAGTGCCATTTAACCCCTAAACTTACACCTTTTTCATTTTTGAAACGCAGAGGCCTCTTGTGGTGAGCAAGGAGATGTTTTGATCCCAACACACATTTTAAGTAATACAAAAATATTTCTTTTTATTATGGCAAAACAGAACAAAAACGTGACACAAAATGCACTTTATAAAATACAGAGCTCTTGGGCATGTTGCTTGTCTTGTTCCAAAGTGAATGCGACCCAACAATAACTTATGTCTAACTGACTTTCTGGTCTGATGAGCTGTTTGAGTATGAATACGCCTTTCCAAGAACTATTCTGTCTCTGAGAAGTTTGAAGAAGGCATAGTAGTTGCTGAAGAGAATCAGAGCCAGCGATATTGTCTGATGCCATTTTTCTGAGCATATCAGTGAGTAGAGCTGGTAGAATATCATGGCACCTTCCAGGATGATCAGTATGTTCAGTATTCGTAATGGCTTGTTGAAGAAGAACTAGGGGATGGAAAAGGATAGGATGGCGTCAGTAAACCGATGAAGTGTGTGGAAATAGCTGCCTCTTTCAAACACCTCTGCTTTGTTCATTGAGAAATACTCACATAGAAGCGATAATGGGACACATCTGATGGAACTGCGACATTATAATGGCCCATAGCCTTGTACACATTCTTATTATGTTTGACCAGGACTCCCTGTGGCCACATGTACTCTTCTGTCCAGCTGTGCAAAAGGAGGCAGAAGAGCGAGATTAGAATTTGACATGACTTAAACCCAAAAGGAACTGAAGTCCAGTAATACGAGCAGGACATACATGTGCTGAAGGACGTTGGAGCAGAGTGAGGGGTCTACTTTCTGCCAGCAGCCTAGGTGAGCTGCAGCTTTGTGAAGCAGGTCACAGTAGCGAGGCGGCAACAAGTGCCTCATGAGAATGACTGACGTACTGACCGACACCAGGATGAACAGTTCACAAGACCAGCGCTTGTCCACATACTGCGTGCTCTGAAGGAAAACACACAGGTGGAAAGATGATAAGACTGTGGGCGGTGTTATCAAAGCATATTTGAGTGATCAACTCCAAAAAGGTCCTACAGTTTCTCACCTTGACAAACCAGACAGGTACAAAGGCCACATAATAAGCGCTGAGCATGGAGCTGACCAGCACCTCCTTCATCCTCCAGTTGAAGTCCATCTTAAGGTACTCCACCTCCTTACGGATGAGGTCTGGTGAGAGGCAGCAGGCGTGTGTTGGCATGGCCTGGACACCATACAGCTGGCTGGTGTGCTGCTTCCACGTCTCCTTCAGCACAGTCAGGTAGTCCCTGCCCCGGCCCATGCTGCCCACCTCCTTGGAGCCGATGCTGGCGATGGGCGAGAGTGAACCTGCCCTCCGGAAGTCACAGTTCAGCCGGAAGAACGGAATATACATCCCAAATCTGTGGGAAACAATGACACAAATTCACTTTTACGGGAACCCGAGGCTTTTCTTGTAGATGGAATGACACCACCATAGTAAGCACTGCCAAAATATGGGTAGACGGTGTGCATACAGTAAGAAACTGTGAGCAGTATTTTTGTCTCATCAGTTCAGAATGCATTCAAACACTGTCATGAAACCACATATAACCATAATATATCATGAAAGGTTACTCCTTTTTGGATTAATGTTGAATTTTGCACATCACTGTAGGTGCTAGATGATTTACTGGAGCCACCCATGCTAGAAACTGTTTACATAACATCATCCAAAACAGCATATGCCAGGAAATGAGTAATACATCATTCAAGCTCAATTTCAAGCTGCATTAAGTTATAAATATTTCATGAACCGAATGTTACAAAGCATTGTTTGAAGTAAAGGCAAGACTCAAATGTTTAGGAGATAAACACCAAACGTATCACATAAAAAAGATTCGAATGAAGACTCTCCTTGTGTAGCTAATGAGTACGACCCCCTTTGTTCATCCTAAAGACACTTACGGGTAGCAGAGGAAGAGCAGGCTGAGCACAGAATAGGTTCTGAAGAGGTAAATAAGGGAGCGACACAAGCTCCAGCCGGTCAGCGTTAGCACAGCAAATCGGGCCATCACTAAAAAGATCGAATGAGGGAAGGAGAGTTTCCCACTCTGTGATGCCTGGAGGAGAGAGGAAGAGGGAGAAAATGTCTGAGATAAACAAATGGACAAAGTAAAAATGCACTCGCACAACTCTTCAAATGCAAAGGGTGCTCTTGAGAAATTCTGAGAGCAGAGATGATGTGTGGGTGTGACCTATTTTACAAATTCCAGTATTGGTAGAAGCTTTGCTTTCATTTTCATGTGCAGAAGAACAGAATGTTGAGCTAATATCAGGCTTCCTAAACTTTATTCAGCATGTAAAGGACCAGAGTGTGACAAAAGTGCAATCTTGAGTCAAAAATAAAATTCTTACCTCTTTAACAATGGCTGCAATTAGCCTCCTTGCTAGTATGATGATTGTGAACACCAGCATGTTATAATCAATAAGGTGAAAATTCTGTAAATAATAGGAATAATTCAACATTGATGCAGTAAAACCCACCAACTTTAAAAACAACAGAGATAGATTCATAAACCATCAAGCCAACACCTGACAACTGAGTACTCACCAACGATGTGTGTGAGGGAGGATGTGATGGCGGGTACCACCATACAGTCTTGTAGATGTTGACATAGTGGACAAAGAGGCCAATCAGGTGGCAGAAGAAGAGATGGAGCTCGAATAGCACGTTACAATCCATGGACAACTCTGGGATCTTGCAGTGCTTCAGAGGAACCACGGTCTGAGCAGCGAGCGGGGGGCTGGACATGCATGTTCCCGACCCATTCCTGCAGACAGAACAGTGGGTATAGAAAACATACCATGACAAGGGTATTTTTCCCTTCATGCAACCCACATGAGCATGTTCAGGAGCAGGGCAGCGAGGGCTGACTCACCTCGTACGGGATCGTACCCCGGTGACCGGGGAGCTGGTCGAGTGGTTGCCATTGCTGACCGAGCCTGGTTCATTGCTCAGCGGAGGTCTGCAGTACGTGGTACGGTTCGCCCCTCTCCTTCCACCAGCCATCGCAGACGCACCCACGGCCTCACTTCTCTCTGCTACGTGTGATTTCTCTCCTTTGTACCTGTTTACAAGAGAGGTGCGGGTCAGACTGACTGGGAGCAACAGTCAACAAATATGTAATAATACATGCTGACTGAGGTATAAATGTCTTGCAGCAATTTGTGACAAGTATCAAGTAGTTTAGACATTACTGGCACAGCATCATCAGAATTGAATGATATTTCGGTCAGTGTTTGGATTCGACACAGGGCTGATAATGAAAGGAGTGGTGCACAGAGCCAAAACAAACCACATAAATTCTTCCTTGAAATCTTAATATTTAACTGCCGGCAAAATGAAACCACAACACCTGCCATATACGTTTGCATCAAATCACTCATTTACATGTGCATCAAAAAAAGTTTCAGTGTTAAACAATTCTGTACTGGCTGCACAGCCTCCATTAATATTTTTTCAACTTTTTACGGAAGCTGACATTACAAGTTAGCTCCTCGGCTACATCATTTGCTTACTTTCCGGGTCAAATATCTCTCAGGAGTCGGTTGTGTTTGAGACACGAGGTAGCGGGCGAAAACAGCATGGACCCACACAATGAGGGACCGACTCCAATGTGTCCGCCAAGACCATGCTTCAAAAAATACAAAGATTGAGGCCTAGGCTAACAGCATCTCTGGCTAGCTGGCTAGCTTAGCTTCGAGCCAACCAACCAAACAGGCTAGACAAGAAAATGTTAGCTTACCAGCGACAGCGTCTGCGCGGTCGGTTAGATGCTGCCCTGCCGCGTGCACAACGGTTTCAAACGCAATAAATTCTCATAATATTCATTGAAATGCCACCGTGTTTTTCACTGTAATCCACGAAGACACTCATTGTTGATGTGAAACTAGCTGCTGATAGATGGGGGCGCGGATATGTTAGCGACCTGTGGGAGGAGAGTCATTTAAAGGGACATTCCCGCCGCAACAAGGACAGGATGGAAAGTGTTTTCATGATCGATTATGTTGAATATTGTGCGTGCAGCTATGCTTGTAATGCATCTAAAATTGACATGAGTGAAACCTGTGCAGTTATTGTGCAAAAAAGTCATAATATATTTTAGAAGTTTCATAATTCATGTAGCTATTCACTCAAGGTAGGCAGTATCTCTTGTTTTGCTGACTGTTACAGGATCTTTGGACTGTTATCTGTTCTGGCACCAGACCAGTGAAACTTTTAACTAATAAACTCATATTATATGTACTTTATAGTATGCCTGTCTATCATAAATCTTCATGTGTTCTACAGTATGGGATCAAAACTGCATGAAAACTAAAAACATCATGTCTGCACAATTTGAATGAAGCTCAAAACACAAAATATTGGATGCCATGCATCATCCCCTTTTATACATTATTATTTAAGTAATGTTTACCAAAAGTGGAAATAACCTGTAGGAAACCCTAACCTTGCATTGGTTCAATCAATCTTCATTTCAGTGATCTGTACATATACATAGATTTCTTACAGAAAAAAAACAGAAACACACAAAAACTATAAGCAAATTTTTTTTATTTTTTTTAAGTTTCTTAAAAAATAAGTGCAAAAATATTGATGATTTGGAAACATTCAATATAACAATAAAATTCCACATGATCAATGATCATACAAATCATCTTTAAAAAAAACATGACATGAACAGTACTTTCTTTCAATGCTTCAGTAGAGCAGCACATTTTCTCAGAGAAGAGGGCTCCCTCTATACTTAAAGCTGACGAATCCCTAAAGGGATCAGTCTCAGAGAGGCTTCAAGGCCTCTGCACTTTCCAGGGAATTTCAGTGAACCTGTTGAAGACAAAAGAACTGAATCAATTCAACAGCAAGATTCAAAGCTAATGCTTATCTGCAACTTCTCAACTGACCTTAAAACGCCTGGCAAGCTGGAGGTTAATGTGTCAACTGCACCTACACAGTGAGGTACTCTGATAACCTAGGAGGAGAAACAGAAGTGAGACCTTGGACACAACAATGCCTACATGCACACAATGGACACACATGCAAGACTAATTTTATATTAAAAAAGCATCATGCAACTCAAGCTGAAGGGCTTTTGTCCCCCAATGGGATGTTTTAAGACGTTTTGAGTGCAACTACTAATTTTCATTAATCTAAACTCTACAGAAATAATCAAGATGGAAACTGGTAAGTATTGAGTGAAATGAATGGACCATTATTGGTTTTATTTGAGCAAGAGTTGCATCACAACCATTTCTGATTGTTTTGTACGACTTTTTTTGCTCGGAATAACTACTGATAGCATAATTTTGTACTTCAATGTTTTTGGTATGTTTTGGATGACTTGCATTACTTGATGTTTTGTACAGAAAACAAAACAAAAATCTAACAAATGAGTGTTGGGATTAGTTTTACCTTCTTGTGGCGATCTTTAGGCTTTTAGAATCCTCTCCACTGCGATTTTTTTCTTTTATAAAAACCAGCCAGCATGACTTTGCATCAAAGTCAAGTAAGATCCCTGCAAGCTTGATTTGAAATACTGTTGAAATACGGTTATTTCAAGTGGCTGAAGATGCGTTGCTCTCTTGAGAGCTTGAAGAGATACACTAACTAAAGGTTAATGACAATACACGTTCAAGCACTATATCATTCTCAAGTCAAACATGTATTTGGCAGCACATTATCTCAAGGAACGATGAGCTTTATTTTTTTTTGCCATTACAAGTGTCATTTAGATGAGTTTTGAAAAACAGGTGAGGATGAGCTCATTTGCAAAACACTGCTTTTTTTGTTCTGTTTTTTCTCCTTTGTTTCTTTTTTTTTTTAAGTCAGACTGACTCATATACATACAGCTTTTTCAGCGTTGTTGGGGAAACCACTGAGGACCGCTTTCACAAACTGAAGGCATTCCTTTGGTACAAACGCAAAATACCATGTTTAGATTGATAAAAAAAAAACTAGGAACTTTATTGAAACACGAAAAACATTTTGGGATATATTTAGGATCCTATTTAGCCAAAGGTACACAAGCACTATGCATTTTGGAGACAGCACGGCTGAAAGCATACACAATTGTCTTAAGGTTATGTACAAAATATTGAGTTGGCTGCAGCCTTCCTTACAAACAGTAAGGATTGTTAAACTTTCATGCTTTACAAGAATTAGTTTAATATCAGCGCTGATTTTGCAATTTTCCAATTGTAAACATTGTAAAAATAGTAGCATTTATTCTTTCCCAAATGGATTTCAATTGTGAAATAGTTTATAACTTGAATTAATGCGAGATTTATATTGTTGCAATATAATCAAATATATAGTACTTTTGTTTTAATCATAACGGCTCTGGGCTGTGTTTGAGTTTGCAGCTATATCTGTACGAGTTGAAGTGAACTACAGTGAAGCGTTATGAATTGTTTTTGTCCAGTCAAAGGACTTTTAAAAATGCAGCCTATGTGAAAAGAGTTTATCGCCACAGTCACTGGAACGGAAAAGATAATCAAATATCACTAAAATTTCACTCTTCTTCCTTTGTTAATTTTTACGTCACACGGACCTCATCTGCCAACCAAGCAACTGAAATAAACATTAAATGGAGGCAGATAAACAACAAAAAAAAAAAAATCCTTGCATTCGTGTCTCTCCCCTGGCCCTCTATGACATATCCATCAAAAATCTGAGTTTAAAAAACAAAAATAATAAAATAACCATAAAAAAAGGGAACAAAAAAGGGAAATTACTTTTGAAAAGTTATGGGAGTTATAGTCGGAGACAGTTGCCATAGCAACTCTCTACCAGTTGTCGTTCAGTATCTTCCGTATGGATGCTCTCGATACGATCCCTTCGTCTGTCTGGCTGGGGGGGCTTTGCCTCCAGCCCCACTGTTGGACCATGAGTTGTCCCAGTCATCCTGAGCTGCAAGAATAAGAAGAAAAGGGGGGAATCATGCGTGTGAGTGATGTAGACAGGGGACAATAATCACTTCAAAGTTTGGTTACATTTCACATTTATAATCTTACCATAAGACTCATATGATGAATCCTGGGCCTCCCCGTGTCCATAATCATAGTATTCAGTATCCCTGAGGACAGATTGCAAAGAACTGTCAATAAAATAGACCTCAAATTTTAATACGTTCGGACTAAATGGGCAGATAAAGTCAACTAAAATTCATTTTGACTTACGCAGGTGCAGACTGTTGACTATAGTAGCTATCATATCCTTCATAGGCAGGCTCTGCGTAGGATTCTTCATATGGAGGCTAGAGGGTAAACAAAGGCAATGTCAAGTGAGTCCAAAGTAATGACAAACGCAGGAGATCGCCAGCATTTGTTACGCAAAATTTACTATGAAATCACCAAAGAAGATTCATGTAACGTACATATTCCTCATAGGCATCAGCTTTGGGTTGTGATGCTGAAGTGGGACCCTGGTGTTGCTGGTGGGACATGGCAGCAGAGGGGAGCATTCTTGGTGCCCCAGCTGCAGGGGGTCTAGAGCGGGGAGCTGAGCCTCCTCTAGTAGGGGCAGAAGGTGGACCACCCCTACCAGATGGTGCCCCTCTGGGAGCGCTGCCCCGTCCTAGTCCTCCCCGTGGAGCTCCACCACGCATTGCTCCCCGAGGGCCCCCACGTGGCATTCCACGCCCCCTATGGAGAATTAGTCAAGTTGTATGATGTTATTGAACATAACTTAGTGAAAATTCTAACAATACAACACAACCATGTCTGTGTACATGTTGCTCCACGATTTCCCAGTGAAAGATGCATATAAGCTCACACATATTTAAAAGGTCAATTCAATAATACAATGTGCTTTGGCAGAAACAGGCACCATCATCATTATGAATAAGGCTCCTACCTTGGACCTCCCGCACCAGGTGGTCCACCTCTGCCCCTTCCCAGGTGACCACCTCGCCCCCTGCCTGAATCCTGAGATCCATTCAGGAAGTGAGGATCCATGTACGGGTCATGCTCACCAGGTTCCTAAAGATGAAACAGTCCAATTGTCAGTTAATCATGGCATTTCCAAGGAGCTGTCAGAGAGGAAATTGTCTGCACACCTGGAGAGCAACTGTTAAGTAAGCGGTGCACAAAATATTTCTGTAACTGGGACGCAAGAGCTTCTTCCTGCACACATACCGGGATAAGGAACTTCTTGACCTCCTCCATGGCATGAGCCATGCGCATATAAGCTTCTGGGACAGGTGCCGTCACCTCAATGAACACATGCAACTCCATGGCCAGGTGAGCATATTTAGCCTCACCACCCTTCCTCAGCTCCTCCTCCTGGCAAACAGATTAAAAAGGTAAATGACAGTTAACACACACACAACATCTAAACATAATAAAGCATCCTTTGAACAGGGCAGGAGGGACAACACATACCTTATTTTTGTCTCTCATGGATCCTTTACCCAGAACTGAAATCTTTGCACCGGTGTCCTCCTGGAGTCTCTTGATTGTGCTCCCCTGAGGTCCCAAAAGCTTACCAACAAAGTTCACCTGTAGGAGGAGTTAAAGAAACATAAGTACAGTACCATCTAGAAATTGGGTTAAGGCAGCAGTGTTCCATGTTAACACATGAGGAATTCGGGAATTCAGCAAAATTCATGGAATAGAGGTGATTTGACATAGAAACAACAGATTTGTTGATGATCTGCTGGAGGCACCATAAACTGGGAGAACATATGACTGCGCCTGTAATCTCTTACCCTGGGGTACTGCTTGGTGGGAATAAGCACTCGCTCTTTGAGTTTCAGATTCTTGGTAGCAAACAGGTCCAGGTAGGTTTCTTTCTCTGGCTCTTTCTTAGTTTCACCTTTCTGGATCCTCTCAATCTCTGCAGACAAGAAAGGCGTATTTTAGCACGCAACACTTGCAGCTGCAGTTCGCAACGTTCGTCAACAACGAGATGAGTTTCAGGGGGTCTTAGTGAAAGTCTGCCAAACGGTAAAACGTCTCTGTGTTATGTGCTTTTTAAGCCAGCATCGTGCCCTTCGACCACACGCACTGTCTTTCTTTAGTGTATTTCCTGCCATAGGCAACACAGCATTGAATGCATGTATGCGTTAAATGAGCCATTGCAGGCACCTGGTGATCCTGGGCCAATGAAGCTGTTGAATGACCTGGTCTTGCCATCCTGACGAGACTACTTCTTACACACATAAAAACAATCAATGTGCGTGTATGGACATAATAAAAGCTCGACGAGTTAAATAAAGGAAACCTGCCACCAATTTAACCAGAAAGCTCTGATCCACATCGCCTAGCATCCACGTGTTTGGTGCTCCGGTGTTCAGGCCGCGGAGGCCCGGCCAGTAAAAAGAGACCAGGCGTTAGCCTCGACGTGATAACGAGCAGCCACGCTACCTGCGGCAATGAGTTTCATGGCGTGTGTGAACGACGAATCCAAGCTGTCTTTCTCAGCCAGGAGCTCCGGGAGGTACTTGGTGTCTTCCATTTTGATTTTCTTCTCTGCTGGGCTGGATTCTATGACGGACTCCGATTTGCTGTTGTTAGCATTCGCTTGGCTCATTATGCACTTGCACGGCCGAACGAACTTAATAAACGAAGCCCCGCTCGGTCCGTCGGCTTCGCCTTGGTCGAAACTGCAGCCACGTAGATCACGCCGATTTCCGGTAGCGGCTCAATAAACAGGTCAAACGGCCTCCCGGTTCGGTCTCGTCGGTGCTTGCTCTCGTCAACGGACAAAGGAGAAATGGCGTAGCTGCATTTGAGAGCGACGGGAGGAAAAGATTCGCGAGGGGGGCGATGACGTCACCACCAGCGCGCACCAAGGCACGGATGAGAGCCCAAGGAGCAAGGTGTCTATTTGCTCTGTTTATTTTCTTTAGTGACCCGCTTCTGCAAAGATTCAGTTATAGTAGTGGCTTCCAATAAATGTTTTAAAATATACTGTTTTATTAATACTAATTAATTAAGTCAGACAGCGACAGCAGAACACAGCATATGCTCCTGAACTGTAGTAAATATTACTTTTTTGTTTATTGGGGGGTCTCCACGCCAAAACGTAATGGGTTCTTCCTTAGCCCATGTCCCATCCCTCCTACATCAAATTTCAACCACTCTAGCCAAATTCCATATCCCTGAATTGTGTTCCCCAGAATGACTTCACATCCACAAACTATCGAAAATTGAGATTTTAATTTAATATACCATTTTAATTAATCCCATGAGAAAAATAAACATGTGTTCATATATTTACAATGAATACTAAGGCATCAACACAATTTCAATTCTTTGATAGATAAGAATTTGTGTATATTTTGAGTAAAACTGGGTTGACAAAACATTTTTTAAAAAGTTTTTTATTTTTCAAAATGAAATTAAGTTTAAAAAAAATCTATTTCTTTTCTCCATTCTTCCATTCTATTATTCCTTATTTAGATTGAAAGTGATGTGATTTTTTTCTTATGAGATAAAACCGTCATATAATTAATATGTAATCTGACAGAGAGCTAGTCAGTAAACAGTTCACCCACGAGCAGAAAACCAGTCTTGACTACAAATCAATAATCAGTGCCTCCGATAAAAAGGCCACTTAAATTGGCCATGTAGATACTCCAGTTCCAACAAACCAGGAGTGTGACGTTCCTCTGGAGGTGTTGTCAGATATCAATAATGACAAATATCTCTGGTTTTTCTTTGTCATGGATTTGCATTGCAGAGTACGTGATGGCTTTCACCTCTGTTCCCTGGAATGACAACATGGGACATAACACTAAGAATAAATGCACTACAATTATGTACATGTCATTATTAATTGAATGCAATTCTCTTTATTAAGCATCAATTGACTTCCTTCACTGGCTCACCTGTGGATGCTTCTCCAGAGAGAATTCTTCACCCCACCTTTCATAAACAAAAGAAAAACTATCTTTAGTGAAAAAAAATAGATAGATGGACTGTGTAACTGGCAGACCTTTCCTCATGTATAGGAACCCATCGAAAACTCAAACCATTTACAGTCAGTGATTTACTGTGTATGCTACATTGATGTACATACTAGATTTTTTTTAATAAAAGCAACAGCACAAGATTTTGTTATAAAAAACTCACTCACAATGGACTTAAAATACAGACAACAGAACTATGACATAATAGTGTAAACCTCTCATGATAATGACCCAAACATCGGAAAAATACAATTACTGCTACCAGTAATTATGTGCACAACATTAGATTAAGCCTTCATGCTATGAGGAACGGTTACCCAGACTTACCCAATGGAGCGGATCCTGAAGCGCATTCTATCTATGTGCAGCACTTTGACCTCCTGTTGAGAGAATAACAAGAGAGGCGAGGTGATTTAAGAAACTGATGCGCTGCAGTGTAAAATAGTTAGACGTTTGGATGTATTTTGCACATGGCTGGGTTCTATCCAAGTACTCGGTCAGCATAGGGCAGGGATGCACTCAAGTATTTTTTTTTAAAAGGGGAATACACAAAGTCCACACAGAAAAGACCAGGGAAAAGACCATACTCACCCTTGGAACAAAGAAGACATCTGCACAAAACTTGTATAACCAGTCATCTAGGAAATGGAAGAGAAGAGACTCCATGTCTTCACCTTTTGAAGAAGCACAATGGGGGGGGGGTATACACAGAGTTTAATTTAATTAGCAGCCCAGCTAATAAAATCTATTAGGATTGAAGCTTGTGTTGAACACACAGCGACTCTCACCCTCTGATTCCACTTCAACTGTATCAATCGGTTCAACTGTCTCTGTGTCCGTCATGTAGCCGAACATGCCCATGGCACACTGCTCGAAAGCTTCTTCCAGGGAATCTCCCCAGGAGTGAATTCTGGCAACAGAAACCATACATCATGATGGCAATGACCACTGACGAACAACAGAGAAACATGAGATCTCATAAACACTTTAGGTAGAAATCCAAACACACTCACTGTACATCTGCTGTATGATCCAAATCTGTAAAACCGCAAACATAGTAACGTGAGATAAGCAGTTTCATTGTATTAATCATGAACCAAACTATAAGAATGAGAGTTTCTATCACCGTTTTCACAGCTAAAGTTGTAGTAGAGCTTAACTAGCTGCACTATTCATCATAACCTCAGACTTACATTCATATTTTTTGTTGATTGGAGGGTATTTTGACTTGACAATTTTCTGTGCCTCTGTCAGGTCGAGTTGACGATCGTCCATTGTAACTATTAACTTGTTTAATGTCTCAAAACGTGAACAAGTCCAATCACGACCATATCGGTGTTACAGCCGGGTTACAACATGGAAATCGGGGGAGGTTCCGGATGTAGGAAGACGTCACGACTACAACTTCCTATCAGCTTCGGTGAGCGCCGATTGGCTGGTCGTGTTCTATGGAGTTGGCGCCATTGCAAGCCTTCGTGCTGTCTTCGGGAACGCTCCCCACAAAAAAATACTACCGTTTGCCAGTGTTAGCGGTTTAACTACGACGCAATGGCTGATAAAGACGGTAAGGGTGTTAGGTAAAGGACAAAATTTGCGCATGTAGTCTAGAGTGATAGGAAGTACGAGTACGGATGGACCGGTGCTTGTTGGCGCGCCGGCCAGCATCTCATTTCATTGTTAGACACCAGCCAGTTAGCTGTTAGCTGGCGTTAGCGGCTAGCAGTCTCGATACACAGTGGGTTTAACTTACGTTTGCAGGTTAACTCACTGTCCCACATTGATCGAGGTGTTGCTAAAGATCCACCTCATGGGCTAATTCGGATTTTGTGTTCGCGTAGCTGTTTCTAGCAACGCCGCTAACGTTAGCTTATTAAACAAAATAAACCCGAGTGCCAGCTCGTGCTCATTTAACAAGGAACACACTTGGCTAAACTTCAACTTCACCCCAATATCAAACGCCCAGTCCGCGAAAAGTAGACACTTAGTTTTGATAGGTTTGTGTTGCTGGTTAATATCACTTTGCAGCTGCGTTTGACGATGCTGTGGAGGAAAGGGTGATCAACGAGGAGTATAAGATATGGAAGAAGAACACCCCTTTCCTGTACGACCTGGTCATGACTCACGCCCTGGAGTGGCCCAGCCTCACCGCCCAGTGGCTGCCAGATGTCACCAGGTGAGCGATGTGCTGTCTGTTGCATCCTGACGTGCAGAACATGGCAAGAGAAAGCACTGGGTGACATGTTTGTTCCTCCTCACAGGCCAGAGGGTAAAGACTACAGTGTGCACAGGCTGGTCCTGGGGACGCACACTTCTGATGAGCAGAATCACCTTGTGATTGCGAGCGTTCAGCTCCCAAATGATGATGCTCAGTTTGATGCGTCACATTATGACAGTGAGAAAGGAGGTGAGGGGACTTCAATATGAACATTACTCTCTTTCAGTGTTATCAATTTGTCATACTAGGATGTTGTGGCTCACAGTTCTCAATGAATTAATGAAGTAAAATTTTGCTGAAATCTTTAATGCTTCAGAAAATATAGGTATGTATTTTTGTTTTTGATAATAACGTAGTTAATAGAATGCAGTTTACCATACTTACATACAATACCCCATTTAAATTGCCAAATGGAGCATCTTCAACAACCATCTTATTAGTATCTTGTTCTTTATTTCAGAGTTTGGTGGCTTTGGATCTGTAAGTGGGAAGATCGAGATTGAGATCAAGATCAACCATGAGGGAGAAGTGAACAGAGCCCGCTACATGCCTCAAAATCCCTGTATCATTGCCACCAAGACCCCCACAAGTGACGTGCTGGTGTTTGATTACACAAAGCACCCCTCGAAGCCTGGTGAGTCTCTCTCTGAACCCTTTCTGAAGAGTTTTCACGATTCTACAGCCATCAAACAGTTTTTATTACATTGAGTTTATTGTTATTAAAGACCCATCGGGAGAGTGCACCCCAGATCTGCGCCTGAGAGGCCACCAGAAGGAGGGCTACGGCCTCTCTTGGAACCCAAACCTCAGCGGCTGTCTCCTCAGTGCTTCTGATGACCATGTTAGTAACCTGCCATTCTCTTCTATTCTGTTCTTTTAATGTTTTTGGTTAGTACATTCTCTTACCTGTCTCTGCTCTCTGTTGCAGACTATCTGCCTGTGGGACATCAGCACAGTGCCCAAGGAGGGTAAGATTGTGGATGCTAAGACCATTTTCACAGGCCACACTGCTGTGGTGGAGGACGTCTCCTGGCACTTGCTCCACGAGTCGCTCTTTGGATCTGTGGCCGACGACCAGAAACTCATGATGTGAGCAGCTATTATCTCGACATAAGATTTCAACAGTCTCTTGCGAGAAACAAAGTTAGTGTTCAGTTTGAACTCCTCTAACAGTGGTGCTTTTGTCTGTTCTGGCACAGCTGGGATACGCGGTCTAACAACACCTCCAAGCCCAGCCATGCAGTGGACGCCCACACCGCCGAGGTCAACTGCCTCTCCTTCAATCCCTACAGCGAGTTCATCCTGGCCACTGGTTCTGCAGATAAGGTGGGTCCACGCTCTCTACAGCTGTTGCTGCAAGTTGCTGTGCAATGATGCAAGATTTATTCTTATCCTCTCTGTATAATGAGGTGAATCAGTGACAGCGGACTACTTTTATTTTTAGACTGTGGCTCTTTGGGATTTGAGGAACCTGAAGCTGAAGCTGCATTCATTTGAGTCTCACAAAGACGAGATCTTCCAGGTAAGAAGCGAACCTCCACTCGGTTACATAAATTTAATATAAAGTTTGTAGCACAGAGGGTCAAAAACGATAGATGTTCACTAGTAATTCCAAAGTTTGTAACACAGACTAGACACATAACTGTCTAGCCTGTGGCTTTTGTGAGCTCAGACATAATTTTTATGATTATGATTTGACTCAGGGGGGTCATTGTGGATAGAGAACAGTCAAAAGACAACAGTCAACCCACATTTAGTCTTGTTGGGGGTGGCTACTTGGTTATAGTTTTGTGTTCATGAAGTACTTTGTGGCACAAGTGTAACATCTTTCCCATCTCATCCCAACAGGTTCAGTGGTCTCCTCATAACGAAACCATCCTGGCCTCCAGCGGCACAGACAGAAGGCTCAACGTCTGGGACCTCAGTAAGATCGGAGAAGAGCAGTCTCCGGAGGATGCTGAGGATGGCCCTCCTGAGCTGCTGGTCAGTTTTATGGTTGTATGTGTAAAAGAAAAGGAGAAAAAAAGCTTTGTTTGGTTTTGTTTTTTGTTAAATTTAACTCTGTAATACTGTAGTAATCCTCCCTGCTCTGTTGTCTGCAGTTCATCCATGGAGGACACACAGCTAAGATCTCAGACTTCTCTTGGAACCCCAACGAGCCGTGGGTCATCTGTTCTGTATCAGAGGACAACATCATGCAAGTCTGGCAGATGGTAAGAGCTTTGTTACATGGATGGCATTATGTCAAATTATAAGAACAGTAGATGTAGACATGACATGGAGAGAACTTTGATATTAAAGTGCATTTATTGCAACAGTATGAAGGAGTTATTTGTAAATAATCCTAAATTCCAACAGGCTGAAAACATCTACAATGATGAGGACCCAGAAGGTGCTGCAGATTCAGAGGTCCAGGCATGAGTCCAGTCTCCACGTCTCTTCATCTGACCTGCTTGTTAAAAATGGATCCCTTTTCCAGTGTTGGGTGCATAAGCAGTAATGTCTTTTTAAAGAAAATACATTTTGAGCAGCAGTGGTTTTGTAGAAAATGAAAGAATAAAATGCTACGTTGTCATCACGTTGTGAAGTATTTATCAGTCATTTTTTATAGATCTTAGTTTTTCAAACCCTCAGTACTCCTCTCTGGCTTGTGACGAAACCATCATGGATGAGTCGTCATCATTCAGGTTTGCATTTCGATGTTTATTTGTTTTTTTCTTCTTTATTAGTTGTGCTGAAAACATTTCTACAGAGATCCATTTTTAATAAAATTGTACATACTGTAGGTTTTCTTTATTTGCTTGATATTCTTAGTAGGAATTTTCCACATTGTGTGTTCACTTATATGTGTTTTTTTCTCTGCATTTCTTTTGTTTTTCTGTGCTGCATCTGATCTCTTGTGTACTTAAGTATATTCGTAATTAAAAAATATTTACATTAAATCGGTTTGCCTTGTTTCCTGATACAACACATATTTATGTAAGAGTAATCTGTAAAATATGACTTAAGTTGTAAGTTAAGTAAATGAGCCTAGAGGCGAATAAGTGTCAAGTTTGAACTCTGCTGCATATTTTCTCAGTTTTTTTGAAGTTTGATATTAAATGTAATGCAATGCCATAGTTTGGTCTGGTGTAGATATCCTGGTTATGAATATCTGTTGGGAATAGAAAATCAGGGCTCTTCCTCTGCAGTGGTGTCACTGGATCTGTCACAGCCTCTATAAATCAAGGCATTTGTTAGTCGTTTTTATCCTGATACTCACAATCCATAGGATTTAAATCTATTATAAGTGGGTCATAATAAACCTACCTCAGAAACGTCAGCTCTGCCAGAAGGCAATCTTTAAGATCCTCTAAATCTTTCTTGGATTTTCGTTGAACCTCAAACTCCTCTTCTAGTTCTCTCAGAGTCGCTTTTAATTTCTCCACTGTCTCCTGTGGAAAAGTGGTGAAACCTCTCAGCTTGTTTAATTTTACCGTGCACATTTTTTTGGGGCCATGTCCTGCTTTAATTGAGTCATGATACCTTGTGCTGTGTGACGATGTCCTCCCTCTCCCTCTCCATCAGAGAGATCCTCTGCTGCAGACAGGATCTCTGCAGCTCCAGTCTCTGCGTGTCCTCTCTCAGGGGCCCCAGGCGGGCCCTCAGGTCCAACGCCTGCTCCCTGCTCTTTCTCAAGGCGTCCTCCCCAACCTGTCTCCTCTTCAGCAGGGCCATGAACCGAGGCTCATACCAGCCCTCCAGTGCCCTCACGCTGCCGCTGAGCCGCCGCTGCAGTCTGACAGATGCCTGGCGACACTGGCTGACATCACTCATGGCCCTGGGCCTGCAGGCCTTAGTGGCCTGGTCCCTGAGAGAGGTAAGCTGGTTTTTTTGGGCCTCTTGGAGTTGGGACAACTCTTCAGTCAGAGTTTGTATTTGGGCCTGGAGCTCTTCCTATGGACACATAAAAAAGAGTCAGTAGGATGTATCATTATGCTTTATTTAATTTTACATAGACCTGCAACAGGGACAGTGTTGTTTTAACATACTGTATACGCAATCAGCACAGTAAATCAGTCATGTGTAATGAATCCAGCGGTTCCCACCTGTGTAACAGCGGACTGAGCCACCTCGTACTCCTGTGCAGCCAGAGTCACCTGGCTCTGGACGCAGTCTCTGGCGGCGGCAAACAGTTTCCTCTTCACCTGCTGCATGTCCTCACGAACAGCCATGTGATCCAGCTGAGCCAGGGTGAGCAGCCTCCGTGTCTCCATCGCCTTTCCTCTCAGGTGCTGCACAACTCGCAGCATGGGTTCCTGCAGATGGAGGAGCTCCCGTATCAGCTTGTCTCTCTGCTTCTCCAGACAGGACACTTGCTGAATGCAGTGCTCGAAAAGCTGCCCCAAGTTGTCCATGACGGCCTGGTCCATTTGTACTGTAGGGTGTTGTGCACACACATCCCGGGGAATGATTGTCTCTGCTTCAGCTTCAGTATGGCTGTTTTCTGTGATCTCTTCAACAAATGTAAGTTCCATGGGTGAGTCGTCACTCAATGCCATGTCTTTTTCATCCTCTGTTAATCCTTGATTGTTCATGAGCTCAGAACTGTCATTAATCAAATGACCAACAAAGAGAATGACAAGTGATTAGATTGTGATTTTGAAATCCCATTTATCTGGTCATTCATTTTAGGCTGAATTTGCATATCGGATTTCAATTTAGATGTGATCAAGTTAACAATTCTGATAGCTGCAAACCTTTTAAATGAGGCACATGATAGACACACACAGTGAGACTTCAAAAACCCTCAGGTTACTGTCAAAAAATATATCTTACACTAATCAGTAACAATTCATACCAATATATTTATTTCTACTCACTTTGTCCAATGGGGACAGTCCAGTTAGGTGGTGCAGACCGCTATGGACACAGTTTGCTTTTAGTTCTAAGGACAGCTCAGCAGTGCGGCTGTCTCCAGGAAAATACAGACACACTTTGTGTTTATTAATAACACTAGAGGCACGGGGGAAACTCTATCTCTCTAAGACTCTCTCATAACCCCACACGGGATCACAAACTGTGTCAGTGCTGATGGCAGACTGGCCTACATGCTCTGGATGCATCAGCCAGCACATGTCCGGACCATCCTGAGTGCCAAAGAAAGTTATATTTACACCGCTTTACAGCCTGTTTTTCTGTGCATCTATGAGGGTAGTGACATCATGGTTGAAAACAACCTGAGCAATAACTTTCCTCAACTTTCTGCTTGAAAACCACAGTCATGCCTGCTTGACAATTATACAGGCAGATGCTGATACATTAAGGGGCCCCTTGCAGTATGTAGCCCCTGACATTTACACGCATTGAGTTTTGGATCTCGTGTGCCAAACACAACCACAGAGAAACGGAAACAAACATACACCAGCTGACACTATGCAAAGAGGAATTTCATGATGGAGAGATTTTGAGAGATGCCAGCATATGTATGCAAACATACATTACCAGTAATAAAAAGGCTCTGCCTGGTACTTCGAAGTGCATCAGCCGTTTCCATGGTTACCCATTTTGCTGAGTTTCATAGTTTATTCAAAGTGCTACACTGTCCCGTGAAAACCATGCACCTCCATATGTTTGTGGTTTTGACACACTCAAGGGTTAATCATTCCTTTACGAGTAGCAGACTTTCTAATTTTTAGGTTTTAAGATAAATAAAAACTTTTTATATATCATAGCATAGGGTCCTCTAAAAAGGTATTATTGCGAAGCTGAAAACAGAAAAGGCACTTATGTATTCTGTACTTTGTGTCTTATGCACTGCATGGTCCTCGGTTTGTTGTTTCACGGGAATAAAGCAAACAATAAAGGCACATGCAGGAGTTTAAAAATAAGAGAAAATGGCCAGATTATGAAATCACAAAAATAATACACTTGGTTTTTCCAGCTTTAAGAAATAAATTGTAATGTAGATACATGAATGTCTTTTCTGTTCACTGCCAAGTATGAAATGTTGATCATTATCACTCTATATGTTGTGTATGGAAATGGGGCATCAACAGGTTGAGACATACACGAACACACACACACACACACACACACACGTTTCCTTTGCATCAAAATGTTGACTTGTTGGACATACAGAACTGATGGTGGTGGTGGTGGAGGGGGGGCGCAGTTCAGCCGTCTGAGCTGCCGTTTCTCCGTCCCACCACTAGGTGTCCTCGCAACATTGACCGCAGCCTCTCAGCTCTCACCTGAGCGCGCCCAGCCTCCTCCAGGTGGGAGCCGCAGGTCGACTTCTCCTCACTTCCCCCTGTTCGGGTCCAGTGGAGCGTCCGCAGACAAAACAGCAGCACCACGGGAGAAGTCAGCCTCAGGCCTCGCTGGCATCCAAACCAACTCAGCCGCTCCGGCGGTTACAAAACGAATCCAGACTCCAGTTGTTTCCTGCAGCGCCCTTTTCACGGAAATGCTTCACCTGAAGTTTTCCCTCGGACGGTGAAAGTTTGGCGCTGGAGAGAGAGGACGCAGCGAGGAGACGCTTCAAATGGAGAGAGGGTGAATAAACCCATCCGGTTCAATAAGGTTTCACAAGGTAACAATTGTTTGTTTGTCTGTCCTGATTCCTGTAAAGTTTGACAGATAAGTGCGGTTATTCATTATGGACTTCGTTAATTTCTCTCGATAAAGCCTCCAAAGCTGTGCGTCGGCATTTTAAATTGTGGAGAATATGGCTTAGTTTTCTTGCAGAAAGTCAAAATTATATTAAAACGAAATTGGGATCGACAGAAACAACTTTAAAAATCTGAAGTGAAACTGTTGCATCATACCTGATTAGTCAACTACAGTTTCTCAATTTATAAAATGAAGTTTCAGCCTAAAGAAAATAGCCCCCACATGTCAAAAAACGAGTGCTCTAAGGTGTGATCAAATAAATGCGTTGTGAAAATGTTTGGCAGGAGGTTGAGTACAGGCATGTATGAAAAACTAGGTGTGGGACATTTGCTCAGCTTGGCCTTAAGGGATCCTCAGCAGAGGTAACTTAAGACCTGTCGTGCTTCTCTCAGCTATGGAGCTTGTGACAATGAAGACTATTGTGTTATTTTGTGTCACTGACCCGGCAGCGAATGACTTCTTGACAGCATGGTGCACTGATGCTTGGTTTAATCTGTGCCACTCACTGACAGTGCGTGTGCGGTTCATAACGCACACACTCTGCTTGTTGATTAACCTGTTGCAGATGACAGGACCAGCTCAGGACCTTCTCAGGGGTCTCCTCCTCTCTGTTTGTCCACTGCCTCTACTGGACTTTGGACTAGGAGCAAACTCCAAATCCAAACCCTACTGAAAAACTCTGCAGCGCTCAAGAGTTGATGGTGTTTGTGTATGTGTTGTTTTTTTTTTCTCAGTTCCACGGCTTCAGGTTTACCTCTTGTACCCTCTGGTAGGTGAGGCTGAGACAGAGCCATTTGTTTAGAAAGGGTGTGTCGCATACTGGTGCTCTTTCCTTAGTCAGCCTGCCGTGCCAGGGCTTGTACCCATGGAGATTACAGGTGTGTTATGTAAGCACTAGAGATACATCAGAGCCCGGCAGATACCTGAGATTCAGAGGAGGATCAGAGCAGACATCAAGGAATAGATGGAGTAATAACTCAAGAGGTATCGTGAGAGATGAAGGATAGGACAGGATAAGGAATTTGCTGGAAAGAGAGCTTGGCAGCGCGTTCTGTGTTCGGGACATGGTGCAACCAGGTAAGCTGAACTTTGCCCTGCATGAGCGTGTTTTCACTGCGTTTGCCTGTGACCCATCAGTGATGAAGCGCCAGCTCAGTGGAGGAGAGGGGAGAGCCGTTGTTCAAGGAAGGGTAATGAGAGGAACAATCGGCGTTGTGATGGATAAAGAAGACACGTGATTATGTGTGCGACTGCTGAGTGAGTGATGTGTTTGTGTGTCATGAAGGCCTGCGGTGAAAGGAAAACTCCTGGCTGCTGAGTGGGACAATAGTGTGTTGTTAATCAAAGGAATGAGCTGATGAGTAACTCATCAGAGGGGGCCCCATCATCACTTCTGAAAAACTCAATCAGGAGCTGTTCGGGGCAGTAGGGCATGAAAAAGCCCTACATGCATCCTGTGTCTGTTTTTTCCTTTTAACATACATTCTTCTCTAAACTGAGGGACTTTGTATTCTCACTCTGCAATTTTCTCTGTCTGCTGTCCACTCTGGCAACTGTCAGCCCGAGTGGGCTTCAGAAAGCAAGCAGTTGGAAGCAGCTACGGAGTTTAGTGTTTTTGACTCAGGCAGAGACACTGAAGTGCCAGGCTGTATTTTTAAACCCCCAGTGTTCAGCTGTGTTTGCCTTCACTTTGAGCAGGTCACAGTTTCGTTTCTACCCCCATCTGACCCGTCAGTTCAAGGGTCTTAAGCTCCACACAGGCTGCGGTCCAGACTTAGACCCCTGGCAACCTCTGGAAGTAAAGCAAACAAGACACTTTACAGAGGTCTGCTACTGTCTCTGCTGGCTGCCATCTCTGAATACTGATGGAGAATGTTAGAATTTACACTAGAAACAAAAAAGTAAACAATGGAAACTGACAGTATATGGATCCAAAAATTGTAGGATATGAACACAGTTTACTTTAAATTGTAGTTTAAGATTCTTACCAAGATGAACCAAGACAAAATTCTTTTTGTACAATGTTATCAAATGATTTTTTTTTTCTTTTCACTGACCATTTTGGGATTATACTGATGGTCACATGAAACGAGGAACTCAAAGAGTAAGATCTGTATCAGTGTAGACAAAAAGTCACCAAAATGTGTTTCTGTATTTTACAGTACTGATAGAATATGTATAATCTTTCACCTGTATTTCAAAATGTATGCTTTTTCACACTTGCTTCTTCTTCCACACGCTCTGCAAATGAACAGTTTGCCCTGTCTCCATAAAGCTTAAATATTTGCACCTCGCCTCTGAAAAGTGTAGTCACCGAGCAATCGTCTCAGCCAGTGCACACAACCACACATTATAATGTTATCTCAAAATGACTCTCATGCGCCAGCCATTATCCGTTTTTTTTTCTTTCATGGCTCAATCTCCTAGGTCACTGTATGAGGGATGTGGGCAGGGAATGGGGCAGTGAGGGAGGGAGGGGATGATGGGCGGAGGAGGTGGAGGCGTGTTTCGGGGGGGTGAAAGCAGATTTGGAGAGAAGAGTTCCTCAGTCGGTAATTATCAATCTCTCAGGAATGTAGCCGCTGCTCTCACCAGACAAGCTGCTGCACGGCTGAAGCAGCCTCCCAGCACGCCAACTCGCATTACCCCGTCCACAGATCTCTAACACAGTGCCACCTCACACCCACACACACACACACACACACACACACACACACACACACATGTAGCCTCTATAACCTCAGTGAGTTCAGTTACATAGCATTTTGTTTTATTTGTGCTGTTACTGTCTTCAAACCTTGTCATGTTTATTTTTTATCACTGTCATTACCTACGTGGTCTTTTTCTGAAACCTTATCCTTTCCGCACCAAACAAAGGGACCACATAATGTCAAGAAGCGATTGTCTTTCAGTCCAAGTCCTTCACCACTGTTTGTTTATCCTGATATGTTGGTATGAAATCAAACTGTAGGAAACTTGGGGCCGTCCAGGACTCCCGCTCTTGAGATGAAATTTTCATGAGTCGCTAAATAGAAAGAACGGTGAAGGAGGAGACCACTTACTTTTAGGATGGGAAGTCTTTCAGTGATGCCTCATGACTCCCACAGAGCTCTCCCCCCAAAAATAAGAATCTCATTCCAGCGACTGTCCCTGATCAAGTCGTGGAATTGATTTTTTTTCCAGTTTACCTCAAAGTGGCCTGATCATCTGTCAGAGTACATTTCTTGTACAGTGAGTGTTTGCACATGATTGTGCAGAGTTCCAGCCCAGACACGGTTGCTTAAGTCTGCTCTTGAGTAGCAGTGCTCTCCTTTGTTTGATAATGCCCAGAGAAGACAGCCAACGCCCTGATTGATGCTTACAGGTGCCGCGCAGTAACACCAGTTTTCACACTGCCAAACACTTACCATTTACTGACAGAGTCACTTCAAGTGCAGTTTAAATATTGTTATTGCCCAAAACTGGCTGTTACTGTAAAGCCTGCTCTGGTGATCTCAGAAGAAGACTGGAACAAATCCAGAATCTCCCCTTTTTCCTCCCCCCCAAAAAACAGATTATTAACCTTGCTAATCTGTTATTTCCTTCTTGTGGAAACTAACCACATTCAGCCCGACCTTAACCTCAGCTCACTGACAGCTAAGTCATACCATGTGAAATCCAGCAGCTCAGGCATAGATATGAATGGCCTTCTGGTTAAAGTGAGCCAGTCCTAACTCAAACAAAGGTGGCTGTCTGTATCGCTGCCACTCCCTCTTGGCTTTGCCTTCTCCCGTATGAGGCAGTGGAGTCTGCTCCCTCAGCTTCCCTGTGTGACTCACTGCCGTCAGAGCTACAGTTCCTGGACCCCCCCCCCCCCCCCCACCACCACCACCACACACACACACACACACACACACACACACACACCTCCGCCCCCCCCAATGTCTGCCACAGCCTATGAAATACACATTGTTCATATTTTCCAGGGTCGATAAGGGTGTGATTACACTTGAGATTAAAACAAGTATTGTGTGAGTTCATTCTTGGACGGCTGCTAAACTCTTCAGTTGGAGTTCCTGAGGTCCAATAGTGTTCTATCCAACTCTGCACGAAAAGGTTTAACTGCCACTTTACCGCATTGCTGTAAAGAATTTCACTGGGTGTCAGAAAACCTTGACAAACACGGGCAACTCTCATGAGTCATCTTAGCGAAGTTCTCAGAATGTTCCCATGATGCAAATCCCACCTTCAAGGCATCCAGTCTAAAACAGTTGCCGAGGATTATTTGCAACTCATGCCTGCAGATGCAGATCTGTTCAGAGTTGTGTACTTTAGAGTCACTTAGATTTAAAGTAGTTTTTATATATAATCAGCAACTGACTTAACCTCTTTCTTTTGTCAAAGTAAAATACAGTAGGACCCAGTGAAGGAGGGAGACATGTTATCTTATCTTGGATTTAGGACCAGTATATACAGTAACCTACCCCACTGCGCTTTGCTTTAGGCAAGACAGGTGTCAGAGGATTGCATTGCTTGAACTCCGTTGACCCGCCTGTGTAAAAATAGATAGAAAACCTACGTTTTGGTTGGAATTTATGTCCTGAAGGTCCAGGATACGTATAGAATCAATAAATGCTGCTCGCAGACGCGCTGAGCCTCGCAGTTTGTTTCATGACAACAGTGTAAACTATCGAGCTGGGTTTACTTTATGCTGACTTGTACACACTGCTGTCAATGTCAGATAATGTGTCACTGCTGCAGGTATTGACATACTGCGTTGAGGTTTGCCATGTTAGAGCGGTGCCTCCTGCCCAGTGTGATGGCCTGACGTCTTTTGTAAAGGATAAGTAAACAGCATGTTGGAACATATCCCTGCTCTTGCAGGACTGGGGATGGGCCTGTTAACCACAGTGAGGAATGAGAGAGAGAAGTTTTTTTGTTTGTAAATCAGCTTAGGGCACATGACTTGATCGTGATCTTCATGATAGTATGTTGAACTGTGATGTGGCGTGGTGCAGGCAGTGCTGGTGGAGGTTTGGTCCGATTGCAAAAGGTTTTGCTGCATGAAAGATCCGATCTGAAATTCTTTTCTGCCATTAGTTGGCGTACCAACTTAAACGAAATGAGAGCTGTGGTTAGGGGTTAAGTAATGGCCGGGACAATGACGCAACTTCATAATTAAAAATGTCAGTGCATACATTCTGAGTTTAAGGCTTATTTACAAGAGAGAGGATTGTGACAGTGAATTTTTACTTAAATAAACTCAAGAGATGGGACGTTGTTCTTTAGGACAAAGGTAAAAAACAAAACAAAAAACTCACAAACATACTTATAGAGGATTTTAAAGGACACTCCGCTGCATGCGTCACCTCATTAAATTTGTTTGCAAAACTGAAAATTGCAGGTTATTTTGTGTAACCACTCCAGTGGTGGCATGAGTCAACTCCATGAGACTGGACTGCACAGACGTCGGTCCACTGGGTGGTCCTACTGTTCTTAGCATTGCTCTCGTCGCTTCTGTGATGGAAATAATATGAGGAGTTGTTGGGACTCATAGCAGCCTGTGGGCTAGCAGATGAAGTAACCAGCCTCTCTTTTCCCGAGAGAGGCGTCTGATTATTGGCGACTGCAGCCAATACAGATGCACGGATCTTAGTCATGGCCAAATGACTGTAATTTGGAGCAGGAGAAACACAGGGCTTAGTGCAGGGAGAGGCCTGGTACTTTTCTCAGAGGAGATGGATGCTCTTTCTTGTTATTGGCCTTTCACTACAACTCACGCCTTTATAGTATAGTCTACTCCGTATGCACAGGGAATAACAACTTCAGCTCGGCTACATTAACATAACAAACTGCTTTAAAAACGCCCACATATGGATAAAGTTTAAAACAGCATTCAAGTACTTTAAGTACTCTGCTTAAGCCTGTGATATGGGGCTGCATACTTCTGACATGAGTTTAGATACAAACCTCTCTTTCTGGACAGACCAGAACCAGATCCAACTCTAGTTTTTCACCTCACTTGCAGCATGCCTCCAGGGACAGCACTCTAATGGTAAATATTCATGGTGCACATAGTATAAAGACTATTAACTTGCTCTTACTTTTCCTCTGGGAACGGAGTATGACCATAAAGTCAACTTTTTTTCTGAAGCCTATAATGTTCAGTTTACATTGTAGCACTAAGGTTATAGTGATGGGGAAGTATGGCGTCTGGCTTCATAAATTACAAATCTGCTTGTAAATTTTTCCACATCACTCAGACAAAACATAGTCTTTTAAATTTTCATCACAACTGTCACTCCTTGTTGCTTTGACGGTGAAAAATCACATATAAAACAACACTGACATACATTTCTTTAGTTTGCTGTAGGCCAGGAAAGTAGTCATACATACTGTGCTGCTCACACACTGTTTAAATTTGCACCTTTTTTTTTTGATGCATGGGCGTGAAAGCAACATAGAAGCCAAAAACTTTTCATGAACTTTCTTGATGGCAAATCTTCCAGGTATTTATAATTCTCTCAATCTGACTCTGCTCCCACCTTCCCCTCTGTCTTTGTCTGCTTATTTACAAGCTCTTACTCCTGTCATCTCAAGAGCTTGTTTCTACCCTTATCCTGTGATTTGGAGATAAGTATCTAATAAAGTACGCGGCTCGGAGAAGCCCGGTGTAAGCTACAGATCCTGAGGAGTAGACTGGGTTTAGCAAGGTGGAGGATGGAGCCTGCGAGAAGGTGATGAGCTCATTGCACCAAAATTGAAAAAAGGATAAAGTAAGGCAATGGAACATAACAAGAAGCACAAAACAGAAAATGTACTGACATTTGGAGTCGTTAAGAAAAGCCTTGATGCACACTGGTGACTGTTTATTTTTTTCTATTCTTTCATGTAATGTTGTTGTGCTTGTGTGTAAAAGTGCATGAGGCTACGGGTGCGGCTTTGTGAATTATGACTCCATGTTATGGAATGAAGGGAGCGGTGCCAGTTCTTTCTTTGCAGAACTGTGAAGTTTGGTTTGGAGACAGGAGGGGGGGTCTGTGTAGGCTGAGCGTTTGGACTGAATGAACAGTACCCACAGAGACGCACAAACACAAACAGACGTATGCACACACATACCAGTTGGGGTAGTCGGGGACAAGTGTGCAATGCAGTGTTTATTTGTTGTACATCTGGATTTTTTAATGAATCATGTTGGGAGTTTTGCACACTTTACATTATTGCCAAAGTCGGCTGAAAATCACTTTGCTCAAGCTTGAATCCTTTGGCGTATAGTAAAAACAAAGTTTACAATATGTCCCTTTCCTTTCTATCTTAATTCACATGAAAGCATGTCTCTGTAAGCTGATTTTGACATTTCACTGGCATTAAAAAGCAGCACATGTGGCACTTGGATGATAATGAATTTTAATTTCTACTATAAACACTATTGTTTTTCCTTCTCTTCCCTTTTTCAGGGCTTAGCACCAGTGTGAGGTGGCATGTCAAACCGTGACTCGCTGGGCTTTGGGGACCTGCTTCCCCAGGATGTGGTCCAGATTTTTGCCCAGGAGAAGCACAGCAAAAGGGGCCGCAAGAAGCGTAGTCACTCCCTCGGCCGGGCTCTGGGCTGGCTGAAGGGCAAGAAGAGGAAGGACCTTGGCGCAAACGGGCAAAGTCTGGGTCTAGGCCCTGCTCTCGACTTGGCCTTGGATGGGCACCCTGCTGGGCATCGGGGTGGGCACAAGGCAGGGCAGAAGTCAGGAAGACAGACCCATCCACACGGAAACAGCCATGGTAAGAGCCAACAGGATGTTGCACCACAGTAGTTAAATCAAGTTTTGCACAGTTTGCAGTTTGTTAGCTTGCAGTGTTGACATGAGCATTTAGTTGGGCCAACTCACCAAATGCAAAGATAGTCGGACTCTTGTCAGATAAAACATCAACAAAGCAGAGGTGCCCTTTATCACAGCCAAATGTTTAATGAATGGGGCTGTTGTGAAGGCCATCATCTACTAACTAAATTTATCACTCTTTGAGATGTGGCTGGCTTTACCAGCTCATTTGGAAGGAACTGTATTGTATTTAATATTTTATATAATACCATTTTTGGGTTTCCAATTCACAACAGAACAAGAATAATCTTGCAGAGACTTGAAACCTGCCTGGTAGCTTGTCCATTACAGTGTACGCCCTTTGATTTTGCCAGATTTAGGTGTGCAGCAGCAGTGTTGCATTTTCAAAGCGGGATAACTCAATTTAAATGATCCTCCTCGTGGCATCTGTGTTTGCTCCTATCAATATCTTATAATTTAATAAAGTAGGACTGAGAGAATATTAAATCACAAACCGTTTTTATATCTGATCAAAACATTGGCTTTTTCAGAAGTCAAAATAGTGAAATTTCTTTGGTTGGATAAAACAGCAAATGAAGAGGAATAAATAATATATTGATGAATCAAATAAATAATCTACAGCTTAATCTATATTGAAAAGAATAATTAGTTGTCACTCACAAAAATGAAGTTCACCAGCCAAAAATCAGTTTCTGTATGTCAAAGCATCCCTGAATGCATCACCGCAGAGACTCTGCTTGTCATTGTTGGACAAGGTAAGGTACCTTTGACACACATGCATGCACACACACACACACACACACACACACACACACACACACACACACACACACACACATACACAAAAACACAAAAACACACACGCACATAACATCCAACCAACAAATTATATGTTGTGATGAATCCCCTATCTCAATCAAGCTCATCTCAGTTGATTAACGTTTTGTACCGTCATGAAAGAAATGATATATTGCCACGGAGAGCAGTTTAATAACATGACATCCAAGATGAGCAGGGATAAGGTGCTGGGAACTGGTTGAATATCCTGCTCCTTGCCTCGCAGGCATGTGTGTTTGTTCACTGGAGAGATGTTTGAACAGACCGACTTCCTCGCCTTCTGACCTTCAACTCGCTTTGTTTGCTGTGAAGAAATCTCTGTCTGTCCTGTTCTGTGATACCATCATTTGCTTACCTGGTCGTCAGGTTACACAGGATGAAGTCCTACACCATGGGCTGCCGTCTGCACGGGACATGCATGAGGTGGACGGGGTGTTTCATCTTAACTCATACATATACAACCGCGCAGTGAAGCCTTACCAAAGAAAAAAAACCCACACTTGCACACAAGGTGGACACGTAAAAACTCATTCCCAAGAAAATTATGGCAGCACTCTGTCTTTTCCTCCAGCTGTGCTCAGCAGATCTTGTTGGAGCTTGCATATGTGCACTCATGTCAGCATACTGCACTATAGCAGTCTTGCCCTCTATGTTTTTAGGTTTAACTGTAAGTACAACTTCGTAGTTTTATATGTTAATTAATCAAACCTTGATGCAGTCTGAAACACAAAAACGTCAGATGAACAAGCAAAACCATGTTTTACTGAGTCGGCTTATGTAAAAACACGGAAGTACCAGCAGTGTTTGATTAGGTTTGTTTTCTGTGTGGTTGTCTGGCAGTGCTTGTGCAGTCTTGGGTAATTGCTTCACAGACAGAGGAGGCTCCGCCTGTTTCTTTTGCTACGTCTTCTCATGATGGAAGCCCAGAGCTTGTACTTTGGCGGGAAGGGTGTCAGGGGTGGGTGGGTGGGCACGGGGGGAATTTCCATGGGATTCACATTCGTTCAGACTCACAGTCAAACTACACCCACAACACAGGACAAATATGTATAAACATGCTTTCAGTCACATCTGTGGCTTTGGTAGATGACGAATGCATGGACAAAATGAACCCTGTCCATATACTAGACAACATTGCACAATTTTTGCACTATATTGTGCTACTAACAGATGGCTACAGCAGTGTGAAGCGCAAGAGAAAGTAAATTGCAAAGAAAGATAAGGTATTATTTCTCCTCTCCCAAGGTTGTCTACCTCATTGAGCAGACGTCTCACTGAGTTTTTTTTAAACCAAAAACAACATAGTTTTGATGGCAGACAGAATATTCTAGTCAGTTGGTTATGAGGTTACAAAAACCACCACAAAGCCTGAAGTGTCAACTTATTAATTATGACTTGCTGTGTGTACCAGATATTAACGTATGCTGCTATTGTGCCCTTCGCAGTAAATGTGTTGTGTATGAGATGCAGATTGTTAGTGCTGGCAACAGCCACAGCAAACTCCTCGCCAGACACTTCCTCTGATTGGAGAAGGAGCTCTGCAGTTCCCAAAATTCATCCAGAACAAGGTTTATTGCAGGAGCAGGACACAGTGCAGTGTAACACACTTGCCTGTAAAATTGAGTATAAGCTGAGCCCCTGATGATGATCTGTATTGATGCCAATGGAGCCTCCTGCCCGCCAAATGCCTGGTATGGCAGGCGCAGTGCCAGTTAATTAAAAGCCATGCCAGGACCATTACAGTGAGGGAGGAACAAGGGGTTCTGTTTTTCCTGACCCCTCTGCTCACATTGTTCCTCATTGCACTGATGTACCCATAGAGGATAAAATGTAGCTTCATTTTTAAAAAACCTCATGGATAACCCTTTCTAGTTTTCTAGATTAAGATAATCTATGATTGACCTTAACACATCTAGTTTCCTTTAGTAAACTCATATTGTTCTCAGAACATTAGCTCCTGGAGAGCAAATGTAGTCAGCAATGTTCTTCTGTATGACTTAAATGTGTCTGTGTCACTGAGTGTGGAAAACTGTCTCGTACACTGAATGTGGCACTCAGTCTGGTAATATTGTATATGTAGTGGTAATGTAAAAGTCCACCAATACCCTGCCCTTTTGCATATCATTTGTGTGAGTCTCAAACAAAGGAACCTTCTGTAGCCTTCTATAAACACATCAGAGAATTGAATCTCCCACTGTGTTTGCCTTTCAGCTTCATTCAGGGATGACAGTGCTGGTTGATCTGGATTCCCTGTTGGGGTGAGCTTCCAATCCCTGTATAGGGTTAGCTTACCCTTTTGCTCTTGCGGGAATGTATTTTTGTAAACAAGGTCCATGGAGTTTGACCGGAGAGGGATCTGCATAGTAGCAGGTTTTGGAGAGATAAACTCTGGCCTCCTGAACTTTTCCATAAACTCTGCCTTGTGCCCTCTGATAACCTGGACAATGTTTCATCCTGAGTCAGAAGGCAGAGGTTATCTGTCTTTACATTTTGATTTACTTCCATTTGTAAAATTCCTTATATTATTAATAAGGGTCTTTGCCTACCTGCCTGACAGTGATTTATGCCCCTGCCTTGCTGTCAGTTTACTCAAACCTGTGTGAAACTAGACAACAGGCCCTCTCTTATGCCACGCTGGCCTCTCGGCTCCTCTCTTACCTTCATAATGGGCTTTAAGAATAAATCCCCTGTTTATTTAAAATGAAAATAAGGTGAGGGAAAGACTGATTAGGTCATACAGTCCTACCATGGTGCACTCAGAAGGTCACCTGTTCACTCCCTGAGAGATTCCTCACATTCCTGATCTTTATAAAGATATTTCTTTGAGGAAGCTAGAAATAGGGAGCCTTTTGTGCATGGGAGTTTGGCTTGCATGCCACATTCAGATCACGAGTCATTTTATTAAACATTAATTCAGTTAGACACTGTGAAAACAGGTGAAAACAAGTGAAAAAGGATTGTCAAGCCTTTCTGTGTGTTGTTATACTGTATTTTCTGTCAGTGTGTCATGTAATGTGAAGCCCTGCTGAATATTGTGATAACTGTGATAAACTGTTATCACATCAGTTTTCCTACAGCTGTATAAGAGATTCGTGGCCGTAACGGGTTCATGCTAAGGTCAGTTTTTGTATGAACACTGCCAGAATGTATATACATGCAGTAAGTCACAAGGGGAGATAGCAATATAACATAAATGATCAAGAAAGTGTCTTTTCAGTGAAAGTATAACTCAGATTTTCAGCTTTGGGGTGGAAGACGTAAAGGATGGATGGGAAAATAACTTGCAACACAAGTTTGGGAAGTGAAATAAAAGCATAAAAACAACAACTCAGAGGCAACAAGGCACGAGTTTCAGCATCCTTATCAGTAGCCAAAGACAACATCAGCCTTCATCCAATCAAGAGATCAATTACTGGTAAAACTACGCTTCAATATTGTTTTCAACACTTTCAGGTAATTTGTGTGTGTGTTGTGTTGTGATGATGAGACAACAACAATGATGGGCAGAACAGGTTTGTTGAAAAGTGACTTAACACTAGTAATAGAGTTTCACTTTCTTCCTCTAATTGGGGGAAGTAATCAACCGCCTTTTTATACACAGCCACCTCAGGGAGATAAAGTATATATCCATTATATATTCCCCTGAAAGACGCTGTCATTATTCAGACTTTATGCGAAAAGCTGTTGTTGATTCTAGCATGTGCTTTTATAATTTAAAACAACCTTGGTACTTTTCAGGAGAAGTTGTTTTTTGTTGCTTTAAATTTAAAGTACCTGAACACTGAGGTTAGGCTGAAAACACCTATCACACAACACAAACATAAACACACACTCGTGTTATGTACTATATAGCGGGCAATGATCGAGCTGATGCTGACATTGTGGGACTTTCTGCAGTGAAGGATTTGACTATCTATATAGTATACAGTTACATAAATGTGTATTTACAATCACAGGGTTTTATGGTCATTTACTAAGCTGTTATTTCAATAGGTGAAGAGTCGCCACACCCAAATGGCAGACGAGATCATATTTAGGTCACTCAAATAGTAAAAGAGGTTTCCTAAGTGCCAGTTTGCCCTCTAGTCCCATCTGAATATTGTGCTCAAGTTTCATTTCATTGAGTTCCTTATTTTTCTTTGCTTTCCTTTTAAAGTTTGGTGTTCGTGTTACAGCAAAGCCAAAAGCAACAGTTTTTTTTCTATTTATGAAATCATACTTTCTTTCATTGTCAAGATATGCAGACACATTGCTGCGGCTTTGCACCAACTACACAGGCTATTGTCACGAGAGGAAAATGTTTGCCGGCACATTGTGGCATGTCTACAGAGAAGCTGATAAATACGTGCCTGGAAAGTTTTGTGAGTCACCAGTCATGACTTTTGCAGTTAAATTAGACAGATTTGGAGCAGTGATGCTAACTGTAAAGAGTAGGAATTCACGGTGCAGTTACAGAAGATAACTTTGTTGGATTTACCTCACTAGTGCAGCAAAGTTTCGTAAAGGTGCGCACAGTGTTTTCCAGGTGCCGAGAGAACGCACTGTTCTCCAGGGCTGTGTTCTAGTACTGGAGCTGTGATAAGGCCGAGCTCTGCTTGTGTACAATAGAGATGCCCAGTTTACATCAGCACAGCCTGGTGTTTTAGTGTCCAGTGGTGTTAGAGTGGTGATCCACCATCAATTTATGCTAAGGACATTTAAAGGTAAACAGTGTCGGGCTGTATGCGCTGTGGTGCTTTCAGCTAAATGAGTTAGCATTAGCATGTTCAGATGTGCAAAATAAGTAGGTTTTTGGAGGCTGTGATCACTACCATTGTCGTTTAGCATTTTAACATGTTAGCAGTTGCTAATATGCAATAAACACAACATTCAGCTGACAATATATTTTTTTCATTTCATTTTTTCAGGAATTTTGTCATAAATAAGCGCTAGACATATTTTTTGTGAAAACTTTGACCTGCTGTTGGTGCTAGAGGAAAAGTCATCCTCTGAGGGCCATGAATGTTAGGTGTACGATTTTATGGCACTTCACCCGGTGGTTGTCTGTTTTACACGCCGTTTTTTAAAATCTCTCTAAATTAGCCTGAAACTGATTTTGTCTTCAATTTTGACTCCTAATTATCAGCTTGATAAGAATTTGACATTAGTTACAACCAGTCTATTATTACTTTTGCTACTCACACTTCTACTACTACCTAGAAAGTGGAGCTGTTTTCTACCTCTCACACTGTTTTATTGTCTGTAATCACATTTTGCAGGTGCCTGTAGCAAAGTTGTGCTTACATTAAACAGGCACTGGCAGGTCTGAATAGTTTTACATTCTCCTGCACAATGTTTAATGGCATTGGATTTGTTGCTTATGGCTTAACTTATCGAGAGAGACCTCAATGTTATGAAACTTGAGCGCTCACACTTCACATTTAAAATGTGAAGTGACAGATCAAGACAAAGACTGTGGGCAGGTTCAGGATATAAGTTGATGTTTTGATATTAACCATGGTGCAAAAAGTGACCACCTGCAAGATAATGGTAATAGAGGTATGCATCTGTGTGAGCTGAGGGTCCATTGTTGGAGGTATCTAATGTATGCTGATTTGCTGGCATATTGTGTTGTCTGACAGTGAATTGGAGTGTATCCCTGTGTGCCAGATGATGCCGGTGTATCTGTTACCTGGATTGTTGTCCTGTCACACCACACTTCTTCTCCCTTTCTTTCTGCCATGATGTTTATATTTAATTCATTGAAAACCAAGAGCGTGAAAACACACAGTGGAGCACACAGCTTTGACCAGGATGCATTTGTCCGGAGTATCCAGACTGTACGTATTACAACGAGCCTTCAGACCATTTCCACTGTCATCACCAGTCGTTCAGTTGGGTTCGTGCTGATTAGAGAGGCTTAGGCACCTGGCAGACAGCACCCTCAGAGCTGGAGAGAATGTCTCTGCATGGCGGTGCAAAACAAGAGAGAGGGGCAAGTTAGGGCAGGGATGAGAGGTGTGTTGCGGGGTATTTTCATCTGTTTGGTTCCCATGAAGCAGCACTAGGAGTCGCGTGACACGAATGTCAGTTTATCTGTGTTATGTACTGTATGTGTGTGATGTTCTATCTAAAGCAAAGGCGATTCTTTTACAAGAAATTATAACTGTATTGTCTGCACTGTGAGATCTATCTGTTCTTCACATTCAGTAGTGTAATGCCACCAGATAATGTGTTTGCTAGAGAATAGCAATTTCGCAAAAGAAGAATCAGTTGTCAAGCCCTTTTAAAATTGTGTTTCTTTGAGGTTTTGAGGGAGGCAGGTTTGTGTCAGGCAGAGCTGTAGCTACAGCTGGGGATACTTCACATTCTCACTATTTGTTCTGGGAGTTTGACAATATAAGCTTCCTGGAGGGAGGTTTAAATTCTACAGATAAAATGAACTAACACACATGGGTACCATCATAAAATAAAAAAAAATCACTCTTAGCCTGCAGAAAATAAGATTTTACTTCTTAGCCACCAAACTTTTAGTCCTGACAGAGAGGGCTAAACAACTAACTGAATAAATAAAATGTGAAATTTCCAGACATTTTAGAAACTTGTCTGGTGTACATTGGAAAATCACACTGTTGTTGGTCAGCGCTTAAGTGTTTAGTTTATGTGGTTTGACACAGCTCACTTAATGTTTAAATAAAACTAAAAATACATATAATAATAATTTATGGGGTTAACAAAACAATTTAACAAAATTATTGCTCCTACGCATCCTCTTTGCTTTTTTCGTAACTCTTTTTTACAAACAAAAATTCACTTCACAGAGCAGTGTCGGTCATCTAAAATGAGTAAGCATAGCTACAAGTTGATGATATTGCCATGGTTGCATGTCATAAACACTCATCACCGCTGACTACTTCACTGGTTGTCAATTGTTTACTGTAGTTGGTGATGCAACCTAACTCCTGATCCCCTCTGTCTCTGTTTACTGCCAGAGAAACCGTATTTTACCAAAACAAACTCGTCAGCAGATGTTTCCTCATTTACAGTGATCTACTTTAATTCCACCATTATTTACATCTCAAAATTTAATCATAATTCCTCCCTTGAGCTGATTTTTTTTTTAAACATATTGTTTTTCCTTTCTGGAGACTGAAGTCCAGTTCATACATAATCTCTACCAGTCCATTAATACCCCCAGCTTCTGCACCATCCGTCAGTGACAGATGGTGCCTTTAATATGTCAGTGATTAATATGGACACAATTGCAAACTGATCACAGAGCCAGATGATATGAGCGTCTCATTAACGTGCCCCACCCTATCACTCCAGGCTTCTTCAGACAAGTGTGAACTGTCGTGGTAAATAGATAAGTGTTGTCCTAGACTGACTTTACCCTAAACTTCCATATCAAGTGTCTGTTTACATCTGTAGGCTGAAGTATCCACTTTAGCAGTGAGGTCTGTTAAAACAGTGGCCTGTTTCTTCTTGTTACTATGTACTGGCAACACATGCGATTCATTTCTTTACTTTGTAAACTGCTTTTGTCTGACTCACTCGGCAGGATCACGACCATGGGAATGTTTTCCATTTGTTCAGATGTCACACATTCCATATCATGTCTGCTCAGCACACCAGGAAGTGAACAAACCACTCAGCTGCACTTTGGTTTTAGGAGTTCCAAATGGATATAAAAAGAAAATAAAGATGAGGAATTTGTCTCAACAACAGAAATGTGAAACAAGTTAACAACAACAAGAAAAAGTGATTGATGCATCTCCAGAACAGCAAATCCAGCTCTTGATAAACTGAGAAGATCTCTTGTCACCCTATGTATTCTTGTTGGATTGGAACAATTCTAATGTTGTGTTGTTGGAAACAATAGGGAACATTTTTCACATGTGTGACCATGTGCAGTGGAGCTTCAGGCCTCTTTCTAAAAATGTTTTGAACTGTGTTTTGGGAATAGATTGTTTCAATTCACTTACTCCCCCTTGTGGTAAAACAGTAAGGAAGGTCTAAGGAAGTTTCTAAATGTGGTGTGTGGCTTGAGCTCCACATCAAACAACAAAGCAATATAGTGTTATTTATTATCAGTGCTGAAGCTCTGCGGGGGGGACCCGTGACACTGTCATACCTCAAATCCACACAGCTTTCTCTTTGATTCTAATGTTTACATGTGTGATCTCAGTTTGATCTGGGTCCTAGCTGACCAATCAGGGCTGAGCATGCCTGCAGATGGGGAGCAACAGTGGGGATGCTGGGTATCATGCTGAGCACACTGGGGTGGGGTAAAGAGAGAGAGAGAGAGAGGAGAGAGAGGGATGACAGGAATTAGGCTGCTGAGGATTAGTGTCTGAGCTCTGATTGTCTATTGGCCGTCGAGACCTCCTCTTCTCTGCATAGCACAGAACTGACAATAACAACTTTAAAAACAAGCAAGATTATCATCCTATCTTGATCTTTCCAGGATGTTTTTGAATTGACAATCTGTGGACCGCACGTTCAGATCTAATTTTTTTCTTTTTACTTTAACACAAATTATATACATAGTTTTGGTGCACTTTAACAAGATATAAGAGAGACTATGGTGGTGCTTTTGACTAATAACTCCAGTACCAGTAACTACTGTTTTCTAACAGTCTTCAAGAGGAAAGGTGAGTGAAAACAGTACAATGCTGTTTGTTTGTAATTTTAAGAGCATGAAAGACCTGATTGCTTTTTGAGTCAAACCAACTGCTCTTGCTCTGACTGTTGAAATTTATTTTTTGCTTTTCAAGTATTACCAGGTCAGGGTGGATTGACTGGTTCACCTGAGACAGGCATTAAAGTAATTAAAGTGTGGTTACTCACTGTAGTTGTGGGCCATAAAAACCACTGTCACTGTGTCATATTTACTCTGCTGATATGTAACATACTGTGATTCATAGTCCCACTTTAGCTCTTGGTAAGTGTCAAGAAAACAAGTAATTTGACTTTTGCTTATTTATAGATAACTGATTTTTTTTATTCTATTAATACCAAAGTGGCCATAATGCTGTTACAGAAGAGACAGTGGTAACAATTAGTAACGATCACTTGAGCACATGGCTGTCACAGCTAATTCCAGCATGGTCTTACTGCGACAATGGGGACAGTAGAGTACAGTAGGTGGCTAAATGTGGAGCAGCTGTCACCATTACTTAAAAGTGTCTTAGCAGGTGGTTAGACCAGTGATTTCAGACTGTGCCTGGAAGCGTGAGGCCACCTCGCTGGTCAGCAATTGTAAAGCTAGTGTAACATGATTGTTGAATTTATGTGGTCTCTTAAATTATCATGAAGTCTTTAAAAACTTTATCTAAAATGACAAGAACCCATAATGAGTCTGACTCTTTCTAAGTAAAGTCATAACATTAAACCAGAATCTTAACTTGACAGCCAGTTATTAGAGGAGGATTTATCAGGTTTTTGGAGTTCATATGAATTAATGCAATTTGTGTGTCAAAATAATTTGTCATTTTTTTGGGATGGTGCCCACGGTTCATGAAGTGGTATTTCAGGTATTTTATAATTAATTAATGAAAGACTGAACTATGTGCTATGCATACAACAAGATATGACAGCAATTTTAATTAGTGTCCTTTTCACTGTCTAATTAAGTGGTACTTAGACTAGAAAGAAATGCTTGATACCAAGCATATGTGGCTGACAGTATATTTTTGATTTGATAATCCCTTCTTAAAAGTCATTGTCAGAGTCACTGGGGTTTAATCCTGCAGGGGAAGAACTGGAGTTCAGTCTTTTTAATTTATGATGCCTCTCAAAAGTATTTACTGTTGTGGTGCTTAAATGTCCCTGGCAGACACCTGAAGGCTCTTGTCTTGCCCATATGGGCTCCTTATCTGCTGTTACAGTAACACAGAGCTTTGAGTTGATCCAGGCTGATCCCTCTTCCCTGTCTTTACCTCAAGCTGTACCAAAGCGAGACATTGGTGATGACAAGACCACGGCACCCCTGCTGCTCCAGGAGAATGTGTTCATTGAGGCCAGCAGGCCCAAGTACCTGGAGGACCTTCACACCGAGGCACTGGAGGGATTGAAAATGATGCAGCAGGAAGGTACAGTCTTTACAAGTCAGCGTCAAATTGGAGTTGTTTCATGCCAGCATGTTGATAATAATCTGCATAGTGCTCAAGAGACATGTGCACCAGAGGATATAAACACTGTTAGGAATTTTAAATGTCATTGTTAATCTGCAGAGTTAAAGTGTTCCTCTCCCTGCAGAAACCAACAATGGAGTGGAGTACCAGGATAATGAAAGCACAATTGTAAGTGACATATCACACTAAGAATCACTGTTTTCCTACATACTATAATGCAAATTCACAGTTCTTACAAGTACATGTTTCTTTTTTTTCACTCTTTTTGCCAGTCGACAATGACTGTCCAAACAGATGGGGAAGGTGGAGGGTTTATGACAGACAGCACCATTCCTGACACATCCTCTGTCGTGTCTGTGCAATCTTCTGTGTCCACTAGATCGTCCCGCTCTGGACTCACCAGGCAAGGTAAAACTTCACCATGATTCAGAACTCCTCTTTGTCATTATACATCATATAATGATACACACAAAAAATACATAGTATGATTTTTTTTTTTTTCTTTTCTGGGTGAGATGCACATAATGGATTCAGTTTAAATTTGATTTCTTTCATGATCAAAGAATCAAGTTTTTTCTCTCTTCTCTTGTGCTTGTGTCAACCCAGGATCAACATTCAGGCCCTTGAACTCTGGGAAAAAGTCAGAAAAGACAAAAAGGAGAAGACACAGGAAGACTGTTGCGGGTATACCCCAGCATGTTCAGAGAGAGATGGGTATGCAGCTAGTTAATGAAATATATAATGCACAAATGACCAACATCTGTCCATAAGTTACTCTTTAAATTGTGTTTGATATGCTTACAAATATGGTATAAACGTTACTGTGTGAATAACTTATTTGGATGTTTGTTTCCTTAATGTTGATATGAACATTTGCTAATTATTCTTCTTCGTCTTCTGTCAGGGTTGGACAGAGTGGACTGGGCACTGACTCAGAAGTTAGATGAGGAACAGCTCTATAATGGTGAGACCGATGACAGCCCCACCACTGATGGACTGCATCAGGAGACAGAGTCGCAACAGGGAGCCAGTTCTGGCCTTCAGGCCACGACAGTCATCCATCCCCTCAACAAAGACCAAGTAGAGCGGCTCAGTGCCGCCCATGCTGGTCATAGGGATGACCTGGCCCTGTTGCACCGTCTGGGTCCTGACTTGTCAGACGGACAGAGGCCCCGGTCCCTGGCTGTTCCTTGGATGACCACTGCTAACAGTACCCAGCAGGAGCCCCCCAGTCCTGTCATGTCCATGTCACCCCAGGCTGCCTACATGTCCAAAATCATTCCCAATGCTGTGATGCCACCGTCTATCGAGGTGGTAGAAATTAGCCGTGGACGAAGTCGCAACAGTCTTCGCACTGTCAGCAAGAGCAGCCTGCTGCTATCTAGCCCAGCCCCCTCCCGTGCTTCCTCTAGAGCTTCTTCGAGAACCACTTCCTCCAAAGCCTCCACCATCACATCCGCCTCCCGCCAAAACCCCCCAAATCTATCCGACAGCTCTTGTTGGAGCAACTCTGAGTCCTCAGAGACCTTAGTGTCTGATTCCTCAACTATCTCCAGCAGCAGCACCCCCCGGCAGAGGGGGTCACAGGACAGAGATGCTACTTCCAAGGAGGATAAAGTTAGTGTCAACTCAGTTAACAGCAAGGCTTCCAAAAGTACCTCCAATGGCATACTCATTGGTAAAGGAGATGCAGTTAAGAAAGATGGGCAGTTTGTGCGTAGCCTCTCAGTCATGAAACCCAAGAGGGCTCCTCCTCCTCCAAACCGTTCCTATTCCCTCCACAATAAGATGAAGCGACGATCACGTGATCTGGCAGAGGTTAGGGTCATTTCAGGGGAATCTTCTCTCCATACAATCTCCGCCTCAGGTGAGGAAAATGAAAAAAACAAATCAGGATATTCTGCTTTGCCTTCCGTAATCATTGAAAGTCCTGGCTACAGTGCTGACACCAGCTCTCTGGAAGACTCTACAGGCTCTGTTTCATTCAGCCCAGTCAAATCCCAGGAACTAAGGGCAGAGGAAGCTGGAAAGGTTGAAGAAAAGGCTTCAAGAGATGTGTCACAACAGAATCAGGAACCACTTCAGGAGATTAAGCTAAGCAAAGTAATCTCCCCATCCAGTGGCTACTCCAGCCAAGATGCTAGATCCCCACAACTTACTAAACATCCTCACAGCTCATCTCCAAGGCACAAGAGAGGCATCTTAGCAAAGCTTCAAAAGTTAATTTCAGGTTCCACTTCTGCTGGTTCGGCTCCATTCCCTCTCGCACACCCAGAGGCTCCTGAAAACACCAAATCCACTGAAGATCGTAAACCTGACTCAGTTGACACAGTCACTGTCAGCCCCTCTGTAAGGACCTTGAGAGATCTCTTCAATATCCCTCCCCCACCTAAAGTTCACGCACCTCCACCCCCTCCTCCAGAGGTATGGGCTCACAGCAAGCGTACCTTTGAGTTGCTGCTTGGACCCCCGGCACCTGAAAATGTTTATGCCATCATAAAGAGGAATCCAAAGGACAGGAGACAACAGAGGCAGTCCCCCTCTGTGTCTACAGAGGGCTCTGTTAAGAGTTTGGTGGTAGAAAGAAAACACAAGAATCAAGGTATAACAGCAGAGTTTATTAGTGGATCCCAGCATGTGCTAGAGAGAAAGAAAGTTCAAGAAAGTGTGATTTTGAATGCAGAGGTTCATAAAGAGAACAATGAAAGACTGGCTCAGAATGTAGATTTGAAAGGAAATGGCCAAGTGTCAGAAAAAGATGAGAAAGTAAGAGTGAGTGACATATTAAATGGGATGTTAGTGAAAGCTGTAGAGAAGCGTGGAGAAAGGCTGGCAGCAATGAAAGAAGAAGAAGCCAAGAAGACATCCCTACAAGTGACAGAAAAGACCAGCATGGATACCTTACCTACCATTTCGTTAGTACGCATTTCTCCCATCCCCTCTCCTCTGGTGTCGCACCATCCTCCCCAACCCCTCCCTAAACAGACCACAGGAGTTGCTTCTGTCACATCAGCAGGAATGGTTGTATCCCCCGAGTCATCCTGGCCCCCACCACCTCCACCATTGACACAAGTGGGCGTAAGCGGGCCTGGTGAGATAGATTGTCACCTTCCACCGCCACCATTGTTTGGTGGGGTAGGGTTAGTCATACCTGTTCAGGTGCCACCAGAGAGGTCCATTCCTGGTGGTGACTCCTCTTGTACAACTACATCTGTTGTATCAGTGGTGACCACAGAGGCAGAACCACAAAAGTCCAGTTTGTCCCAGGGGATTGCACCTCCACCACTGAATATCCCTCCTCCTCCACCCTACACAGCTCCCCCTCCACCAGTTACAGCAGTCTCCCCACCTATGATTAAAAAGGTCTCACCATCACCACAAGAGGTCTTTCCACCACCACCTAAAGAGTTCTCACCTCCACCTCTTAAAGAGGTTTCTCCACCACCACCACCACCACCACCTAAAGAAGTCTCACCTCCACCACCTGAAGAGTTCTCACCTCCACCGCCTAAAGAGTTCTCAGCTCCACCACCTGCAGAGGTTTCTCCACCACCACCACCACCACCTAAAGAAGTCACACTTCCACCACCACATACAGAGTTCTCCCCACCACCTGCAGAAGTTTATTCTGTGAGGCCCAAACAGTCCTCTCCTCCTCTGGTTCAAGAAGTCCCACCTCCACTGGTTATCAAGGTCTCCCATCTGCTTCCAAAAGAGATCCCTGCTGCATCTACTGAAGTGCTTGCTCTTTCTTCTTCTCAAGAGGATGCTTCTCAATCTTCTGTAGAAGTAACACTTGTTGGCCACCCCGATCCACCAGAAAGTATTCCACCTCCACCACACCTATCCACACAATCCCAGTTATCAGAGCAGGATATTGATCTTCCACAAGAGAATGTCCCATCTGAATCTGAAACTCACCCAATTTCATCAAACAGTATTCTCACTCCCCCTCAGATTATTCCACCTCCACCTCGTATAGAGCTTTTGCACCAACCTGAAGTTGTGACCTTGAACACTGATGGTCCAGCAATCAATGAGGCACCGCCTTTGCCACTGTCTGAAGTCTTAATCCCACCAGTTTCTGAAACCTCTCCTTCACCAGAAAAGATCCAAGAACCTGCTCCTCCACCTGTAAACATCCCTTTACCTCCACCTTTACCTGTGCAGGGTCTTACCAGCATTAAGCACCAACCTAGTTCTGCAAGCACAGAAAAGCATAGCCAAGAGCCCACCCCTGCCCGTGTTGTACAGGAGGAACCTACTCCCATTGTAACCCCCTCCCTTTTGCAGATGGTTAAGTTGCGATCTGTCAACAGCAGTCCTGAACCCCCTAAAAGTCAAGAACAGCCGCAGGCTGAGGTCACAATGAGGAAACAGCAATCCAGCAATCAGGTCCCAACCACATCTGCCAGTGGAGAAGCTCCACAAAAGCCCATCAGAAAGTCTCTGATAATGACCTCTCCCACATCCACTTCTCCACCTGTCACAGTCGCTTCACAACCAGCTCTTGTGACGCCATCTGCATCTTCATCCACAGTCTCCCGCCCTACAAAAAAGCCTCCTGCAGCCATTACTGTCTCTCCTTCCATGAACCTACAAGAGGCTATCCGCCTGAGGACAGCAGCCAGATCAAAAGAGAACGCTGCATCTTGCCTCAGCCTGCACTCACCTACATCCCCATTAGACCTCCATAAGTCCCCCTCTAGTACAGCAAGCTTTATTTTCTCCAAGAGCAACAAGAAGGTGGTGATTGAGACCAAGCCGGCACTGGAGGCCAAGGAAGGTGTACAGAATAAAATGGGGGTTTCGTCTGTAACAAATGTGGTGAGTGAAGCAGAACCGGTAAAGAAAGGAGGCAAGGTGCCACCACCTGTAGCAAAGAAACCCAAATCGAAGGCCAAACAGAGTGAGACCAGTGAAGGGATGGAGCAAACTGCAGGACAGGAAGCACAGCAAGAGGGTATACAGGGTAAGAGGGATTATCCACTATGTTGTGTCAGACTTAGACTGTAATGATGTAATGAAAGTTCTTTTGTTTTAAATAAGAGCATGAACAAAAGTGACTTGCTAGCTGTTCTGTGAAGTTGTAGTTAGGCTTTGAACTGAACGCTAACACCAACAGGCTGACATTCTCACACTGACAATGCTAACATACTGGTATTTTGCTGCATTCATGTCATATCTTTTAGACTTTAATTACAAGCTGAGTCAGAAAAAACATTCACGTCATCCTCCTAACTGTAATCCTGATTCTTAATGACAGCACCGATATCCCACTTGGTGAAAAGAGACAGAGAAATGTCAACTGACAGCAAAATGGCTCAAAAAACTGTCATTGTTAGCAGATACATCGAAAGAAAACCAATGTTAGCCTTAGCCTGTCTTGAATAGAATCAATTCTGCTCATTTGAAAAAAAAAAAAAAAAGATTATTTTCAATTAATTTTTGGGGTTTACCATATTCACCATTTGGTTAGCTTATTAGGATACTAACATTTGTTCAATAATTCTAAAATATTCGTAAATTTGATCAGTTGTTGTTTTATTTTACATCTCTTTTCATTGCACTCAAGTAAACAAATTCTGTTATCATTCTCCAATCCCAGATGTGACCGAGAAGACAAATGGGACAGCAGGTACTGTTGAAGGAGGGGAGACACCATCGACATGATTGTAAAGACTGAAGGAAACTGGGAAGGACTTAACTGGTAATACTGAATTCACTGCAAGTGGGTCTTGGTGTGAGAGAGACAAGAAATTGGCTTTTGTCAGATAATATGCTTATTTCAAAAATTGCATTTTGAAACATTTTGGATTTTATGGGAAATCCTTTAAATGCAATGGTAATGGTGTTGGTCTTAAAGTACAGTTTGCTTTTTACTAAGAGTAAATATTTTATTTTCTTTTGCCAGAGGGCAATCTGAGTTTTACTGCTGCAAGCGATGGGATTATACCGCCCTCTAGTGTCGAACAATGATTGTACCACTTATGTCCTGCTGAATCAGAGCTTGTAGTCAGTACTCATAATAATGGGACTTCTGGGCGCTAATCTGTAAATAAAGCAACATTTTGTACATTTAACATATCCAGTGATGATGGATCTGTGCTATAGAGTTGTGTTTTGTATTTTTGCCCAAAGACTTTCCACACCAATTATATTTGTTAAAAAAAAATATCTTAAGTTATTTTTCCTTTCATGTTCAGAGGAGGGTCTCTACAGATAGAATGTTGTCTTTGCAATGTTGTGTTAAACCCTAATATCATCATATGAATCAAATATGTATAGGTCTTAATCCTACAGAAATTTATGTTTTTCTGAAAAAATCCCATGTCATTTTTATGATTTAAATCTATGTGCTTGATCGCTGATATCACAACAAGAAGGAGCAGACATGGTAAGTAATATTGGAATCATCATTTGGGAGTGCATTGTCTGCTGCGTTTAGTTACTGATAAAAGGAGGCTATGCCTTGCTTACAGTTATTATGGCTCAAGCAGTGGGATATTCCTTTGTTGGACTATAATATATTTCAAAATTGGTTTCAGACATTATAATGTAATAAATGATCATTTATAATGGAAAAAATAAAGATTTATGGACAAATGAAATCACCAATGACTGAGAGAGATCCTTTTTCTTTTCCCTTCTTAGAGGATGCATGCTGAACGCTAGCATGCATTTTCTAATTTCAGCCTCCCATTCATATTCCAATACAAACCCATTAGAGGGGTGTCAAACTCGTGGCCCGCGGGCCATAAGATTGACAAGCGACGAGGGAGATGATTTTGTGAAGTGTAAAAAAATTTAAAAGTCAGAAAGGTCTGCCATTGTGCCATGATTTTAGTGGTCTGGCCCACTTGAGATTAAATTTGGCAGTATGTGGCCCCTGACATATAATGAGTTTGACACCCCTGCATTAGAGTGTAGTTTTAGTCTCAGTACCATTTTGCATGTTTTTAACATTCATAATTTCACAAAGTGTCTTACTTTGTAAATTGATGACAGAAGACAGTCAATTGCATTTGTTTATTTTTTATTGAAATTAAACTTGTTACAAAGAGTTAGAACAGTCTTTAAACAGAATACTTTGAATTATCAATCTAATACTACCTCCATGTGAAATACCATGTCATCTCCCTGTCATCTGCTACATCTGCCAGACCATCATTCTTCCACTCCATGTCATATGCTCTTGTCCTGTCATCCTCTTCACCTGTCTCTTTAATCTTCCTGTTCTCTTCCTCACCTTCAGAGTCCAGTTGCTGCACCTCTCTGTGCAGGCTGACTTTTAGCTGCTTGATCTGCCCCTGGTGACGGACAACTTCGCCATCCTTCTGATTCAAATGGATCACCTGCTGTGCATTAGAGATCTTATCTTTTCTTCCCTTAAAGCTTTCTTCCTCTTTTTCACCCTCTAAAATATCCTCCTCTATTTCATACCCTGAGCCATCGGCTCCAGGCTCCATAGGCTCCAAGTTTTGGATTTCATCCTCGTTCCTCTCCTCCACCAAAACACCATGCCTTAAAACTAATTTCTCTAATTCAGGCTGCATCATTATTCCCAGGTTATCCCTGTTCTCTGCTTTATCTTCATCAGACTCCTCTTCTGTGTAGCCTTTTTCTTCTTCTTCCTCATAATCATCATACTTTACTACATCTGCAATTTCCCACAGATGCTCATGACTGTGCAGCTCATCACTGTGATGCCTTGCTCTTGTCTTGCCCTCTCTGCTTATGCTTGTGACCAGGGACGGACCGGCTGGTAGAAAACCATCTTCTGCTGTGTACGGCTGATCGGAGATGAGCAGCAACTCACTGCTGGCAGAGCCTTGTAAAAAATTAAACAGGTCAAATGTCATTTTAATGTTTGTTGAGTTGACTACTAAAAGCAGTAGTATTCGTAGTGCAAGGTAAAGCAACTACAAAATCTCCAACAAATTCATGTCAGAATAGGTGCTTTAATATTTCCTTAAAATCAGACCTTCGATCATGGCCCTCCGGGTTTTAGAAGTCACACACTGTGAATCGCAGCATTTGCATATCGAGTCGTTGCCAGTGAGTGCTTTCCAACTATCATAGCAGAGGCACAAAAGATGTTAGTAAAAGAGTTTGGCTTGGCAGGGGAATTATGGCATCAAGGCTCACCTGTTCCCTTTGTAGGTGCAAGATTTGTGTGCAGGACTGGGTTCCTCTGATGTGACAGATAATTTGCAGTGAATGCCGACCTAAAATGGAGACGGGGTTAAGACACTATTGCCAGTTGTGTGAATCCAGAGAAGTGCAGCTTCTGTACTCTCACCTCAGTGTCAGGGTTAGCAGTAAACTGGAAGGCTTTAAGAGAGAATCGCAAGGTCTTGTCCGTCCTATAGATGAACTGAGAGGCCCCTGGGTCTCTCTGACTGTCCAGCAGACAGCTATTGATCAAAACATTATAACAGTGACCCCAGTTAATTGCAAATCGGGACAAGGGCAAAACCATGATATTAACATGAAATGTCTAACATACCCAAAATTGTCAATGATGATGTATTTGAGGGAGGATTTAGAGCCACTGGATGGTGCTGCATAGCAGCTACTTATGTACAGATTTCCTCCAGGGGGGAGATATGGAGCAGAGACCTGGAAATTTACTGTCTGCCCAAGCTGATACACTTGAGACTCGACTGGTATGCTCCATGAATCTGCGAATTAATTTAGAGGTATTGAATCATGAACATGAAGCCAATTTACTGAGATTTATGAAACTTTAAATCCTGTGACAGATCTTAGGACACACGCCTTTGTGCATACCATCCATCAACTCGATCTTGAAGTCACTGGGACGCCCTTTCAGTCTTTTACGCACAACAGTAGTTTGCCAGGTGGGTTTCACAGCCAGTTGGTACACGTGATGGTTCCTGGACGGGTTTTTTTTCGGGGACGTCGGTTAAGTAGAGAGCTTTCATACAAAAATTGGTGAAAATAGCAAAGAGACCAACCTTTGATAACGGCATTCAATGTCAACATGCATCCTGTGCGATCTGCTTGGTAACCGTTTTGGCGAAGGCTCATAACGGAGCACGAATTTGTAGACCAGGTATCCTTGGGGTATCTATCGTGGGTGTAAATCCACAGTACAGATTTAAAGATTAAATATTCAGGATTTCCATTGTATGAGAAGAAATGACACTCCTGGGTAACTTACCTCGCGCACGACATCGCATGCTGTGAGAGGGTACGTGAAGAGGAGGTCACCGTACGGCCTGAGAACTCCGTTGCTTTTGCAGCTGTTGCCTAATTTCAGCTCCTCTGCGTCTGCGCCCAGACCGTAGAAAGCCGGTTTGACCCGCACGACAAAGTCAGACGTGGAGCAGGTTACAGAGACGTCCGGGAGGTAAGCAAAATCCGACTGGATCTTTGCCTCGGGCTTTGCTGGACGCGTAGATCGAGGGGTAACAGGTGTCGGAGGAGGGTAGGGCCTTTGAGAACTGAGTGAAGACCGCGGAGAGGTGCCGGGGGGGAACACCTGGGAGGATTTTCTCTCGCCTGATTTGATTGGTGTGGATTTTGGAGGATCCAGTTCGAAAACCTTTTTCCGTCTGGTAAATGGAAATTCATAAGTGTCCGCTGCACAACTGAGAAGGCCAAGTGATAAAACACTCAACAAAACACAGAGATGCCACCTTGTTTTCATCGCAACAGACTGCTGTTCTTCTGCCTTGCCCTTTCGATCTGTGGGTAAAACCACTCAGTCACGGCTGGAAGTAATTAGTGGCAGATAAATTGCCAGCCTGTTGCCAAACAGGCGAACTTATACGTTGTTTTACTGTCTTTGCTTGTCTGTAAAAGAAACCAATGACACCTTAGATGTCCCTGCTTTAACATTGTCATGATTCGAATTACAACAGGCTTCAGCCCCCAAAATTTAGTGGTATAACGAGGGATCAAAAACGTGTGGAAACGTCCTTGTTATTGGGTTTTGGCTCTTCTCCTCCTCCTGTCTTGGGTGTTCCCCCTCCCCTCCTGTGTCTTGTTTTGGGTGTATGGTGGGTTTGTGTGGTAGTGGGCGTGGTTATCGGCTCTCTCCCGCCAATTCACTACTCACCTGTTCTGAATCTTCAATCAAGATCACCATCTCAAAAGACCGGCTCGTACTGCAGATTGTCGTTTTCTGCTTTCTGGTAATGTCGCTGCGGCCAGCTTAAGTTTGCCACTTTAATTCCAGCAGTCGCTTCGTTTCTATGCCATGTACTTACCCTGATTCCTGTTCTGCCCCAGGTCAGTTCCTCACTCACCCGCCATGCTCACCTCACGTGGGTAACCTCGTCTGTCACGTCCTCTCTGGCGATGTTCCAGCCGCTGCCTCCCTCTCTTCAAATAGACACACCTGTTCGCCTCCGCTGAGCTCACCTGTGCTCGTTTGCTGCAGTGGGTTGTTCGTCAGCAAAGGAGGAAACAAGGATCTGAACTCAGTGTGTCCATGGCTTCAGCTCACCCTTGGATAAGTAAACCGCTTTGTTACCCATTTACTGAAATAACTGATTAATTGGGGAATCCGTTTTTTTGTTTTTAAATTTGGAGCTTTGTAAAAATTTTTTTTTTTTTTTTTTTTTTTGCTCGACTCCGCCGCCATTGTTCATACACTTTCATTTGGCTACACCAGTTGCAACAAGCATAAAAATTGTAGGCAAATAAGGCATAAAAGGTCATGAGAAATGCCAAGGCATAAAAACGCAATCTAACGTGTTGTAAGTTTAAAAAAACAAAACGCTTTCAGATTGCAGATCTCCCAAGGCTAAACATTTTCCCAAAAGCGGAGAAGGATTTTTTTTTTTAAAGGAGACTGCAAAGAAATCAGGTAATTTTTTTTGGACAAACTTTATTTGCAGCTTTAAATTTACAAATTTACAGCACATCACTTAATTTCTTCTCTGATTCATGTATTACTCACCATGGGCAGACTTAGAAAAAATATGTACAGATTTACACAGCTCTATAATCACATTATGGCAAATAGTGATATTTTTCTTAGAAAAAACACAGAAAAACACCATTTTGATGTTTTCAAAAGTTTTCCACAGGACTAGAAAATCACCCAGTCATAGTCCATCAATAACAATTCACTGTTTAACTATTATATACTTTGCCTCATGAGAAGAATTATAATCCCTTTTTAGATAGTTTAAATAAATAGTTAAATAAAGCATTTTTCTTCCATTAGGAAGTGGGAGCATGGGAGATGAAATAACTTCATACTGCAGCAGACTTTGCTATGAAAGCCCATTCAAAAAATATCTCGTTAAACACAATGCAGTTCAGCTTTAATATTGAAGCACAATAAAGTGTGATTGGAAATCCTTTTCAGTAGCACAAAGCAAAAAAACTAACAAACAGAGTTACAGGTACAGAGAAAATGTGCTTGAAATGAAAAGCAATTATGCAAGATTTGTGCGTAAGGCAGTCATTCAGGTCATCTTCATTGTATCACGGAGTGCTTCTCTGAATGTTAGAGTTGACCTCGGATGGTATGCAAAAGTTTGGGCACCACTCTAAGATTTCATGATAATTTGCTTTAACTTTAAGAGAAGATCGCAGCAACACGATTTGATTTCCTACAGAGATGTAGACATTTGAGTGTTTTCCAGACCAAAATTCTTTGAGTAGCATTACATAGTTATACCCTTTAATCACATTGATTCCAAGACCTGTAGGGATTTATAGCTGACAGGTTGCTGCACAAAATTGCTTTGACTAGCTTGTGAGACCTTCAATTACAAAGACAGGTGGAATCAATCATGAAAAAGGCTATTTAACAGAGGCAATTGCTGGCTGTGCACAACTGTGCACAAGAACAATCTTCTAGAATGGCCATCCCAGTCCCCAGACCTTAACATCATTGAAAATGTATGGATTGATTTGAAGCAGGCTGTTTACGCACGGAAGCCAAGAAACCTGACTGAACTGGAGGCATTTTGTATGGAGGAATGGGCCAAAATACCACCTGCCAGACTTCAGGGACTTGTCTGTGGTTATAGGAGGCATCTACAGGCTGTTTTTGCAGCAAAAGGGGGCCCTACTAAATATTAATGGAATTATCCCAAATAAGGTACCCATATTTATGCACATAAAAATGTTTCTGTTGGACCAATAAAAATGATTTCACACTTGAGACATTTCTGTTTCCATAAGGTCTAACATATGTCTAAATAAAGTTGCTGCTTCAAAAGCTCAGCAAGTGACAAACTGATGCAATGATTTTCCAAAGGGGTGCCCATATTTTTGCATACCACTGTATGGTAAACAAGGTAACAGCACACTCAAGTCAGCATGAGTGAAGGTTCAGTCCTGTGAACCAGCAAATAAATACTTCATAAACTAAACAACAAAACAACAGCAGTTGTCCCAGTGACAGTGGATTTGCAACAAAACTGAAGTTGAGATGTATTACACTCCCACAGTGCAATGCACCAAAGAATAAAGGAACTGCCTGGTCAAGTTAGATAACATTGTAAACAGCTCCCAGACCATTTCAGTAAACAATAAAGTGGTACATCTTTGGAAAAATAGTTTGGGCTCTGTTTGTTAAAGAAAAATCAGCCATAAAACAAAATAAGGACAGCTCCCATCAGCTATTCAGTTTAAGGAGCTATTGTCGGCTAATGCTGACAGATAATGTGTTGGGTCTTTTTTACTGTGCAGTTCAGTGGTGAAGATCCCTAAATATTAATATTGATAGATCCCAGTGTCGTGTTTCAGCTAAACAAGAAAATAAAACATCTAAAAAGGATATTGAGAAGTAGAAGCAAGAGGAACCGAAATCAAGTCCGTGATTTGGCGTCTACTTTGTTATTTAGCTGGGTTGTCGATGGAGATAAAGGACCACAAAAAGGCAGTGACACTCACGAGCCACTAGGGGGCGATGTGAGTCTGTGTGAACCACTGGAGTGAGACGATTAATGCTGATATCTGCAGTCCCTTCTCTGTTTGGTCCCGATAGTTTCTGGTGATGTCCCTGAGCAAACAGGTAAAGCAGCGTTGGTTCTTGGCTCACCCTTCGCCGCTACACATTGCTCCCAAGTGCTAAACTTTCAGATTCAGTATCACTTTCCGAGTCCCTGTTTAAAAGAACAGAACAGCCAAGAGTCACACACAAAGGATCTGACCTGTGCAGACAGGGTGCGTGACACATGCAAACGACTGGGCCAAGCAACGTTCACCTCAGGATTTCATTTGAATTTAGTATCTGGTGTGTGAGTGCTTGTGTGCACATTTCACTCCTCACTTACAGGATTGCCTGCAGCTGTGTTCTGTTGCTTTGCCGCCTGTCTTCATCAATAGGGTAGGTCTTCAATATCAAGAGTCCCACAGCAATGAAAATCACTGGCACAGGTGCGACCAGCACCTTCAGGGTTAAGATGACCGTCTCGGGTTGTATGCAACTCCCCATCTTGTAGCCGGCAAATCTGCAGAAAAATGCAGGGAGAGGGAGAAAAGTTGAGTTGATGTGAGTACAGTCTGGCAAGATAGTTCGTTGAAGGATTATGTGATTGTTGACCACATGACCACTGGACAAATGACGTGCAATGTGGAGTAGATCATTAGCTGAGCGCTGGGAACATTTTCAGGATTACAGTGAGGATAGAAACACAAATGTACATGAGAATAATCAAGGAAGTTATACATAATTAAGAATGGATTAATATACTTACTTTAAGCTGAGAGTAGAGATACCCAGGGATATCCCAGAGGCAAACTTGACGAAGAACACATAGAAGGAGTAGAAGAGGGCTTCGTGACCATGGATGCCGGGGTTCTTAACCTTGAAGTCATCCACTACATCGGGAAGCATTGACCTGAAGGGACAAACACAGCATTGAGAAGGAAACTAAAGACACAGTAAAAAAAATCTGCCAGTGTTGCATCTGTATTTGGAATTTGGGAAGGGTTCTGTGAATGAACATGTGCTTACCAAGGCAGGAGGAAAGCTGCCGCCACGCTCGCACCCGCTGCCGCTGCGACCATGTAAGAGATGATCAGGTTGCTCTTAATGCAGACGATGAGAATCATGAAGGGCACCGCCCACTGCAGAGAGAGACAGAGAGAGATTGAGCAGTGCCACAACAACTCGTCCTCAGTGAATGAACACCTTTGTTGTTCTCAAACTCGCATTTTTCTTGACTTACAGAGATGCCGAAGTAAACTGCCCTCTTCTTCCCACACCGAATCAAAACCCACTGCCACCATGGGATGGTTAGAGCCCCCGACAGCTGGAAAAAATGTGACAATGAATTATCAGTATTTTTGTTTCATTAAATATTATTACATCCATACAGGTTGTTGGTATAGATGGTCTTATATAACCATGTTTGTATGTGGTTGTAGGAAATGGACAAAGATGCTACCTTCATTCAAACATATAAATGTCCCAATGTACTATATACTGTCAGCTTTGATTTAGGGTGCCTGATTTATATTCTTATCTACAAAAAGCTCCAAGTAAGACTTGCAGTACTCTTAGACCTCAGACCCCCCCCCCCGAGGGGAGGAACAGCCTCAGAGAAACAGCTAAAACCCCCACAAACACTGGGATCTTGACCTGGGCAGTCAAACAGGGTTTTCTGCAGCAGTCTGCACTGATGTCCTCAAAATCTCATAGTGATCGGGGCTTTTACAGGGGGTACTTCTTCAGTGAAAAATGGAAACACTCACCATGATGACAAGGAGAATATTCTGGAAGTCCTTCCTGTGCCCAAGAGCGTAGGTGATGAAAAGGGCAAAGTTTCCCTCAAGTAGCTGTAAGAGGAAGTGAAGATGCATCATCTTTAAGCAAACTACTGTAACAGTTTAAAGGGATAGATCAAGTATACGAGTATACGTTCATTTGCTTTCTTGCTAGACTAGCTGTTTATTAATTTCTCGTCCAGCTTCACGTTAGCTTCTCATCTAACTCACAGCAAGAAAGCAAATAAGGGATACCCCGAAAAGTTGAACTATCCCTTTGACTCCTTCAAATGAATTCAAAATAATCTCCATATCCAACATGAGAGACAGTATTACCATGAAGGCCAGAGAGGTGAAGAGGAAGCCAATGACCAGTTTGACGTATGGCCCGTAGCTCATCACCAGCCACAGGCCCTGACGGAAAGTGGGCGTTTCTGATGTTTCACTTCTGGTCTCTAAAATACAACAGAGGAGAAGATGGCAAAGATGAACCAGCTGAAAATCTCTGCTGCAAAAACTCTCATATGCAATAAGAGCCATTGTGATGAGTGATAACTCTCTGATATTGTATATATTTTCAGTCACAATGTTGAGGGGGCCAAACATTTCCAAAGGACAGGTGGTGGGAAAAAAATCTTGGTTTTCCACCATGTAAGTCTCAAATCTTAGCTATAAAGTCCTGAATTAAGTCCATGTCCTAAACTTTGTTGATCTAGCTAAAGAAGCCAAAATGCAGACGTTGCTACATTTAGTTGCAAGTTAGATTTTCATATGCATTAAAAAGTTTAGATTTTACCATTTAACAGCTAAATATTCAAATCTGCCTCGGTGTACTATTCTTTAAACAATTTCAAGTGTTTGTGTTTGCAGAGACAAACATTTTGTAGGTTGTTCAGAGCTGGTGCATCATTTATAATGCAACTTCCAGAGCAAGGGTTGGGATCCATAAAAACAAGTTTGACAGGAGAATCTGCACACCTCCAACTCTGATCACTGTTTAGCCTTGGAAATATTTTGCATTAACAGCTGCTGCAGCCATCAGCCCTCCAACTTTGTAACACCGCCTCCATTTTTCACAGGAATCTTACGCATATCAACATCATCTGAGGTCGGCATGGACTATTTATACTAGTTACTAGTTGTGGGAGTGTTTTGGGGCTTGCAGCTCGGGGGTTGCACATTGATTCATACCTTTTTGTTCCGTCACACCCAAAAATAAGATTACAGCACAGAGGACATAGATGATGCAGATGACCCCCGAAGCAATCAAGTAAGAATTTCTCTGAGGACAAAAAAGAAAGTGTTAGCTTGGACTGACACTTGTGTATACTACTCCATGGTTTTAAATATGGTTTTTGTCAGTCATAATACAAATGGCCCAAAACTTTTACCATATCTTCCAGCGAAAAAATGGATGCGTTGTTTCTGGATGAGTTTCCGCTGTCAAGGATATCAGACTCAATGGGACAATCTGAAGCGCCACCAACGATCTGTCCTTGGATCGCGGTGCCCAGTACTGTGCCCAGCACCTCCACCGTCATACCTGAGAACAACACAGGAGCAGAACGTCAGAGCACGAATGGCAACCGACGTATAAAACCTCTGGATCACGCAGGAGGGTTGACATACGATAGGCGGTGACAGAATCCCTCTCTTTCTGGTCACTGCTGATGAACATGGTCAGGGCTGAATATGGCACATGGAAGCACTAAAAATATGGAAACGCACAGTTAGACAGGTGGCAAAGATAAGGAACAATGCACTGCGCAGCGTGAAGTACATGAGGTACTAACCGTCTGCATCGACTGGAAGAGGCAGTAAAAGATCAGGTGCCAGATGAATTTCCCTTGCTCAAATGGAGGCACATACCACATTAGGAAGTAAGTCAGCGCCGCAAACGGAGTAGATAAAATGATCCTGAGGAGAGAAATGTGGAAGATTGTTTAGAAGAACCAAGGCAAGATATTGCTTATAATTTGAGTTTCATTCTGTGCAGTTCGACTTGAAACTGAAATGGTCCAGCAAGCGAAAGAGTGGGGTTAATGTTTAATGAATTCTGCCAACTGTTACTGTACTTTTAGTTGTACTTTTTATTTTTCCTCCCTTGCAATCACTCCTTTTCAACTCTCGCCCTGTTGCTTTGTGAATTATCCCCCTTAATCCTGCCTTGTTGGAGCCGGTGGTGTGGAGAAAGGGCCCAGTATGGGCCACGGAAGGAGATGAGGGTGGGCTGACCATGAAGCCACTCCGACCCACTCTGTCTCAGTGGCGATTTTGCTGGCTCTGCTTCCCCTCCAGCTGACCTCAGTGCTGGGGCTCATTCAGAGAAGCTGGTGCCACGCCGAAACTGCTTTTTAAACACACCACAAATCTCCCAATGGAGATGACGAAATCAAACTGCTGGGACTCCCAGGGCAAGTTTGACTGACATTACGAGATAGATTGGAGTCAGTGGGAAACCTCCTTCATTGTGTGTGGCACTTCTGCACTCACACGTGGCATGCTGTGAGTGTTAAGGCCAGTATGACACAAGAAATGACCTTGAGGGATACATGCCAAATAAACTCATAAAATGCACACTATTGACCCCTGTTAATATCTTTAAAAAATGTGTTTCAGCTCAAACAGACAGGACAAGTGAGGCCACAAAAAGAAATCTGTGGGTTCTTATCTAACTTCTGGTTGTTTCGCTTTGGTTTGAAAAGCTGCACGGGGCCACAGAGATAAACATCTTGCTTTTCTTCAACAATGACCTCCAGTATCACAACCAAGTGTGTCTCTTGACCGAAGGTAACCTCTCTGCTTCTGTCCATACACCCCCCCAAACAGTATAAAATCACACACAGATGGACACACCCCCTATTCATTTGAAGCTGATGGTGTGTTGTGGGTTGGACCAATCACAGCGCAAGCCAGTGAATTCCCTTCCCCCCCAGCCCACAATGTGAAGCCCTCATGTGCAGCCGGCATCTCTGACTCAAATACACACAATGCTCAAGATATCACTCTGACATCATGCGGGAAAAAATGCCTATATATTCAATGGGGCATTCTCATAACTCTGTCTCTGCCACGTTTCATAAGCCCTTTCCCTTCTATGTACGCAGCATATATTTTACATTAAGGTCATCTTCCTTTACAATTGAACTTCCTCAGTGAGCTCCACTGTCAGCGTTAGCGTTTCCCCTGCTCAATTTTGAGCCTTTTCATGCTTAAAGTAAAAAATATTTTTAAAACATATATCTAGCCTTGTTCAGGGAGCTGAAGCTAATCCCAGCAACTAGCATGGCTAGGCAAGGACAAGGCTAGCCCAGAAAAAATATAATTTAATTAGAGAAAGATATTTTGTTATGCTGTTTATACAGAATTTTTATGTTAATGTGACGACCTGGATTCCAGTAGACAGAACCTGGATTTATTTGTTGTGAGGGTTTTTTTGTTGCCATGGTTACTGCTAACATCTAACACATATTCAATATTTCCTCAATATCACCTCACTTCCTCTTTGCTTTCTGAACCAGTCCTAAAATGGAAATGCTGATGTGAGAGATTCAGGCACCTACCATGGCATCATACGGCCGATGCGGGTCCATCTACTCTGGCTTACCAGGAAACCCACCGTCGGGTCTGTGATAGCGTCCCAGGCCCGGCCCGTGAACAGGATGATGGAGGCATAGAAGGGATCCAGCTAGAGGGAAGAAATGGAAAAAGAGGGAGGCATGAAACCAAACCAAAGCGTAAAGAAAACAAACAAATACTACCTCATTTGGCACAGCTGAACAGATATAGTGAGTGCCTCAAAAGAGCCACAATGTCATTGACTAGCATTCATGGTCACTCTATTGATCTCATCGCTTGAGCTGAATGGCCTTTATTTTAAGTTCCAACTGTGTACAGTGGAAAAGTCTGATTTGCTAATTGAATAACAAAGCAAAGCAGCAGAGGTTTGCGTTAATGGGCTTGACCGATGACTGCAGGATGGAAACTGTTAAACTGATACGAGGCTGAAAAGAGCAAACACAAGCCATGGCAGTAAAGCCTATCAATGTGTATCAAAATATTGTATCCTGCAGAAATGCTACTGATAGTGACTATTGTTTGAAAACTTTTTTCCAGTTTAACAAAAATCTTCTTTTAAAATCATTAAGATGTATGCAAAGAAATGTGTGTTCTTCTTGTGCAACAAATGAAGCCCAAAAAAGTGATTGGACTTTTTGTAATGTGTGCAACTCTTGTCAATCACCTGAGCCACCTCAAGCAGGAAGAGCTGGAGGAAGAAGCCCAGAGCACTGCCTGTGATCTGGTAGGGAGCCCCGCCGATGGCATAGCAGATTTTGCTGAACACAGACAGATGATGTCTCTGTTTCTTTGACTGGGTGAGAAGAAGATGTGGAATTCAGTTAGTTTGGATTTATAACAGTTTGTGCATTTCAACTTCAAGCAAGGACATGCTCAATAATTTAGAGGACCCACGAATTAGGGTCACATGATACAGTCTATAGCGGTGTTTGACATGATCATTATCTGTGGTTCTCTTCTGTCTACTGGAATTTATCCAATCCCTGTTTTCTGCTTCAATTACTCTCTCATCCATTCCTCTCAAAGCAAAATTGAATCTGTGTTAAAGACCCAGTTACTGTGAGGGGCTGATATTGGCTACCTCAACTCACCCCACTGCAATTTAGAGACAGATTAGAGTGACTATACAGTGCAGGTTTATGCGCTGCAGTCAGAAAGTGGCATGAAAACTATGAGGATACTGTAGTTCACACACATACAACACGCCCATTGCATCACGAAGACTCAAGTGCAGCCATTGGCTCTCGAAATAGGATGTTGGAGGTAGTATGACATTTGATGCTAAGTAGCCGACAGTCAGCAGCCACAGCCAATCACCAGTAGGCCAATGTTCTGATGACGTCAGCAAGGGGTGGGGTGAAGACCCCAGTTCACATCCGCCACAGACACAATAGCGGGATCACCTCGTGTTGGGAGTAAATTGGCGCTTCCTCACAAATCCGGAATGAGTAACATCCTCTCTCCCATCACAATGGGCAGCATACTAAGACTGGCGCTGGCCACGAGAACTAAGGCTAAAGACTGATGTGGAAAATTCTTGATAATACTGTTACATTTTAGGATATAGATGGATCCAAGTCAATGCTATCACACCTTTGCAGTTGGGAATTACCCGGAGGTCGTTAGACATAGACGCGGTTGTCTAATTAAGACCTTTAAGGCTCCCGGACTCGTTTAATACACACGTGAGTCTGGGCATAATCACTTAAAGAAAAGCATATATGCCATTTTTGGGTGTGTATTTAATTTTAGCCTCTCAAAGCAAATGATTCACAATCATGATTCACGCTCCGCGCAGATGTGAAGCAGCGGCAGCACCACGTCACGTTTCTGCAGCGCAGCTGTCAGTTGTTAACGGTGCTACCGAGTCTTCAAAATGAGCATGTTGAATTATGATACAGTCCCTTTTGAAAACCGGCATGTCACTCTCGCGAACAGCTGGTCGAGGGCAGACAGACGAACCGGGATGAAATTCAAACCCTGAAGACACTGTCAGGGGAGCGTTTGAGTTTTTTTAAACGACCAGAGTTTATCATACCTTAGATTTAGCCGCCCCTTTTTAAATGAGAACAGCAACACAGAAACCCCAACTTCATTTCGGTAACACCAGAATAAAAAATAATCCTCTTACCTTTACTGTCTTGTTCTCTGTATTTATGGGTTTGGCTGACAGTAAACCCGCCGCGGACTGCTCGCCGCCCTCCCCTCTTGCCATTGTGGTTTCAAGACGATGAACGATTAAATTCCTTGTTCTTAGGTGTTCTTCAATCGACTGTCACACGAAGAAGAAGAGGAAGAAAAAGCCGCTTCACAGCAACGCTCTGTATGTCCGTCTCCGACACAACTATCGCTCACGCCTCCACTACTACCCCAACGTCGCTGGAGGACAAGCCCGCTGCAACTGACGTCCGCACACGCGTCTTCAAAGCTCTGAATGAAAACTCGAACATTCGCATTTTTTCAAACATGAAAGAACAAGTTTAACAGCAGTTAAAAACGGCTGTCGGAGCATTGAAGTTTTAATTTTCAAACCTGCTCACCATCATTTTCAAATCACAAAAAAAAATATTAATACAAAATTAAGCATTAGTTACGGGTGCGTATTGCTGCCACGCCAGAAAGAAAAAAAAACAGTAAAACGGTATAACATAAGAAGTGTATTGTTTTAATGTGAAACAAAAATAATAATTATAGCCAGCGTTAGGCAGGACAGCCAAGTGGTTTTCTCCAAGGCAGCTTTCCCTGAACTGCTTTCATTGCTTTAAAAGGGAAATTGTCTGATAACTCCTATCCCTCCAGTGGGAAGTCACCATGTAATCTTGAGGGTTTTACTTGTTTATGTTCTTCAACAATGCAGCTGTTATGATGTTATTATGATGTATTTTCATCATTTTTTTGCATTTTTACACATTTTATCCTATGTAGTGTTTATAAAACACCATTACTTGATGTTTTGAGGTGTTTTTAGAATAATAAAATTTTTTTTTTGACATTTTTTGCATTTTTTTTGGATATAGTATAGTATGTCGTTTTTTTTGCGTTTTCATGACATGTTATGAAATGATTTTTTTTGCATTTTTACCACATTTTATCCTATGTAGTGTTTATAAAACACCATTACTTGATGTTTTGAGGTGTTTTTAGGAATAAAATTTTTTTGACATTTTTTTCATTTTTTTTCATTTTTTGGATATAGTATAGTATGTCGTTTTTTTGCGTTTTCATGACATGCCTTGAAATGATTTTTTTTTGCATTTTTTACACATTTTATCCTATGTAGTGTTTATAAAACACCATTACTTGATGTTTTGAGGTGTTTTTAGGAAAAATTTTTTTTGACATTTTTTGCATTTTTTGGATATAGTATAGTATGTCGTTTTTTTGTGTTTTCATGAAATGCCATGAAATTATGTTTTTTTTGCATTTTTTACACATTTTATCCTATGTAGTGTTTATAAAACACCATTACTTGATGTTTTGAAGTGTTTTTAAGAATAAAATTTTTTTGACATTTTTTTCATTTTTTGGATATAGTATAGTATGTCGTTTTTTTATGTTTTCATGACATGCCTTGAAATGATGTTTTTTTTTGCATTTTTACACATTTTATCCTATGTAGTGTTTATAAAACACCATTACTTGATGTTTTGAGGTGTTTTTAGGAATAAAATTTTTTTGACATTTTTTGCAATTTTTGGATATAGTATAGTATGTCGTTTTTTTGCGTTTTCATGACATGTTATGAAATGAAATTTTTTTTTGCATTTTTACCACATTTTATCCTATGTAGTGTTTATAAAACACCATTACTTGATGTTTTGAGGTGTTTTTAGGAATAAAATTTTTTGACATTTTTTTCATTTTTTGGATATAGTATAGTATGTCGTTTTTTTGCGTTTTCATGACATGCCTTGAAATGATTTTTTTTGCATTTTTTACACATTTTATCCTATGTAGTGTTTATAAAACACCATTACTTGATGTTTTGAGGTGTTTTTAGGAATAAAATTTTTTTGACATTTTTTTTTGCATTTTTGGATATAGTATAGTATGTCGTTTTTTTTGCGTTTTCATGACATGTTATGAAATGAATTTTTTTTTGCATTTTTACCACATTTTATCCTATGTAGTGTTTATAAAACACCATTACTTGATGTT